>JAJPUD010002387.1:196535-326305 GCA_023553655.1 Myrmecobius fasciatus | reverse complement strand
TTGTAATGCCCTATATTAACATATATTAATATCAATACAATAACATATTCATATGTGATAATATGTAATAGCATCTAGAAACTGAAAGTTGTAAGAATGTCTATTGTTCAGACTGATAAGTTGTTAAAGGGACATTATAGTGAGCTTGTGCATTAGTATATTTGTATTAGGTAGGCATTTTCTTTTTGCTTTTTGCTGAGGCAATTGAGGTTAAGTGACTTGCCCAGAGTCACACAGCTAAGGAATGTTAAGTGTCTGAGACCAGATTTGAACTCAGGTCTTCCTGACTTCAGGGCTGGTGCTCTATCCACTGAGCCACCTAGCTGCCCCTGGGTAGGCATTTTCAAAGGACAATGAAACAGGCTTAAAACTGAGCAGGAGGATCAGGCTGTTTTGGTTTTGGGAAATTCCATAGTGGTTTTAACTAATCCCTAAAACACAAGTTCATTTTTTCTACAGAAATAGGCTCAAATTATAGAATATTACTGTCTCTGAAGAAGCAAAGTTGAGAGTTACCAAATGGGCAATGGAGAGGAACATGGTGGACTTGAGTTGTCTGGAATACATAACAAATGAGGAAATAAATGAGGAAGAATAGCAGGGAAAGTACACGAAATATGTGAGAGAGAGACAGACAGAGAAACAGAGACAGAGAGACAGAGAGAGACAAAGAGAGACAGAGACAGAGAGAAGAGAGAAAGAGAGAGGGAGAGAGAGAGACAGAGAGAGGGGGGGGGAAAGAGAGGCAGAGAGACAGAGAGACACACATAGAGAGATGGAGAGGGAAAGGGAGAAGGAGAGATTGAAACAAGCTGGACATCAGCATAGAAGGATACTAGTTCAAGCTCTTTAGTCACCCCAGCAGGAGTTGGGTCTGGAGTAAATCATGAGTGTATTTGGCAAGAAAAGCCAGAGGGAGAGGGAGGAAGAGTCAAGTGTCCAGTTCAACAGAGATGATATTTTCCTTGAGGAAGAAACTGAGGGGACCAGTCTAGGACCAGTCTAGTGCCCACTGAATCATCAAGTTGACAGAATACAGACTCTGCAGGAAGTTTATTTATAACTGAACACAACCTAGGGGTATTAGCTCCTTATGGGAGTAACTAAAGGTTGGGTTTGTATGCAAGTTGCTTTAATGCCCTGGGTTGGGGACTTGGCTACAGACAAAGCAGATTAGGAATTCAGGTTCTTATAGAAACCATAAAATACCCAACCCAAAGGGTGGTTGTTAAAATATGATGTGATACATTATATGATGTGATGTGATATATAATCTATAATATATTAACAAATTCTAAATTATACATGGTCAAAGGAGATGAATACAGTTTACACTGAAGAAATAGGAAATCATCACATAAAAAAAATTGTATAGCTTTACTAGTAATAAAAGATATGCAGACTAAAACAGCTTTAAGGTACCAATTATACAAATAAAAAAATAAATTTAAAGGATGTGATTCCTTATTGGCAAAGCTGCTGGTGACAGACACTCAGAGAGCTAGCTACAAAACTAGGGAATGGGGAGAGAAGTAATTTGTACAACATATTCCTAACAGCACTATAAGTAGCATAGTAGATCAAGTGCTGGGCTTGAAGTCAGGAAGATCTGAGTTTAAATTCAGGTTGAGACATATTTACTGTCTTGCTTTGGAGGTCACTTGATGTCTAGCTGTTCTAGCCTCCTCAACTATAAAAGGGGGATAACAATAGCACCAAACTCATAGAATTGTTGTGAGGAATATATGGTGTAATATTTGTAAAACATCTAGCATACAGGAGGTGCTTAATAAATGTTTTCTTCCACTACTGTGAAAAGCAAAAAAAAAAAAAGTGGAAGCCACAGATTTAAAAAAAAAAAAATTAAAACATGATAAAATGTACTCTCTGGCAATTGAAAAATCCTGTTTACCTTTATATCTTCTCCATACCTAGCCTTTCAGGTTGTTGTTATTATCATTATTGTTGAAAATGGTGGTGGTGGTAGTAGTAATAAAAATAGTAGCAGTAGTAGCAACAGCAGCAGCACTACTACTAAGTTGTCATTATATAATCATTTAGACTACTGTGAATTAATAAGGAAATCTTTGTAGCTAGCTCACTCAGTGCATGGAGTACTGAGCCTAGAGTCATGAAAACCTGAATTCAAATCCAGCCTCAAACTCTTATTAGTTGTATGACCCTGGACAAATCACTTAACTCTTTGCCTTAATCCATTTGAGAAAGAAAATGGCAAACCACCCCAGCATCTTTGCCACAAAAAAAACACCCAAAGGGTAATTTGATCCACAGAGTCATGAAGAATCTGGCACAATGAATGGATGCAACAAGAAACACCTTGGATGCAATGCTGATAAGTAACCCATGTAATTTATGTTCTAGGGAGTTAACTAGGACATTTAAGAATCTGAGTGATTTGCCTACAGTCATACAGCTAATATGAACCAGAGGCAGAATTTTAATTCAGGTTTTTTTTTCCTCACTCCTAGGCCTGACCTCTAACCTTATTCCATGCTGCCTCTCACACATAATAAGCTCTTTTGCTTACAGAAGGAGTGGTAAATTAATGCTATTGAATATTATATCACATATACTATTTTAAATAAGATAATTATTTAAAATTACAAGTATGTCAATATATTAAGTAATATTAAATGAAAAAATAGAAAATAATTTGTATACACTGATTATAACAATGAAAATCTATGTATTCCTATTAAAGAAAACCTGAAGATAAATATTTTAGATTTTGATGTTGATTGGCTTCCTTATTTCTGCAGAGTTGATTAAATTCACAAGAAATAGAACTTACTTTCCCATCAGGCAGTTCCACATAACCTTCAATATCAGTCACTGCGGTTTTGCCAAATCTACCCAGAAATCCTTGGAGTTTGAGACCAGTGAATGTTAAGGCCATTAACCAGAACCTAAACACAGAAGAAGAAGAAGAAAACAAAAGAAAAAACAAGATGTTAATATCTCTCAGAGTAAATATTCTTTCTTATCACAGCATTTTATTCTGACAGGTTGAAATGAAACCAGTTAAAACCTGGTTCAATCCCTGTTCTGTTGTATTTACTTTTCCACTGAAATTATTTTCCCTCTAAAAAATCCCAAGGGAAAAGAAGTTTAAATGAGTGTTAAATAAGTAGCAGTCATTGTAAGAAAATTAAGCTAAATATATTCCTTTGTGTCCATACGTGTGGATAATGTCCCCTGGATGAAGGAGGTCCAAATGCCCCTTCAATCCAATGAGATCATCTTCTGTGGAATTCCCCCCATTCCTCCTTCATCAGAATCTTCCTCAAGATATCTTTATGGACAAAAGGGAAAAAAAGCACACGGCAACTGCATAGTTAGTTGTATATAGAACAAGGGGAATAATTATACCAAAGGATATTTGGATAATTGAGTATCAATGATTCAATGGAGTTACTCTGTGTCCTTGTACTAGACACTTAATCTCTATAAGAAAGGAGGAGGTTATAAGATATAACTTCCATGATCCCTTACAGCTTGAAATTCTATGATCCTGTGGAACGAAGTGTTGTAGAAGATGAATTTAGTCCCATTTATTGTGATAGAATGAACACTGAGTTCAAATTCTGCCTCTGATACTTTTTGACAATGTCTCTGAGCTTTAGTTTCCTCATGTATAAGATGAAGGTAATGATACCTGTACAGGTTGTTATTTTTGTCTGGATTTATGACTTCATTCATGTAGGGAGTTCACACTGAAGAAACTCACCAATGAATATTGGTAATTGCCCTATACCTCAGCCATAGAAAGTTGTCTGGGACACTGAGAAATGAACATGGCTTGCCCAGGGTCATACAGTGAACACATGTCAGAAGCAGATTAAAATTATTTAAGGAGAAATAATTATCTCCTCTATACTCTGAAGACTGGAATGGCGCAGACTCAAATTTCTAAAAGTTGTCTATGTGGATGGATAATAAGGAAGAGTAAGGGTAAGGATTATCCCTTCTATATTATAGTTCTGTACCTACTTAGATTTCACGAAGGAAAATCCAGTAGAATAGATATATCCATGGGATAGATCTTTAGACCATCAGAAAATTAGCCTTATCTCTAACCAAATCTTGTGAGATAGGACACCAATTCTACTAACTATATCCTGAACTTTCCACCATCCTAGAGATATACTTCAATTTCTCAATTTGAGGTACTGGTACAAATTTCATAGATGACTCTATAAATATGTCGCTTCAAATTCAAATTCATCATGAAATCTTGGTTAATAGCATTGAAGATTTTAGAAAAACTGGTCATTCTCAAAGGCAACAATTTCACAGATATAGAAAGAATATAGGTAGTTTCAGAGGAAACAGGTACTAGACACTCTCCAATCAGAATTATTTCCTTGAGATGATGTGTGTATCTTTGTGTGTATACACATGTATATATGTGTTCACATATATATGTATATATATATGTGTGTGTGTGTGTGTGTTCACATACACTTAAGTGTGTATATATCTTTTAAAAAAATCTTTCCTAGTATAAAAGAACCCTATTGCTTATAGGGCTACATGGTAGCAATAGATTAGACAAAATTGGGTCTTTCTCCACCAACATTATCTGAAATTTAGTCATTGTAAGGAAAGAGCTTTAGGTCATGAGTTTTGTGAGCTGGACATAATTGCAATTTGAAAAGAGAGGCACTAGTGGATCTGGCGATGTTGGAATTTACACATGATTTGAAGACATTCATGGTTTTAGTAGTCTGTAAAAATTAGATCAGCATTTCTAAGTGTGATCTGCTGACTCCAAGGATCCCCAAAACTTTTTAACAGGATCTGAAAGGTCAATATTATTTTCATAACAAGACGAACATTTCATTTACCTACTAAAATACTTCTTCATTTTCCAACTACTTATCTGTATGGAGATGGATTGTCTTCATTTATTTCAACCCAAACACAGTATCACAATAAACTGAATATAGAAACAGATATATGAATCTAGCTGTCTTCTATTAGGATGGCTATTTATAAAGAAATCTATCAAAAAAGAAAAAAGAAAAGAAAAACATTGCCACAACTCCAATAATTTTTTTTGTTTTAGAAAGTTATTTTTAATTAAAATGTTAATTATATGAATGTGCAGTGAGTTCATTATTATTTTAATGAATTAATAAAAATATTTTAACACTTTATCTTTTTATTTCTAATATGGAAAATATCAATAGATATAACAAAGTAAAAGCTCTTTTGGTTCCTCAATAATTTTAAAGAATGTAACAAAGTTCTGAAATCAGAAACTTTTAGGACCACTGCTCTAGATCAAAGGTTCTTAACCTGGAGATCCATGAATTTTTAAAAATATCTTGACAACGATTTCAAGATGATTTGTTTCCTTCATAATATAAATTTGTATTGTAATTATGCCTTTAAAATACTATATTTCCCTAAAATGTCAAAGGCATTCACAATACAAAAAAGGGGTTAAGAAATCAGGTTCTAGGATAAAAATCCCAAGATTATAGCAGTTGAACAGAAACAGCTTTTGATAAAACTCTCATTTATGGGCTTGCTTGTTTTTTTTTTAAAGATTAAAGAACACAGAAATAGATGCAATTTTCCTCACTGTGGAAAGGCTCTGCCTGACTCAGGTCAATCTGATATTTCAATCAGAGTTTGAATGAAATAAGATACTTGTGGCTATCTAACAAAAAGAGGTTTAGCTAAAACAGGAGGATAGTCAACAGGATATAATCTTGATTTAGTTGAGTGCAGCTCCTCTGATTTTGTTTTAGCTACACTGATCAATCAAGCCTGAGAGAGAACAACTCTGAAATTCCTTTGGGCTGCCTTTTGTACTTAAGACTCTGGGAATCTATGTTCATAGCCCAAGCTTCAGTCTCTTCAGTCAAATAAATTAAGTCTTCAAGATAATTTCAATACCTTTTTAATGGAAAAACTAGCTTGGCCTATATGTGAAAAATTGTTACAACTACATAGAGTAAGCACTATCTATCTAATTAATAAAAAGGTATTTTAAAAGAAACATAAGACTGGTAACTCGACTCAAAAATCATGATTATAAAAATTCAGAAATAAAAATTCAAAATATAAGAAAGTAGTTATATATCTAAAGCCAAAAGCTAATCTTTTAGAAGCTTTTCCATTAAGGATGAAGTAAAATAAGGATATCCATTGTCATGTCATTCTTTCTTCTTTAATATAGTCTTGGAAATACTAATTGTAATCAGACAACAGAAAAAAAGCCAAGGGAATAAGTATAGTCAAAGAAGAATTTGTTGATGTTCTACTAAAGAACTCCAGAGATTCAACCAACAATAAGTTAACAAAATAAATAAAAATTTAAAAAATAAAAAATAGCACATTGTGAAATAGACCCACAAAAATTTCAGTCTTTTTGTATATTATTTACACAACCCAACAGGATATAGAAAAACAATCCCATTCAAAATAACTACAAAATATCCAAAATATCTGCAATCAACCTACCAAGACATACTCAGAATTTATATAAATATAAATAGAAAACCTTCTTTATAGAAACAAAGGGGGGCAGCTAGGGTGGCGCAGGGGATAGAGCACCAGCCCTGAAGTCAGGAGGGCCTGAGTTCAAATGTGATCTCAGACACTTTACACTTCCTAGCTGTATGATCCTGGGCAAATCATTTAACCCCAATTACTTCAGCAAAAAAAAAAAAAAAAAAAAAAAAAAAACAACCAAAAACGGAAGATTTGAATAATTGGAAAGCTATTAATTGCTCACGGATGGATTGTACCAACATAAAACTGATGGCACTATTTAAATTTGTTTACAGAGTTAGCACCATAGAAATCAAACTAAAAAAGGGTTTTATATTATAGAAATATATAAAATAATAATAAAATTAATTTTGAGGAATAAAAATATCAAGAATTCCAATGCCTACTATTAAATATCAAAGTATCCTATGAGGCAGTACTTACCAATGATATCTAGAATTGATTAAATAATAGAAAATTAATTAATTGAAGAGAGTAGGTAAATTAGACCTAGAGGTAAGCAAAAGTAGCAACACAATGTTCAATAAATCAAAGAAACCAATTAATGGGATAAGAACTCCTTATTTGATCAAAACACAAAGAAAACTGGAAAAAATCTGGCAGAAATTTTCTGTAAACCACTATCTTTCACCATAAATGCCATGATAAGCTTTAAATGGATTTTCTTGTTCACTTGTTTTAACCATGTCTAACTCTGTGTGACATGATTTATGGTTTTCTTGGCAAAAATATTTGAATGGTTTTCCATTTCCTTCTCCAGTTCATTTTACAGAAGAGAAAACAGAGGCAAATATAGTAAAGTGACTTTCCCAAGGTCACATAGCTAGTGAGCATTTTGAATCTGGATTTGAACTCAGGTCTTCCTGACTCCTGGTCCAGGACTTTATCCATTGAGTCACCTAGCTATCTCTTCCAAATATACAATAACCTAATTTTAAAAGGTCATTTTTTTAAATTAGAGGAAAGAGAAAATTTGTTTAAGTATTGCTAGGAGGAGAATTTTTTTTTTTTTTTTTTTTTTTTTGCTGAGGCAATTGGGGTTAAGTGACTTGCCCAGGGTCACACAGCTGTTACGTGTCTGAGACCACATTTGAACTCAGGTCCTCCTGACTTCAGGGCTGGTGCTCTATCCACTGCGCCACCTAGCTGCCCCTAGGAGGAGAATTTTTAACTAAATAAGAATTTCAAGTCATCATAGCAATAAAATGAAAATTTTTTATTACATTTAATTAAAAAGCTTTACAACAATCAAATCTATGCAGCTAGAATTAGAGGAAAAACAATTAACTGGAGAAAACATAGAAAATTTCTCTAATAAAGATTTGGTACCTAAAACATATATAAGAAATTGGCACAAGTTTAAAAGGAAAAAAAAAGTAGTTTCTCAATTCTCAAAGGATAGGAACACTCCAAAAATTGCTGGAAAATGAAAAATAAAACATTTCTGAGGTTCTGTGTTATGTACATATCACATAGACAATAATAAAAGAAAAATTATTGTTGGAAGGGGATATGAAAGGACAAGAACACTGATGTACTACAGTAAAAATGTTAATTAATTTGATTATTCTGGAAAACTTGGAATTTGGAACTGAAAAAAAATGCCACTAAATTATATAAACTCTTTAAACCAATGATATTATTGCTAGTCATGCACACTCACAGGTTTCAAAGATTGAGGAAAATGAACAACTGGGGAATGACTAAACAAATTATACTATATAAATATAATAGAATATAATGATACTGTAAGAAATGAAGGGGATGATTTCAGAGAAATCTGTGAAGAATGGTATTAAGTAATGCAAAATAAAGTACGCAGAACCAGGAGAACATTTATACAATAACAAAAATAGTGTAAAGACAAACAACTTTGAATAACTTAGAAACTCTAATCAATACAATGACCAACCATAATTTCAGAGGACAGATGATGAAACATACTATCCCCTTCCAGTAAAAGTGATAGACTTAAAGTACATTATGTACATTTTGAGACCTAATTTTTTTTAACATGGCCAATATAGGAAATTGTTTTGTATTTGTATTGGGGTTTTTCTTACTTTTTAAATGGGGGTGAGTAGATAGAAGGGAGAGAATGTGGACCTAAAAATAAAACTGAAATTTAAATACTGAGGGAAATGACCTATATGTACAAAAGTATTTATAGTAAAGCCTTTTTTATTGTAGCAAAGAATTGGTAATAATTTAGGTTCCCATTGATTGAGAAATAGTAGTGGCATATAAATGTAATGGAATATTATTATAACATAAAAATAACATGTATAACAAATTTGGAAAAATCATAGGAAAATTTTACAAAATGAGAAACAATAAAAGAAGTAAAACGATTTACACAATGATTACTATAATGTAAAGGAAAACAGCCTTGAAAGATTATAGAACTCTGATCAATGCAGTAAACTATCATGACTTCAGAAACTGGTGATGAAGTATCATCCACCTTTTGGCAGAAAGATGATGGACTAGTGGTACAAAATGAGACACTTTCAGATATAATCAATGTGTTGAATTATTTTGCTTGACTATACGTTTTTGTTATGAGGGAAGATTTCTATTTGGGGAGAAGAGTTAGCCTACAGTAATAGAGATACAAAAGAAAATTAACATTAATTATGTATTTAAAAAACAAAAGGAAGTTAATAAGGGGACAGAATGAGGGCAGTTTTGTTATTATTCTGCAAAATTTGTTATACGTTTTGAAGTGCAAACTATAGTATAACAATTTAATTTCACAATCAACTTTTTTTCTTCATATACTGTAATGTTCATCTTTGCTAAAATCACATGTTAGGTTTTTTTTGAAAACTGTCCAATTTTGAGTTCTTTTTTGTTTGAATACTAATTTCAAACCCCCTTCCCATTCCCCACCCCTAGTCACCTTCATAATTCACCAAATAGCTATTTTCGTTTCTTATTATTTACTAAAGAGGAAGAGAATACTTTTGAATATAGCTGCTTCCCTGCTTGAATCCCTTTATTTCTGTCTTTCACTTAAAATGATAAGAAAGACAAGGCAGAAAACTTTCATTTGGATAGTAAAGCTTTAATGAAAATGGTCACTGATGAAGTCTTGTACTTTCTCCTTCTACACTGTGACATGTCTCTACACGAGCAAGATTAGGTTTTTCTTGGCTAAGGAAAATTGGATAGAAAATTTAGTAGATTTTTCTGTGTTTTTATAATTATATATATTTTCATTACCAATAGCAGTAGTGTCATGACATTCAGACTTTTTAATACCTGTTTGCCATATGAAGTAGTCGAAATAGTACTTTTAAGGAACCTGAGAATGGTTGTCCCAGGCCAACTACAAACTGAAGAAGTTCATATTGAAGGCAGAATACTCCTGAAAGCAGTGAGAGATCATTTTATAAGGAATCTCAGGAAGAGGAAAATACCCCCCAAAATGGGAAAAATACATAGAGATACTATTTCCATCAAAAAGATGATTGAGAGAACACCATCAATTAACAATATATATCCTGCCTTTCTGATCTCAATAAAATCATTGAGAATTGATCTACACATGCTTTAAATGGTGTCCTTGATGAAAATGGGAAGACTTTTTACAGATTATTGTATGAGGCAGATTTATATCTTCACAGTTGTATCTTCACTAAAGACTATAAACTTTATTTTCTCTTATTTGTTGATTACAAAAAAAAAAAGTTTGGCTTAGTAGAGCCCAAAGTTTAAAAGTCTCTCCTCCAAAAAAATTAAGACCACACATAAATTAAGATCATAAAAGATTACTAGATAGATGCAAAATTGAGACAACTGTTCAATGACAATCTGATTACTGTCACTAATAGTCAATTATATTGCTTAAATATGCCTTCATATTTACTGCTGTAATTTTCTCCTGAATGTCATGGGGCTGATGTCAATTTTCAAATATGGGGTTCATTCCTGCTGTCTCAGTACTTTGCTTCATGCTTCAGCTTTCCTGCTGAGTAGACAAATTTGAGTGAGGGCTTTCTAGCTGTAGGGCGAACTTTTTTTTTTTTTTTTTTTGCTGAGGCAATTGAGGTTAAGTGACTTGCCCAGGGTCACACAGCTAGGGCGTATTAAGTGTCTGAGGCCAGATTTGAACTCAGGTCCTCCTGACTTCAGGGCTGGTGCTCTATCCACTGCACCACCTAGCTACCCCTGTAGGGTGAATTTTTAAAGACCAAACAACTGCTGCCATCTAAATCACTTTCTAAATGGGCACAAGCTGACAATTTTTGTAAAAGCAGATGCTAGGAGGAGCTTGTATTCCTCTCTCCCCCCATTCTCTATCCTCAGGATTTCCTCAAAATAAAAGGCTTCCTCTCTCCATATTCTCTCTACTATTTCTTTGGAATCTTCCACTATCATCCCATGATATTCAAAAAGTTAGGAAGAAGTGATTTTTTTTCAAAAACTACATGTTTGGAATTTCTCCGGAAGAGAAAGATAACCCCCAATCAGAAAAATATAGAGAGATAATATTTCTATCACAAAGGTAATTGAGAGGGCAATCACTTCCTTTTGGTATACCCCTGTATTATTGTCAAATGTATGTATGTATGTCAAATGCACAAGTACTTATAGAATGCATATCTATTTCTATAGTATTTCCAGTAAAATTCAGAGTACAAATTATACAGATTAGAAGATTTACAGGTATCCAGTTTCAGTTTATTCAATACAATTAGTTACTAATTTTAAATATAAAAGCCAAAGGAATTCCTTTCCATCATCATCCACTGCTTAATCATTCTTCCAACTTTTTTTTTTTCCCTCAATGCCTCGCACTTGTCACTGTCTCTTTTCAGTCACTCATTCTACTTCCACTTTCTAAGACTGACCCATTAACTCCATTTCTTAGTCCCTGCAGGATCAAGATCTATTTCTGTTGGGGCTCTCAATCTGATCTTTTGATTTCAGATATAAACTGAACTTCTCAAAGCCTCGTGAAGCTTCTGCATTCAGTTGGTATCCATTAAATGATAAAAACTAGAAATTGGAAGGAACCTTACCATTCAGATAGTCCAACTCACTCATTTTCCAGATCAGGAAATTAATGTCCAAAAAGGTTAAGTGAGATGCTCAAAGTCTCACAGGTAATAAGTGGAAGAATTGAGATCTTAACTCATCTTCTGATGCAAATCCCAAATTTTCACTATTACCTCCCTTCCTTCCTACATTCAGTCCACAGAAATTTCTTAGGTAGATTTTTCTCTGTTCTGGGCCAATAGTAGCCTTGGATTGACCCTTCAATCTTCTTGATAGTTTTGGAACTTTTCCTTTTTTTTCCCCTAGTGACTTGATTTCCCCAACCCTTTTACCATCAAATAAATCACCAAGAATACAGTACTCTTTCTGTTCTAGAAATTTTCATTTCCTTTACATTTTTCTTAACTCTAAGTGTTAATTACAAATATAGTCATCTCTCCCTCATCCTTAAAAAGCCTTAACTTACCATCCCCTTAAGTTATCATTCTGCCTATTTCTTCTCCCTTTCCCAAACTCCAAAAAAAAGATGTTTTGCACATAATTTTCCCACCTCTCACTCAATTCTTGTCCCAAGCCCACCCTTCAAATAAACTGTTCTATCCAAGTTCACTAATGATTTCTATATTTACTAAATCCAATGGCCTATTCTCAGTCTTCATCCTTTACCCTTCTGCAGCATTTAACATTGTTGACCATTCCTTCTTCCAGGATACTCTTTCTTCTCTAACTTTTCATACTGTGTCTGAATGATTGATTGATACAGATCAGCATCATTCAGCTTCTCTTTCTCCTTCCCTCCCCCACTTTCCATCCAAGCAAACCAGCAACAACACCCCAGAAAAAGCTAAACTACTATGCTTTGATCCACATTTAGTCTCCATAGTTCTCTTCCTGAATGTGGATGGCACTTTCCATCACAAACCTATTGGAATTGCCTTGAATCATTTCATTGTTGAAAAGAGCCAGGTTGTTACTGTGTATAAAGAACACTTCATTTAGCATCAGTTCATGTAAATCTTTCCAGGCTTTTCTGAAATCAGACATCTTACTTCTCCCTTATTCACTCCCCTAATATACAATCAGTTGACAAGAACTATCACTTCCACCTCCACATCATCTCCTCTATCTTTTCCCTTCTCTTCTTACCATCCCAAGTCAGACTCTCATATCTTACCTGAACAATTGCAATAACCTCTTAACTGGGTTTCCTGTATTCAGGGTCTCTCCTTACTAATCTATCCTTTATAACAGTTGGCAAATGTATACCTGTTATAAAGAACAGGGCTTTTTTCACTTTTTATAGAAACCACTTATTTTCCTGTGTAAACAATAGACCAATATTCACCTTAATTTGATGACAATTTCCAGTTAAATTCTCTTCCCTTGTCACCAGGTGGGGAAATTTTCAAAAGAAGTCAAGCACCTATTGGAGTTCTCTTCTGTACGTCCTTCCCATCTTTTGGTAAGTTCACACAGCCTGGATGGATGCTGACTATCATAACCTTTGATCTTTTTTTTTTAATTTTGCCAATCCTTTCTTTTTCTACCTCTTATTTTCTCTTTGCTTATCTCTCCAGGATTTTTAATGCAAGTTTACATAAATCTTCATCTTGAAATCTAATAATTTAATATATATCCTGTTTTCTTCTTTCTTCTCTTTTACTTTTCACCCTTATTTCCTTTTCAAATTTCAATGATTCTTCCTGTTCCTTCTTTTGCTGAGAATATTTTTCTAGCAATAATTTTAGGTGAAACTGGAGCTGATGCTCTTTTCTGTTAGTATCTCTTTTTTCTCCTCTTCTTTTAATTGAGATGCTTGTTTCATAGACAATTCCATAATTTTTTGCTTTTTCCAGAATTCAATGGCTAATTTCTGTTTTTTCTGTTCTTTCTGTTCTTGTTGACAATCTATGATCTTTGATCTTGTTGACGATTATTAGTCACGAGTCCTCTAACTTTTCTTTCAACATCAACATACCTCTTTTTCTTGCTGCTTTTTGTTTTCCTTTTCTGAACTCTTTTTTTTTCTCTTAAAGAAAGAAATTTTTAATACTATTTTTCATGTAGTTGAACTTCGCCATCAGTCCTTCCAGACTAGATACAATTAGAACTTCTGTGTAAGTAAGGGAGAATTAAGATAACTGATTTCAGAAAAGCCTGGAAAGATTTACATGATATGCTTCCTTTTATGCTTATTTATCATAAAGCTCAGGTTGGAGACCGGTCCCTTGCAACAAGAACTGATGAAAATAAAACAAGAGCTCACCTTGCTATAGTTCCTTAGGTTTACAAAACATTTTTACTAACAAGTCTATAAGATAGTATATTATTATTATTATTATTCTCATCATACAATTATGGAAACTGAGAGGTTTAGAGAGGTATGGTCAACTTTTATATGGTTACATAGCTAATAGGTATTTACATGGTTAACAGGTATTAAGGAAGAGATGAAACCTAAATCTTCCAAGTCTCTCTAAATTTAGGGATCTTCCTATAATACCTTTACATGAGTCAGGACATTATAGAGGTCAACAGAGATTACTAGTAGTGTGATTATGAAGAAATTCATTCTTGTCAACCAGTTTGCTAGTAGTCTCTGATCAGGAAGTCAAAGTGATTTTCCAAAAGAGTAAGTCCAACCATGTTACCCACCATCCACTCCCCCATTAAGTAAACTCCAATGATTCCCCATCATTTCTAAGCTCAAATACAAAAGGCTCTGTTTGGCAGACAAAGCCCTTCATAGACTGCTCCAACTTTTCCAGTCTTCTTACACTTATAATTCACTAGGTAGTCTTCTATTCAGTGGCTCTAGCCTGGCCATTTCACAAACAAGACATTCTTGTTAGTTCCTGGCATTTTCTCTGGCTTTCCCTCATGTTTGTAATGCCCTCTTTTCCCATCTCTGCCTTTCCTAGCTTCAAATTCCAACTAACATCCCATCTTCCCAACCTTTCTCAATTCTAGTGCCTTCTCTCTTTTAATTGTTTCCTATTTATTTTGCTGATAGCTTTGTATATATTAATTTATTTTTGCCCCCAATTAGATTGTGAGTTTCTTTAAATTTATTTTATTTGAAAAAAATAGAGTAAGAAAAAAGAAATACAAAACAAAATAAGGCAAAACAAAAGAGAACACTGTCATTTGCCCAGCAGAACATCAGGGAAGATTCAACATATATAACAACAAATTAGCAGATCAGGAAAGTATTATATTAATAGAAGAAATTATATTTATGAATGTCCTTTTTTTTTTACTTCCTTGTAAATTAGTCTTTGGTTCTCTGCTGTGCCCCTTATTTACTTTATTCTTTTTTTTCCCCTTTTATTCCCCCAAGCAAGTTACAGTTAAGAAAAAGATATATTTATGTATACATATGTAGATATATACATACACACACATCCCACATACATACACATGTCTTTCCTATCCCTGCTGCTTCTTTGGTTCTGTTCCATAACTTGCCTTGCTATTACTTAGCCCCACCCCCACCCAAGGATAACTCCCTTGTCTTCTTCCCTCACGTTTTGCTTCTCCATCCATCCATTCCTCTCACCATTATTTCTTTATAGATTTTGGAGGATGCTATACCTTTAATGGTATATATGTAGTGTTGCCTATTGAAACCATTTCTGATGTGAATAGGTTTTCAGAATTACAAGATCTCTTCCCTTTCTCTAATGCCTCTGTGTCTATTCTTCTTCTACACCTCATTTATATAACATCATTACTATTTTTATCTTAACTCTGCCAATCTTTTTTGAGCTACTCTACTGCTGATATAAATCTTAAACATATTATACACACACACACATATAACATAAATAATTTGTCCATGTTTAAACAGTTTATCCAATGTTAAGTTCCCTAAAATTGATCTTTCACATTGGCTCTTATATGTTAAATTTTCTGTTCAGTTTTGTTGATAGAAAAGTCCTTAAAATCTACAACTTCATTGAATGTCCATTTTTTTCTCATTCAAAATTATGGATAATTTTGCTGGATATGATATTTTTAGCTGCAGGCCTAGCTCTTTTGTCAGTAAATATGCTTCCAGCACCTGGAATTTTTTTTTGTAGCTGCTAAGTCTTATACAATTCTAACTGTAGCTCCAAAAATTTAAATTGCTTTTTTTTCTCTTGTTTCTTGAAAATTTTTCTCTTTGATCTGAGGGTTTTGAAATTTGAAATTTGAAATAATATTCCTGTGTGTTTTCCACAAAGGATCTCTTTTAGGTAGTGATTGGTGGATTTTTTTCTATTTCTACTTTCTTCTCATGTTCTATCATTCCAGGACAATTTTCTTGGATTATTTCCTGCATTATTGTGTCAAAGTTCTCTTTTTGGTCAGAACTTTCAGACAGTCCAATTATTCTTATATTTTCTCTTCTTTATTTGTTCTCCAGATCTGTTGTTTTTCTTATATTTCATATTTGGTTCTGTTTTCTCATTCTTTATAATCTTTATAATCTAACAAAACTCAACTTTATCCCTTTCTCAAATTCAAGCCTTTTCTGAACTTCCCTATTGCATAGACTCCTTCCAGGCCCTTAGGTTTGTGACCTCATCCTTGATTCCTCAATCTCATCTCAATATCAACTCAGTTGCCAAAAAATGTTGTCACTTATGACCCCAGATCTCTCACATATAACCCCTTCTCTCTATCTGCTGGCCAGCACACCTCATCATCTCTCATCTATTCTATCACGACAGCTTCCTATTTGACCTCAAACCTCTGCCCTCTCCAACCCATTCTCTACACTGATTTCTCCTAAAAAAAAAAGTGTATTTTCCTAAAGAGCGGATGTAATCACGTCATCTCCCCGCCTTCACTCAGAAAATTCCTATTTCTCCTGTTTGTTTCTAGAGTTACATAGAAATTCCTTTATTTGGCATATAAGTCTCTTCACAAACTACTTCCTTATTCACTTTCCAGGTTTCTTACACATTCTCCTCATTATACATTCTGCAGAACTGCCTTACTGATCACACTATTTCCCATACATAACTTGTCTCAGTGACTTTGCAATAGCTAATTGTCTGTGACTGGAATATATTACCTCTTCCCCATTACCTCTCATAATTCCTGGTTTCCTTCAAGCCTCTGCTCAAGAATTGCCTTCTCTATGTCACCTTCCTTGATCCCCCAACTGCTAGTGCACCCTCTCCCAACATGACCTTGTATTTATTGAGCATATATTCTACACACACACACACACACACACACACACACACACATACACACACACACATGTATGCAGTCATATGTTGTATACTCTGTTAAGAGGTAAGCTACTTGAGGTTTGGGATTATTTCACTTTTGTGTCTCTAGTGCTTAGCACAGTGCATGGCTCATAGACGCTTAATAAATGTAATCAATAAACATCTTAGGTGGTAAAGACTTCCTTGAACATAAAGAGCTGATTAGATGACTTAGTGCCATGACATTCTAAGATTAATTTTTAAAGTCATGTTGCTTATTAGCAGGAAAAATAACACATTTTAAAATAATCTAACAATTAATTGTAAAAATAAATCACAGTTCCATGAAGCTCTCACAAAGTATCCCTACTAGTCTCCCCTGAGAGCTAGATGTATCGGTCACTTAACCTACTTGATATGACCTGATCCTGCTGTGGTAAGTTGTTCTTCGTTTTCAGGGTTGAAGGTGACCTTAAAAACATCCTGGGAAAATGCTTTTGTCCTCAGCATTGGCTGTTCTTCTTTCCAGTTCCACACTGTTATTGTATAATCAGGAGAGCCACCCACAGTAGCCAGCAACAATCCAGTAAAATTAAAACTTGCAAATGCATAGGCTTCCTCAGTCCCCTCTGGAAGAATGAATGGTAATTAGGAAAGAACATCTTAAATATTTTTATACTATATCACCAGGAAATTTTTTTACTCATGTCATTTTTATTCAGGATCTCCCTAAGACCATATTAATCATAATTCTTGATTATTGTTATTAGAGAAGAGGAACTAGCATTTATTCAT
The DNA here is from genome assembly GCA_023553655.1 of Myrmecobius fasciatus. Classification (NCBI taxonomy): domain Eukaryota; kingdom Metazoa; phylum Chordata; class Mammalia; order Dasyuromorphia; family Myrmecobiidae; genus Myrmecobius; species Myrmecobius fasciatus. The sequence continues at coordinate 308,756 of JAJPUD010002387.1, read as the reverse complement.
TACCTATTATATGCCAAATACTACCTTATGCACTTTATAAATATCTCTTTTGAAAGAGAAAGAGGAAAGTATCAAGAATTATCCAAAATTGCATATAATCATTGCATAAAATCATTGTGAGTTTGGAAAGCATTACAGGATTCATTTTTATTAGAAGAGTACTGTGTTTTATTTGGGAAAACATAGATTTTGGTTGCATTCATTGAACCAATATATCAATTTACACAGAATAAGAACAAGGTAGTAGGGACATAAAAAGTAGCATTAAAACTCTGCTGTAGATATATTTCAAAGGCAAACTACAGAATTCTGCACATCCTATGTTGGGAATAAAAGGGTAATATACTTAAGGGCAAAATATTAAATTTTCTGCCATATTCTGTAACGTTTAACATTTAGATCAAGGTTCTGCTTAAAGTTTCACTGAACTTACCCCGGAGGATTCTATAGGGTCTCAGGAGAGGATAATCATAGATGATAACATTTGGATAGGATCCTTTTTCAGCTACTAAAAAGTATATTTTGTCTGGGTGGACCTGTAAAAATAAAAATTCATTAATTCACCAGAATCAGATTCTTCTATATGCAATTGTCACTTTAATACATTATCTATCATTAGTAATCCCACTCAATCTGAGCTTTAATTATAGGATCATGCACAAAAATAGGCATTTCATACATATTTGTTTGCAATAATGAATATAATAATTTTAAAGTTGTATTAGCTTGGAGTTTTATCTTAGATATATAGACAACCATGATGACATATGCACTTTTATGCAAATAGATGAGAGTAGTTAGTGGTTTAACTAAATACTATATGACATTGGAGTATAAGTTGACCCAATGTCTAGTATACAATTTTCTATATAAAAATCTAGTTTTCAATACATGTTGTCTAAGGGGTTGGATCCTTTAAAAATTCTTCTTTACAAAAACACCACTTCTGACAAATTTTCCCTTTTCAGACAAATGCAAACAAACTGAATGAAGAAGATACAGTTGGTGTTCAAATGGATATGAAATGAAGCACCAAAGTTAATGCTAGAACTAATAAATATTAGCAAAAAAAATTGTAGGTTTCTTCAGGCACTTTCCAGAAAAAATAAAAAAAATACATTTGCAGCAATGGGGGAACTACCTTCTTGCCCAAAAGGGTACCTAGAAACTTAAGGTTCTCCTACGCCCAAAGGGCAATCAAACTGCATATTCTTTGATCCAACAATAACACTACTAAATCTGTATCACCAAGAGATCAAAAAGAAAAAGGGGAAAAGGCATGTTCAAAAATATTTATAGTAGCTCTTTTTCTTTTGGCAAAGAATTGGAAATTGAGGAGAGGTCCATCAGTTGAAGAATGGCTAAACAAGCTGTGACATATGAATATATATATATATATATATGTATATATATGTATGTATATATACATGCATGTATATATATGTATATATATGAAATGTTGAGCAGGTGAATTTCAGAAAACCTGCAAAGACTTACATGAAGTGATGCCAAGTGATTTTAAATGAACAAAACCAAAATAATGTTGTATAAAGTAACACTGTGTGATAATCACCTGTGAATAACAGCTCTTCTCAGCAAACGATGATCTAAAAAAATTCTTAGGGACTCAATAGAAAATGTTATCTACATACAAAGAAAGAACTGGGAGAGTCTGAATGCATATCAAAGTACGCTATTTATACTTTATTTTTATCTCGGGATTTTTTTCCTTTGATCCTGTTCAAAGGAACAGGATCCTGTTTTACATATTGCACATATATAATATATATCAAATTGCTTACCATTTTAGGGAGGGATAGGAGAAGAGAGGGAGAAAGATAAAAAAGAAATTCAGGGTTCTTAGGCATCTTAGGTTCAAAGTAATATATGGGTCGTCATCTACCCCCAATAACTTGCAAGCCTTCATGATGTTTTTGCATTTCTCTAATCTTCCTCAGACACAATTTGTTCAAAGCAAAAGCATTTACTGAAATAACACATTAAGACAAGTATCAATGAAACATTCTTCCTATAAACCTATGACACACATTATTATAAACATATACACTATCAGTTGGAAGAGTGAGTACAAATAGAGAACACACATGAGGGGCATATCTATAAAGAACATGTAGCGCCAGAGCACCTGTGTAGAATAATGTACAATATAATTACGATATCACAAATGAAAAAATCAGGAAAAGATAATCAAACTATGAGTAGCTGAAAACTTTATGAAACTATAAGAAAACAAATAATAAAATATTTATCCCCTTAAGGAAGAGCACACACTTTATTGGAAATTTTTTCTTTATCACAATGGAAAGAGAAGTAAAATGACTACTGTGTAATGATAAGTCATTGATAGATCTTTTTAATTTAATATTTAAAAAGAAAAAGATTCTACTCACTTCCCATGAGGGCACGCTCTCCCACTGATTGCACTTTGCTATCTCTGTTGAACTATGTATTGTTGATATCATCTGCTGAGATCCTTTCTTTGATAAACCATGATCTTCTGATTCCATATGATGCTGTATTGCTACAGACGTCTACAAGTTTTCTATTGGATTAGTTGCCATTTGTAGGTTCTCTACTGGGTCACTTCTGTCATCTGCTGGTTCTCTGCTGAATTGTTTCTATCATCTGTTAGTTCACAAATGAACTGCAACTACTTACAACTTATAACACCGATGAATTACAGGTCAGTGTTTACAACTCATTTGTGAGTATAGCCCAGAATCTTAGGGCTATTTTAGTCCTATTGTGCGTCAGACTCATAGTTATATCAAGCCAGTAAAACTGAAATAGTTGCTCCACTGATACAGTTCTCCCAGGCCTGTTCAATATTCTTTCACTCTCTCCTTTTCTTATCCCTTCCCTGAGATGGTAAACAATCTGATAGCTGTTAAAACATGTGCAATCATGGAAAACATATTTCTATATTTATCATTTTGTGAGAGAAAATGCAAACCAAAAAGAAAAAGAAAGAAAATAGTATACTTCAGTCTGTATTCAAACCCCATCAGTTCTATATTACAATTTGTTCAACTATTCCCCAATTTATGGTTATCTCTTCAATCTACAATTATTTGCCACCAAAAAAAGAGCTGATAAAAATTGTTTTGTACTAATAGGTCCTTTCCCCTTTTTATTAAGAAATGTCTTTAGGATGCAAACTTAGTAGTGATATTGCTGAATCAAAGTAGAATTGCTGTGGTATGCACAGTTTATAACCCTTTATGAATAGTTCCAAATTGTTCCCTAGAATGATTGAATCAATTTGTAACTTCATCAATGGTGCATTAGTGTTTTCCACATCCTCTTCAATATTTGTCATTTTCCTTTTCTGTCATATTAGTCAGTCTGATTTTTTTGTGAAGTGGTACCTCAGACTATAGATCCCTTGGATTTCTTCTTATGAAAAGTACCTATTCATGCCATTTGACCATTTATCAATTAAGTGGGTCTGTTTTCTGACATGGCACTGATACATTAAATAGGTTTCATAGGCATGCAACAGTGAAAACAGCAAAGTGACTCGACAGTTCTTCTCTCCAACACTTTCTTTAGGGGCTTTCCAAATGCTTAGTTAGCTTTGGTAATTCAAACAACAATCTCACCTTCTAGGTGGACATTCTTGGAAATTATACTGTCAAGCTAAGTTAAAACTTATCCAAAACATTCAAAGTTTTTCCATTTACTGTGAACAATGGTTCCATGTATGGATGGTGCTGCACTGGCTGGTAGAGGACCTCTGTTTTCTTAATGTTGATTTCCAGGTCAAAATGAGCACAAGTGGCAGAGAGCCAACACATACTCTATTGCATCTCATCATCAGAAACTTGACTGAGTGCACAGTCATCTGCAAACAAAAAGTCTCACACAGACCTCTACTTTGGTCTTGACTTGTGGTCTTTTCAAGCTAAATGGTTGACCATCAGTGCAGTAGCTCACCTTGATTCCATTTTTATCTTCATTGAAGGCATCTGACAACATCACATAAAACATCATGCATGGGAACAAGCACATGGCCCTGCTTCCCTCCACTGATGACTTGGAAAGCAGGAGAGCATCCTTCACTCAACATCCATGCAAACTGGTGTGCAATACTGATAACGATCTCCAGGCAACCAGATTTTGCCATGATCTCCCCCAAGCCTTCATAACTGACAGTATCAAAGGCCTTGGTCAGATCAATGAGCATCATGTACAGACCTGTGTTCTGCTCTTGGAATTTCTTCAGCTCTCCCATCTCCTTTCCTACTGGCTCTCAGACATATCTTCCAGGTGAAGGATCTAATCTAGTCAGCAAGCTTGTATGCCATCCGAAAGGAGTGAACAACAGGCTCCTGACAATGCAACTGCCATTTTCAGGAAAGTACCACACTGTCATATATTCCCACCAAGATGAATCCTGATAAGGTGAAAAAAATTCTAAGATGACCTACAGACCCCCATCTTCAAGGCCAAAAGAGAGCAAGCTTGTAGTTCTGGGTGACTTTAATACCAGAGGAGGCACAGACTATCAGACACGGGAAACAGCAACAACAGTCACTACTGAAGACTCATGTATCTCATGACCTTCTCATCACCAACATTGCCTTCCTTGCCCCTAACCACAACAAAAGATCGTGGTGCACCCTCATAGCAAGCACTGGTATTTTAGTACACTATGACAGTGCTAGGAGAGCACAAAGGAAGCGTGTGAGAATGACAAAGGCTTCCTTTCCAAGCTAAAATTGACCTTCAGCAAAAGCAGCAGGCCCAAGGCATCAGATTAAGGCATTTCTCCCATGGAAATAGTTCACTGATAACCTGGAGGGATAGTTGAATCAGGACACAGTTAGCTACAGACAAAGAGTGGGCAGCTTTCAACAACACTGTATTTGCTCATCTGGGCCAGAACACTTGCCAACATCAGGATTGGCTTGACAAAAATGATGGGGAAATTCAGAGGGTGATAATTAAGAAATGAGAACCCCACAAGGTTTACCAGCAGGACAGCTGATCTTTCTGCAGGAAGGCAGTGTTTAAATCTATCAGAAGTAAAAACAAAACTTAGAAAGATGCATAATATTCTCAACAGACTGTCACCAATTAATACTGGCCATTGATTGAATGCCTTAGATTGTAGACAATTCCTCTCTCTTTTTAAAATTTTTTTATTTTTTTGCTGAGGCAATTGGGGTTAAGTGACTTGCCCAGGGTCACACAGCTAGGAAGTGTTAAGTGTCTGAGGCCCGATTTCAACTCAGGTCCTCCTGACTTCAGGGCTGGTTCTCTATCCACTGTGCCACCTAGCTGCCCCTCCTCTCTCTTTTAAAAAAAATTATTAATTTTATTTTTAATTTATGAAATAAAACAAGCATTTCCATAACATAGTATAATAAAAAAGTTGATTGTACAGAAAACTGCAAATCTACTATGTACAACTTGCTATTTCTTATAAATATATGATAATGTTATATAATTTTTTTCTTTCTCCCCTATCCCAGAAATGATTGTATATTGGTAGTGACTACACAAATATATACATATACATGTATACACATATATATATGGATCTCTATTTTCACATACACACATATACATATATATCTATATATATACATATATTTATTTATTTATTTTTATCAGGTCTTTCTCTAGATGTAGATAACATCTTTTCTATGTCCTTTGTAGTTAATTTGGGTATTTATGAGTCCAAATGATTTACTCACTCAAAGTTGTAAATAATATTGCTCTTCCTGGATACAACATTCTCTTGGTTCTATTCATTTTACTCTTCATTATTTTGTACACATTTTTCTAAAATCAACCTGCTCATCATTTCTTATAGCACAGTAATATTTCATCACAATCATATCCCACAACCAATTGTTTACCACTTTCTCTCTCTTTCTTTCTCTCTCTCTCCCTCCTTCCCTCCCTTTCCCTTTCCCTCTCCTTCTCTCCCTCTCTCCCTCACTTCTACCCCCTTATTACTGGCAAGAATTTTGCACAGTGCTTGGAATAGAGTAAAAGCTTAATAATAGCATAGTACCTGACATATACATAGTTGTTCAATCATTTTTTACTCAGCTCTGCTTTTCATGACTCCACTGGAGCAGTTAGCCATTTTCCCTCTCCAATTCACTTTACAAATGAGGCAAATAGGGTTAAGTGACTTGGCCAGGGTTACAGAGCTAATAATTGTCTGAGGTCAGATTTGAACTCAGAAAGATGAATCTTCCTTACTCCAGGCTCAACACTGTTCTACACACCACCTAGCTGCCCAGTAGTAATAATATAATAAATGTTTGTTGATTTGATTTTAATAATAGCAAACAATAGCAATTGTTTGATGGATTCAAATAATTATGAGTATCCTTCCATCCCCAGAAGTTAGAAAAAGCTATACCGCAACAGCACCAATTCCTCTACCACTGGAGCTCCGGAGGTAACTCTGTTCATAGTTTCTTAAATCCAAGAAGACTATCTGGTTGCCAGCTACATAAATGAGAGTTTGACTGTCCAGAAGGTGTAGATTGGATCGTCTGGTGGAGTCATAACCAAAGGAATGTCTAAAGCAAAACTGTTAAGGAAAATACAAGTGCCAAGATAGGCAAACCACCCTTCTAATAAATAGGTTAACAAAAGAAATTGATAAAACAAAATTATTCCCTTTGCTAAATAAAAATAAAACTGTGTGAGGCTGGTTGATCTTTGCCTTAAAATTCAGAAGTTTTATTTAATGATGTTAAGAACAGACTTTTTGGTTTGTTTTGAAAATAGAAAAAAAAAAGTCTTACTACTGATACTTTTTTCCAACTTTTTTTTAATTTTCCCCCAAGTCATCCTGAATTCACCTTTAAAAAAACCTTTCAATTTTTAATCATAAAATTAAAAGTCTCTTCAGATGATAATTGAGTAAAATTTTCCTTTCTCTAAAACTGAATCAACTTCTATAATGTGGGAGAAATAATAGTAGTAAAAACATTATAGTATCTGTCAAAATGTTGTTCTTTCTACAACTATCCCTAAAAGTCAAACCAGGCTCACCCTGTGACATCATTAATTGTCTCACCAATTCACCCTAAGGATATCACTGGCCTTAACTGCACCCCAAGACTTACTTACCATGTGACATCATTGCCTTCACCCCAGATGAGTGAATGGATAGGCCATTCCTTCAATGAGAATCACCATTATCTACAAATCTTTCAAGTAAGACCTTTTCTCTACATACTTTGAAACTAATTCCCTTTACACTCTAAGGCTGGGAGAAAAAAATTTGAGCTTGCCTGCTTTCCAGTGTCCATCATTATATCCAAAGATAGAAGGAAGGTTTGAACCCAAAGCACTACTGCCTTTCCAAGTTTCCATTGTACCTCAGTGCTTTGTCAAGTTCTTCTTGGCTGACAACACACGTCAAAAGAAATCTCCGAGACAAGAAGAATAGGTTGTGATTTTACCATACTAGGTGCCTTCTTTCAAACAATTTCCTTCCATCTCTTCAAGGAAATTTGACATTAGTTTGCACACTCACATTGCTTCCTGATTTATCACCTCTAGGGACAAAGATTTTTAATCAATCTTTGCAAAACCCCATCTGAGCTCTGGCCCTTCAAATTGTTCAACAATCGGCCTCTCTCCCCACCCCTTCCTTTTGTCTCTCAAATGAGCACTGAACTGAGGAGAAAGTGCCTGACTGATATCAGGATGAAACCTTTAAAGGAAATTTGAGCTAGTCAATTTTTGAAGAATTAATGCAATGTTTTAATGAGTTTTGTTTCTCCCTTCCCCTCTCCCTGTTTTCCTCCTTCTCCTTCTCTTTCCCCTTCCCCTTCCCTTTCCCCCACCTCTCTGTCTCTATCTCTCTGTCAGTCTTTCTGTCTGCCTCTCTGTCTCTGTCTGTCTTTCTCTGTCTCTGTCTCTGTCTCTCTCACACACAAATACACTCAATTTTTGTTTGGCAAAATAGTTTTTAACTTTCAAAATTGCATGGTTCAGAGGATCATAGATTTATAGCCAGAAGGGAGCTCAGAAGTCATCTATTCCAATCCGTTCATTTTATAAATGAAGAAACTGACAGATACTCAGGGAATTAGGTGATTAATCCAAGGTCTTATGGGTAGGAGGTAGAAGAATAAATATCCAATCCCAGTTCCACTACTGGTAAGTCTAACACTCTTTTCAGTGTACTAGACTTGTTTGGGACTACACTGTATAATTTCAGTAGAATGTAGAATTAAAGCTTAGGTTTGGGTAGCAAAGATTTTAGACAATGAAGTGGTTTTAGAGATTGCTGACTAGGGAGAGATGGTTTAAAAAAAATCTAAATCTTTGTTTATAATCCCATCTCTGAAAGCACCCTATTGCAAGCAAACCTAAAGAAAATATTTTGAAATGCCACTCACCTCCTGAGAGAAAGGTAATGGATTCAAAGCAAAGGCTAAGTTATATTATTTTTTAGATATGGCCAATGAGAGAATTTGTTTTCTTTGACTAAACAAATTTGTTACAAGGCCTTTGTTTTTCTTTTCTTTTCAATGAGAGGTAGAAAGTGTGAAGAGAAGAAGATGGATTTGGTTAATTAAAAAATGTAGTTTAAAAATAAAACAGTGATGTGAGGAACTCATCCCATTGCACCCAAAGACGACCACAGGCAGTGAGCTTGCCAAAACCTCAAAAAACCCTAGTAACACTATTTGAGATTGAAGAAGCCCGTGAGAGGCCCAGAAGATGAAACCTTCAAATAGTCTCAAAAAGGAATGTGCCCTAATCTAGAGAGACATGACACAAATGTAAGTAAGAAGTAGATCATGGTGATCAATTGTGATGGACATGAATCTTTTCAACAATGAAATGATTAAAGGCAATTTCAATGGACCAGAGAGAAAACTATGGAGACTGAATGGGGATCAAAGCCCAGTATTTTCACCTTTTTTATTTGCTTTTTTATTTCTCATGATTATTTCCTTTTTGATTTGATTTTTCTTGCTAGCATGACATATATGAAAATATGTTTAGAAGAATTACAATTGTTTAACCTATACTGTATTGTTTGGTGTCTTGAAAAGAGAAGGGGAAGGAAGGAGAAAATTTTGGAGCATAAAGTTTTGCAGAGGTGAATGTTGAAAACTATATTTTTACTTGTAATTTGGAAAAATAAAATACTATTTTTTTAAAGAAAGAAGTAGTTCATGGTTAAGATATCACACTATACAATGTCACACTTCTGCATGAAGGCACATATTGGCCATGATACTATAATTCAAATACTCTTGGTTCACCAAATAGATTGTTTACCTGTGGTAGGATCACATCTTTAGAAGAAATGTTCATCATTGTGAGTTAGCTAAGGATCTATAGTGGCTTGGGGAAGAAATTATAAGCAGCTTTATCGGGGAATAAATGACACCTCAACCTCAACCGTACATTGGCAACCCTCTTGATTCTCAAATACTATAGCTGAGCAACTGAGAAACTCTTGATCTGGAGTTTATATAACTGTGTAAACTGGGTAAAATGGACATCAGGTAAAATGCTTTCTCATATTGAGTAGATAAGGCTGACATTGACACTATTTTTACTCTGGTTTAATTAATAGTCAAGGAGAGATAGAATCCTAATAAAGTTTATGGCCTCCGTCTAACAGTCAGTATGCTGGAGACAGCCCCCACCTTTGAACTAGAGGTTGTCAATAAAAATCATCAAAATCAAGGTCATCCCATAACCAATAATGATTTATTTCATTATAGTACACCCTAAGTGGGTTCAGAAAATCTCAAGAGGAATTAAGAGACCCACCTGTCATCCCAGTTCTTTGAATCTGAGAAAAACATCCCAAGCAACACAAGAATTCCCACTCCAAGTGTCTTGACATTCAGACCTTATGATTCCTGGAAAGGAAAAGACTCCGAAATCTTTCTTTAAAGAGCTAAGCAATTGGAGAAACCCATATAGTTTTTTAAGGTCTAAAGAATTTTGCTTTGATATCTAGATAATATAAATAAATTCCTTTAGTAAAACCTTAATGGTTGTCCCTATATCTACATAGCATACTCTCTTCTGGACAAAGTACAAAGCAGGGATTTGCCCGGATGATTTTGCACAAATTTAGTTATGGCAGGTAGATTTACATACACCCTTATCTTCAATAGTGATACAAGAGTAAGGTAGACGTGACACAATTTATAGACCATATTGTCAAAATGGTGTAGATTAAATCCGATAATTTCAAAGGTCTACCTTCCCCTTGAGGCTGAAAATGATAGTGATAAGGAACAATGGACTTTGCACACACAGAAAATTAAAACTATCATAGAGTGCTGATTATAAAAGTATTTATTGTTGCCATTACATCTGTGTTTGATGTCATGGTTCATATGGACATAATCAGAACAACAACTGCCTGTCAATCATTAATATGCCTAAAAGGAGGGAGGCAGCCAGTGCTGGCCCCACAGCAGGAATTCCTGTTTTTAGATAGTCATTTAATATATAGCATAAGGCTACAGCAGACATGGAGATATATGGAAGAGGAAGGATGAATCAAATAAGCCTGTGTTAGTTCCAATAAACTGATTAAACTAATTTCTGTTTGGCAATCATACATGAGGATTATGGGTCATTGATGGCATTGACAAAATATTTTTCTACCTTCATATTTCCTGATTCAATAAGCAATTAAGGGTCCAACAACTACTGATCAGGAGAAAAGTCAAAGATGAAAATAATGTAGCCCTGGGAATGTTCAGTGTGGTTCACCAGGAGCATATGATCCATGAGTTACTCAATTTCTAGCTTCAAACATGCCATAAAGGATCAGCAAGAATCTATTTGCCTACACATTCAAAACCACAGAATCAGCTTAATAATGATTGAATTTGAAGGATTTGGGGGCATAATTCCCTTATTCACAAATCCCAAAAGGACCATATTAGGTAGCTACCCTAGAAAATGTTCTCCTGAATAAAGACATGGCTGCCTCTCAGATTGCTGAACCCTTTCATCCTCATGTAGTCCATTGGTAATTGGTACTGGAGGTAAACAAGACATAAATATATCTCAAGTATTATAATTAGGTCACCTGGCTGGGTCATCCAACAAAAAGCACACTTGGTCCTCAACAACATGATTTGTTAACTACAACATTTAATAGTAGCTATTCTTAAAATAATGTCACTGTGCAGATGGTTCAGGAGTTCCAGTTTTCTATCACTTGTTTCCAGACATGCCAAATTCATGAAATTCTCATTACCTATCTCTATATACTTTTTTTCACTAAACCCTCATGTATCCTTTTGTAATATCCCAGAAGAAGACTATCACCAATTTGTCATCATTATCTTCAAACATCAACCCAGTAAAAGTCCTGTAAGGTTACTCTGAATCATGAGACAGTCACATTGAGTTGAGTAAAAATAGTGGCAGTAGAAGAATTAATCATTTCACTTGTCTCCCTGTCCAAATGTGCCACCTTTTGTTATTCTGTTACTGATATAAAGCAAGGTACTTATTCAAATAAAAATTACTATTTCCAACTGTATAAAATTTCAGATTTATACATTCTACTGGGGAGTGGGTGATTTCACACAACTTTTTTTTAATGCAGGTTTTCACAGGCAGGAGCTGAGAGTCCCATCTCAGAGTTGGTAGATTCTTTGGAGTCAAAGTGAACAAAAGCTACCAATACATGTTTTTTTTTTCTTTTAATAATAATCTCCTTTAGGGAGTGAATTCCAAAATGATATGTCTCTCTTCTTGCATCTAATGTTATTTCTCTTCAGCAGCTTTCTTTTAGGAGTTTTTGATGACCCAACCTGACCTTTGCAGTTTTGTTTCCAGGAAAGAGCCTTTATTTTCTAGTTGGCGTTTTTCTGCTCCCCTTGCTCCCCTAGTTCTGTTCCCCTTTCTCCAAATGGCATCTGTCATAGGAGTCAACATATCAACAGCAACGTTTTTTTAAACTATTGCTTTCATATGAAACTTTGAAATCTGTGTTATTCAGTCATATTACAATTATGTCTGACTCTTAATGATCCCATCTGGGGTTTTCTTGGCAAAGATACTGAAGTCATTTCCTGTTGCCTTCTCCAGCTCATTTTATAAATGATGAAACTAAGGTAGATAGATTTGTTATTTGTCCAAGGTCACACAACTGTAAGTGTATCATGCCAGATTTGAAGTCAGATTCATCTTCCTAACTCCAGGCCCAGCACTTTATCCACTCTGTCACCTTGCTACCCCTACAATGCAATAATCTTCAGCAAAAGAGTATTTGCTGCATTTGGCATAAATTGACAACATTTCCTAGGTCTATAAAACACAGGCATGTGGGGCTAAAGAAATAAAGTCTTTTTATTATTTACAAATGGAGATCTTAGATGTTCTCAACATCTTGGTTGAGGTCTATGAATGCCAACAGGGTCACCATTATACACAGAGGAATACTGCTGGTTCCCTGTTACACGTATACAAAGCATCTTATAGCCTATTTTATAAGCCATTCTATATTCTAGAAATTGGCCTGCACTCTGGGACCTTCTCATTCTGAGAATTAGGTAACAAGACCTGAACACTATCAATAGAATCATTCACAGCTTCAGCTAACTCAGAGAGGTCAATATATGAGGGTCTTCAGTAGCCTTGACCTTTCCACAAGTAAACAATCTGTTCCGGAGAGTCTACAGCACTTCAACTGTAATACCATAGCTAATTTGAGCTTCCATGGTCATCACTGAGTACCTGAAGACAAGGTATATTGCTAGATTTCCTATCATCTATGTGTACTCTGTACCATGTCTGCTTCTTACCTTCATTTATAGCAAGCAACATTCTTTTTGACTTGTTAGAATCTCTTGCTTCTGGTCCTTTTTTTTCCCTCAAAGGTTTCCACTGTCTCAAGTAGTATTATCAGGCTATCTGGAGGTTTGGGCAAGGCTCACTTTCTGAAATTGTTTTTGGGCTCATTCCTCAAACCATGCTTAGGTCTGCCTGCAGCTAGAGTAGTTTCTGTGATAGGAGTAAAAGATCTAGACATTTTCACCAAAAGTTTCCCTCCCCTCATTATCTCTCCAGATTTTGGTCTCTAAACACCACTTCAATTTGTTGTCTATATTTAGTTCTTAAATCATTATTCCACCCAAACCAAATCCTTGATTTTGGAGATTGTATTGCCCACCAGATAACACAGTCCCAATATAGCATGATAAAATGAAAAGAGATTTACATATGGCATCAGGGGATCTGGATTCAAATTCTTGCTCTTCTCTCTCCCACCTATTTGACTTTAGCCAAATCATTAAATCATGGGCCTGAGTTTTTTCATATATAAATAAAAAAGGAAAAGATAAAAGGACAGGAAGCAAAGGAAAGAAAAGGAAAAGGAAGGGAAAGAAAGGAAGCATGCTTCTTTTTAGTTGAGTTTCTATGTCTTGGCTTCAGGTAAATCTGCACAAAGTGAATTTTACTACATTCCCTCTGAAGTGATTGTCTTCAGTTTGGAACAGTCAAATACATTAAACTCAGCTTCAGTTTACTTTTGAAAGATACAGAGAGGAGAGGAAAAGGAAAGGCTGAATGGAGACCAGCTTGATTAGAGGAATGGGAACAGGGTGTGTTTTGCAAAGATTGAATGAAAGTACACTTCCTACAGGGATTGAGAAAGGGAGTGGAGATAAACATATTAGTTTAAGGTTCCCTTGAAGGGTAAGAAAGATGTTTCAAGGGAGGTACCTGATGTGCTATGCTAAGAACCTTTTCATCCAGTTTCAATCTCAAACATTCCCTTTGACTAATGCTGATCACCTTGTAGAAACCTTGTGAGGAAACTTGATTCACTATTGCAATAAGGTGGAAAGTCAGCCAAGGAAATGACTTTAATAGTAGGATAAGATAGACAGCTGGAAGCTGGCGCTGTAAGTTTGAAGCCCCAAAACTTTCTGAATATGGTGGTGAAATGGACACTTAGAGATTCTAGCACAAACTTTGACTATATATATATAGACTATAATCATGCAAAGCTTAAAAAAACCTGAAAAATTGGGCCTGGGTTTTAGGACTCAAAATTTTTCTTGGAGAGTGTGCAGAAAACACTTTGTGTCAAGGTGACACGTGTGATGTCAGCAATGGGAGGGCACAAGAAGATAATGTAATAATGTCCTTGGATGTCAAGGTCTACTGTTCATCCTATGTCACAATGCTGCCAACCTTGAGACTGAAGGATGGCTGTAGGTGGGGTTTAGTATTTTGACATGGAGTATGATTTCTTACTTCTAATTATAAAGCTGAAAGCACTCACTCATCTGACACAGCCCCTTCCCTTTCCAGATAAAGTACTGAGGGAATACCGGAGAGGAAAAGTGATTTAATTTCAAGATTTGATCACAAATTGGTGACATAATTAGCCTAGAATCCAGGTCTTTCAGGTTCTCCAAACATTTTTACTAATGCATTTATTACTAGAAATTGTTATGTTAAACCTCCCAGAAAACATTTATATTTTAGAAATGGCTTTCAGTGCCTTAAAAGCATGGTGAGAATCTTAGGCACAGTAGTTCAGGAACAGTTTAGAAAACACATGGTAAGGAAGAGGACCTTTTAGTTCCCCCTCAAAGCAAAGCACACAAAGTCTGTTCCAATTACGTAATGGGTAGATTTTGTTCATTCTATTTTTCTCTATGGCAAAATAATTATTCAATACAAATTTTAACTATGTGCCCTGACTAAAATCACCTAATTAGCAAGCCACCTTTTTAAAAAGTATTCAACAAATGTGGGCATTTAAATGGCACAATGAGAGAGCACAGGTACTAGAATTGGGAAGGACCTGTATTCAAATCCAGCCTCAGACACTTACTACCTGCATGAATTTAGGCAAGTTATTTTGCCCTGATTGCCTCAAAAAAAAGTATTCAACAAATGGAAAAACCTCTATCTTTATACATTTTCAGCTAGAGAGGATACATCAATGTGACGAGATTTAAAGGTATGTTGGAGTCTGGTGTTACAAAAGGAATCGAAGACACCTGAGCAGAATCATAGAAGAAGCTCTCTGAAATTTTCTTCACTGGTTCTTCAGCTTCTTCTGCTTCTTCAAGCAACTGATCTTCAGAAAATTCAGATTCTAAAAGATGAAACAATAATAATTGAGAATAACAAAATCTAGGAGCCCTCAGAAAGTCTTACCAGAACAGACACAATACCTTTACAATCCCACATGTGATAAGGCCCAACCCTGATAATAAGGCTGTTTGCCTGATGTTTGCCTCACACTCAACCCTAAACTGGGTTCCATAATAATAATGATAATAATAATAACATTTATATAGCACTGAGTGCTAGGAATTATGAAAAGTTCTTAACCGTTTTCATGTTTGATCTTCACAAAAATTTTGAGAGAAAAATATTATTATCCTTGTTTTATAGATGAGAAAGCTGAGGCAAGCAGCAGTTAAGTAATTTGTTTATTTGTTCAGGATCATACAGCTAATAAGTATCTAAAGCTGTTTTTGAACTTGGTCTTCTTGATTTCAAAGATCATATGTAAAATTTTCATTTAAGTGGTTATATTTCTTCATCTAATATCATCTATCTACTTGTTAATATTTTTCCACCTTAAATTGGACCATTCTTAACTCCTTGAATAATGTGATTTTAAAGTGTTAAAAATGAGGCAATAGACTTGTTTTTTTTATTAAAGCTTTTTATTTGTATAACATATATATGGGTATTTCCCCAACATTGATCTTTACAAAGCTTTCCATTATAAATTTTACCCCTAGTCCCCTCCCCTCCCCTAGATGGCAGGAAGTCCACTACATGTTAATAATGTTGAAATGCTTGAGAAGTTATGCAAGAAAAATCCTATCTACAAGAAAAAAAAGAATCAGAGAAAGGCAACCCAATGCAAGCAAATGTCAATAGAGATCATGAAAATGTTACATTGTGGTCCATATTTCATTTCCCTCTCTCTGGGTGTATATAGTTTTCTTCAGTGAACAACTGGAACTGGTTTGAGACAATTTTTTGTTGCAGAGAGCCATGTCCATCAGAATTGATCATCATGTAATACTGTTGTTGCTGTGTATGATGATCTCCTGGTTCTGCTCATTTCACTCAGCATCAGTTCATGCAAGTCCCTCCAGGCCTCTCTGAAATCGTCCTGCTGGTCGTTTCTTACAGAGCAATAATATTCCATAATGTTCATATACCATAATTTATTCAGCCACTCTCCAATTGATGGGCATCCCTTCAGTTTCCAGTCTCTAGCCACTACAAAAAGGGCTGAGGCAATAGACTTGTGAGGAAAAGAGCAATCTGCATCCAGAAACAGGACTATGGGAACTAAATGTGGATCACAACATAGTATTTTCACCTCTTTTGTTGTTTGTTTTTTTTTTCTTTCTCATTTTTTTTCCTTTTTGAACTGGTTTTTCTTCTGCAGCATGATAAATGTGGAAATACGTGTAGAAGAATTTCACATTTAACCTATATTAGATTACTTGTTATCTAGGGGGAGGAGGGTAAGGAGAAAAGGAAGGGAGACAAATGTGGAACATAAGGTTTTATAAGGGCGAATGTTGAAAACTATCTTTGCATGTATTATGAACATTAAAAAGCTATTATCAAAAAAAATTTTAAATGTTAACTACATGTTAGAACTTAGACTTTTTATAGTGCAAAATACCTTATATAAGTTGGAAAACTGCAACATACAGCTCTAGAAAGTAAATGCAAAGTGTTCCAAAAGTCACTGTAATTTTAAACAATTAATTTCATTGTGCCTCAGTTTCCTCATTTGGTTGTAGTGAAGAACAAATGAGTAAATGGATGTGAAGAATTTTTGCCTTAATGTGCTATTATACATGTATTTTTTTTCATTTTTGGTTCGATCTTGAGATCCACATCTCTGACTGCCTTCAGATTACTTCCATCTGGACATCTCCTGTCATCGCAAACTCAACTTATTCAAAAGCAAACTATTTTTCTCCATAAACAGATTTCTCTTTCTTTTACTATTTCTAACACTTACATCACCATGCACCCTGAATAATCAACAATTAATGATCAAAATAGTCTTCTGTCTCATTGAACATGAAGATGAGGGAAGGCAATACAAAAATTTGAGCATGGAATCCCAGGTGCACTGACAGAAATATTGAAGTGAGAAGAATCAGGTTTAGGAGTAAAAGTAATAATCATGATTTTTATTTTGCTGAGTGTAATAAGGAAGTAGAGTCTAAAACTCAAAGAAGAGGTCAGATCTAGAGGCATAGTGGAATATATATATATATATATATATACATATAATAAACTAGTATTAAGAAGCTGTTTTCCAGTTTAACAGATGGAGGGAATTAGAATATTCTCTCTGCCTTTAAAATAATTCCTTTCTTCTCAAAGAGGGATAAGTATAGATAGAAAACACTTCAGGGTAGAGGTTGGAGTTATCGATATTCAAAAATAACTATTCCAGATTGGAATCTGGATGGAACTGTAGTTGAAGCCCTTAGAATGAATGATATTGCCAAGGGAGAGAATGTAGAAAAAAGAGAAAAGGCCAAGGACAGAACCTTGGAGAGCACCCATATTAAGAAGAGATTGGAAAGACAGTGAAGATGACAGAGTGATTAGAGACAATAATAATAGCTAGCATTTATAATAGCACATTAGGGCAAAAATTGTTCACATACATTTACTCATTTGATCCTCACCACAACCATGTGAGGTAGATGCTATTATTATCCCTACTTTTACATATGACATAGAGGTGGTAGTTGAAGTCATAGAAGTGAATATCATTATTGCAGAATGGAGAAAATCATGGGATATGAAGTGAAGAACGGGGAGATTGGGATATTTTAGGGAACATCAACATGGAACAGAATCTTTTTTTTGCAACCACCACCAATCCTCTATTGTTGTTCTTAAGGCAATCAGTTTGTACCTTAGAGAGAGCCTGAACTTAGAGTCAGGAATAGCTGAGATCAAATGTAGCTTCAGACACTTAATAGCTATGGGACCCTTCAGTTTTCTCATCTGTAAAATGGGAATAATAATACTTTCATTCCCAAGGCTGTTGTGAGGATCACAATAGATAATACTCTAAAGCACTTTGAAAACCTTAAAGCATTACATAAATGTAAGCTATTGTTATTGATCTTTGCATTAGTTCATGATAATTCGCTTCTCTACAGAGAAAATTGATCAGGATGTATTCAAAGTCATGATAGGAATTGATGTAACAATAGTAATATTCATCTACACTATTTCATGATGTGCTACCCCATTCCCAAACCCAGCCCATCTACTCCTACGGTCTGGTGCGTATTCAGCTCTTTCAGAAGCTTCTTCAGATTCTTCCCACTCTGTTTGGAATTCATCTTCATCGGAATCTGTATAATATGGTTTTTCTGATTCTTTGTCATGATCCATGTTAGAAACTGCTAGGAAGAAAATGAAAATTTACAATTTTTGTCTTAGGGATTATTCATTCTACCTAGTTTTTGGTTCTCAATTTGTTACTTGGATTATATGGTTTAAATAGGATTATAGAATTAAATAGAATTTTCCAAGAAAAAACTATCTACATTAAGGGATGAGGGATGGGATGGGAGTAGGAATCTCATTTAAACTAGTATTAAGCTGTTTTCCAGTTTAACAGATGGAGGGAATTAGAATATTCTCTCTACCTTTAAAATAATCCCTTTCTTCTCAAAGAAAGGTAAGTATAGATAGAAAACACTTTAGAGTAGAGGCTAAAGTTAATAATAACTATGAAGTCTTAAAGTATTCTAAAGCCAATAAGAGTTGCTTTTGAAATGCAAATGTGTACTAGGTCATCATGGAGATGGAAGGAAAATGATAGGAAATATTTATTGGGTATCTTCTCTAAATAAAAACACTGGAGGAGATGTAAAAGAAATCTCAGATAAGGTTCCTCTGTGGCTTATAACTGAATTGGGTGGGTAAACAGATGGGAAGTTTATCAGAATTCTTTTACTCTTATGGACACCCATCATTCTACAAAAAGTCATCAAGTTGCTATAAAATCCCCATCCTTGAGGTGTACCTGAGATAAAAAAATTGTATCAGGTATCATGGCTAGTAGAAGAATCCTTTTATAGTCAAGAAGGAGGCTGGGAGGAGGAATTGGGGTAAGATTATAATGAACAAGGGGAATGGTTTGGGGCAAAGGGGATGGTCACTTTTCAGCCCTTAAGAAAGCAGAAATTATTTCATTCTTTATACTTGCATCCCCAGAGCCTAGCAAAGTGTCTGGCATTAAAAATGCTTCATAAATATGTAATAGAATGATTACTATGTGCCTGTCACATTATTTAATTACACTTTATATGTTTACCTACATTGACTATAATCTTAAACCTGCTTCTCAAAGCCAATATTCTGTTTTACTCTCTTCTGACCTTACTTACCTGGTACTATGTCTGCCTGCACTAATATACAGATTGCCTTTATCTCTGCTACAACTCATCTCACAAGCCAACTGGCTTCAGCAGGTCTCCCTTACCTCCCACTCTAGATGGATCTCACACTGTCGACCTATATTCTTATTTTCTATCTTGCTCTCAATTCTTTATACGATGGCTAGACATTGTTGGGGCTATACAGCCAGCAATGAACAAGGCTTCTGCTGTGCTCTGTTGACACTACTGAAACCTTAATGATACCGCCATTTACAAATATCAGTTTAATCACTGATTCTAAATGTAAGGTCTTTGCCACCCCCCCAAAAAAAAGCACGTTGGTGTATTATTAAAGGAACACACCAGAGCTAGCAGAAGAATCCTTTAATTGTCAAGAAGAAGGCTCGGAGGAGGAACTGGAATAGAGTATAATGAACAAGACGAGAGCTAGAGGCTGAGGGAAGGAAGTGGTCACTTTTCAGTCTTGCAGAGCTATTCTTTGTACTTGTGGCACAATATCAATATTGATATGCTTGTCATGAATGAAACTAGAAAGCTCAAGAAAATTGCCCCTAAATGAAAATATGATACCCAGGTTCTCCTTTAAGAGTCAAACAAGGAAGTTATTAGAAATGGTTTAATCATGTGCTCAAGAACAATAAGAATCATCATTTCACAGCTTCCTTCATCATCCTAACCTGTAGCATTCAATGATGAATTTGACATAAACAAGTTACCATAGGAAACAGTTCTAGTTTATGGAACATCAATTACCAGGAATGGAGAGGTATAGAAAAAAATACAAAAATCATGACAGAAACCTTCAAATCCATTCAACATATACTTGGTATTTAATGACTTCAATGTCAGGTTATATGTAGGATGTGTGTTAAAAATGTTAGAAAATATGGTTCAGGTTTAAGAAACAAAATAGTTCAACATATTAAAGGTTACTCAGAAGCTTCATGCCAAATATAATGTGAATATTTTATTTTTTAATTTGATTTCTTTTTATCTTTTTTATATAATTTCCTATCTACTCCACCACAGCACCTCCCCTATCATAGAGCCCTTCTGTTTAAAAAAAAAAAGCTAAGCAAAACCAACAGTGCAATCATATCTGTCACATGTGATTGCAACATATATGAATATTTTGTTTAGGAAGAGAGCCAGAAGGTTCTAGAATAGTAAAAGCTGAACAACATAACACAAGAAATGAATGCAGTATAAATTAATAGACAGGAAAATAACTATTAACTCATGTTGAAGTCATTCTCAGAATCATTGTGTCTGGAAAGTTAGGTTATCAACCAGTTAGAGTTAAACTCAAATTCAATACCATAATATAAGAAAAGATAAAAATAAGAAGATACTGAATGAAATTATAATAACTCTAATATGTTATTTTTAATACCTGAAATTTGGAAATGGATAAAGGTAAAAAAAACTAGACTCCATTACCATTACTTAGAGCAATTTCAGGAAAAGCATTAGATTAGGAGGACGATATGTGCCAACCTGTGACATAGACAGGCCCCTTTGATCCTGATAAAAGACACGATTCAGTATGTAAGGGATTCCAACTCTTCCAGAACTATGGATGGACCTACAGGACCCCTGAATGTTGGAGTTTACATTGTTTTATAGTGAGGAAAAAAACAAAAGGAGGTGGGTGCCTTTCCATATGCATCCATCCTGAGATAAGAAGACTCTTGTCACCTTTGAAAATACCAATCAGAAGAATGCCAGAAACACAAACAAGTCAAGAACAATTCCTTTGGTATTCAGTAGCATCAGGTATGCCTTTTACAAATCACTGTTTCTATTGTGTTCCTTACACCTCTTCCTGTTCTCCTTCTTTGGGGGAAATGACCAGGTCTGATCACTCAGCTTCAAACACATTTACAAATTATGCCTTGAGGTAAATTACTTTTACAGACACAGATTTCTCAATAGTCTCCATGAACAAATAAATCTCATCTCTATATCATCTCCATGGAAGCAAGCAACAACAACAATAAAACAAAAACAAAAACCCCATAAATAAAAAGTACTGGGGTGAAGAGTTTCATCATTCTACCTCAGCTTTGAAATCTGGACAACTAAATAGCAATTATTCCCAAATTCTTCCTTAGTCATTTCAGTGTAAATAAAGTTTCCCATATAGTATCTATAACAGTTCTCTTTCAAAGCAAATGTTAGAGTTTTCTAAGTCTTTCCCAGGTTGTTTAAACTACTTTTTTTTGTTTTTGTTTTTGTCCAGACATATTTTTTCAAATTTTCCAGTTAAAAAAAAAAACCTACCTATCAGTGTCGATCTGCAATGGTTCTGCAGGGCACAGAGAGATTGGACATCTAGATGCTACTACAGAAAAAGTGGATTTGGAATTATGCAAACCTAAATTCAAATTGTGCTTCAAGCACTTCTAACTAGGCAAGTCACTTAAATTCCATCTGCCTTTATTTCCTCAATTGTAAAATAGGGATCTCAATAGCACCTAACCCATTGGGCTGGGAGGACCAAATGAGATACATAAAGCATTTTGCAAATCTTCAAGGGTTATATAAATGTTAGCAATTATTATTAAGTGACTTTATTTTTTATTAAGTATTATTAAGTGACAGTAGTATGTATTTAAGGTGGGACTTGAACCCAGGTCTTTCTAACTCTTACCTGCCGTGCCATGTTGCATTTTTGCAGTTTATAAAATGGAAAGAAAGCATTCATAAATAAAGTTGTCTAAAATCTTAACAAGTTCCTAAAGTGATGCTTCCCATAAGAGTCAACCCTAGCAACATTACATAATGAAACCTAATTTCAGCTCCCCCTTTTTTTGGCAAACTGAATTTCCTCTCTCCATGATGCTCCTCCCAACACTCTAATAATATATATTATAGTATGAATATACTGACAGCTGAAAAAAATGAATACACAACATCCTTTTAAGTGTAAGCTTAATCTGCATTAACATTTTCTCCATCATTTTCCTATGTCTAGACAATCAGAAAAACAATAAATCAAAACCCAATCTGTGGCATTTCCCAATTTCTCAGGAGTAAATGTTCACACTAAACATTTAATAATCAGCTCTTGTAATTCAGCTAGAACTGATTGCAGCACATCACTGTACTAACCTCCCAGACTGAAAGCATCAAGTGGCATAATAAAGTTACATAAAATGCTTTATTAACCTAATAGTATTCAAATGTCATCTAGCAAAAGAATTTGTGCAACTATCTCTCAAGAGAACTATAAACTATTAACAACCATATTAAAGAATGCTCCAAATCAATAACAAGAGAAATTCAAATTAAATCAACACTGAGGTATTTTATTACCTCATGCTTAGCAAATTGGAAAAGATAATAAAAGACTGGAAAAATTAATATTGGGAAGATAATGGAAAAATGTATTACTGGTAGAGCTGTAAATTGGTTCAATTATTTTGTATAACAATTTGAAATTATAGGAAGAATAAAAATGTTCATACCTTTTACCCAGAAATTCCACTTCTGGGCAAATATTCCAACAAGATCAATGACAAAAATAAAGGACTTTTATACTCTAAAATATAATAGTAAAAAACTGGAAACAAAAGACAAATTTTGTAACAGGATATTACTATGCTATAAGAAATGATGAATATGGAAAAGTATGGAAGACATCTATAAATTAAACCAAAATCAAGTAAAGCAGAACCAGGAAGCAATAAACATAATGACTACAATAATTAAAACAACAAAATACAAACTGAATGCTGCCAAATTATAATAACCAATCTTGATCCCAAGGAAGAGATATGAGAGAATATTTCACACTTCTTTGCAAAGGTGGGGAAGATAAGTATGAAATATTGCATATATCTGAATTTTTTATTATGTTGTTTAGCTTGACTAAACTTTTTTTTTCTTAATTTTTCTTCTTTATTTATTACAAGGAAAGGCTTTCTGGGAAATATACAAAAGAATCTCCTAGAGATGCTTTAAAAACAAAAGGTATCAATTAAAAAATCAATGAAAAATTCTGACTTCAAGAAGGAAAAAGGACAGAGAGAGGGAATCTGGAATTCAAAATTTTAAAAAAGAATGTTAAAAGTTTTGGTTTACATGTAATTGAGACAAAAATAAAATAAAAATTACACATAAGAAAAATAGTCATATTGATTCAGTTTCCCTAACAATGCACTACCGTGTCTATCTTCCCATAAAATGTCTACATTGAATATTCTCATCTTTGGTCAGTTATGGATTGGACTAAATAGTCTCTGATATCCCTGCTAGCTCCAAAATTATGTGAGAAGAGATGGAGAATAAAACTACATTCAGACTCTGGAAAGAGGCTTATGAGATTTGGATGGAGCCAAGATGTTAGAGTAAGTAATACAATAATTCCCCTTTCATTAACTTCTCCAAACAGATCTAGAAAAAAGCTAACAGACTGAATCCTGATGGGGAATTCCAGAAAAAGTCGTGGTAAATTTTTTGTCTAGACTAGCTTGATGAGAGAGATAGGGAGGGTTACATATATTGGCAACAGTGGCAGCCAGGAACACATTATAGGTAAATTACTACAATGCCCAAGCAGAGAATGTGCACAAAGCAGACCCCTATTAGATACTATTTATCCATATCAGATGACTGCAATTGAGTCACTGGCAACTTTGTCACCAACCACCCAATTCCAGATCACAGATCCAAAGTATACAGAGAAGGAGACCTTTGCAAGATAATGGTACTCCTGAGTAAGGAAGCTCTGGGTTGAACATGGAGAAAAGAGGAAGTTGAGAAGCAAGCAGCAGTAGCAGCAACAATGGAGGAGCCCAGATCATAAGCCCAGGGCAGGTTCTTACTTAAAAGCATCCAATCCAGCTTTCAGGGGAATAACCAAAGCAGCAATTTCAAGCTAAAGGACACCCTACAATTCTGCCATTTTGAATCAACAGAGATTTCCATCTGGCTCTTAGGGTTTGAGTTGAACTGCTCTTATACAAATTCAAAAAAAAAAATCTTCAAGCAAAGCCTCAGAGAAAAACATAGCATGAGTATAAACTCAACTAAGAGTTCTAAAGAAATAAAGTAAGAGTTTTTTAAGAGTTGAATTTTTTTTAAATAGAGAGTGAGGAAAACCTGAAAAAGAAATGAGAGCTATGGAAGAAAAAATTGGAAAGAGATTTAACAACTTGGCATAAGCAGTACAAAACCTTGCCTACCCAGAAAACTTATTGAAAATAAGAATAAACAAAATAGAAGCCAATGACTCCATGAGACAACAAGAAATATTAAAACAAAGTCAAAGAGCTGAAAAAAATTAAAGAAAATGTCATATATCTCATGAGTCAGCTAGGTGACACAGTTGACAGAATACTAGGCTTAGAGTCAAAATGGAGTTCAAATCCAATCCCAGACACTTACTAGCTGTGTGACACTGGGCAAGGCAGTTTAACCCTGTTTACCTATGAGCAAACAACAAAAAAGAACCCGACCACAGAAAGTTATAGGTGACAGGAAAGATCAAACAAACTCAGAAGGAGATAATAAAGTCAAAACTGCAATTTCCAAATCATAAAAAAATGAATTAGTTTCTGGTCCCCCACAAATTTCTAGAAGAGTTCAAAAAGGATTTTAAAAATCAAATAAGAGAGATAGAGAATAAATTGGGTAAAGAAATTGAGAGTGATGCAAGAAGTAGGGAAAGGGATAAGAGAAGGGAAGCAAAACACTTTTGAGATGCACAGGGTAAAAGAGAAAGAGACAGAGACAGAGACACAGAGAGACAAAGAGAGACAGAGACAGAGACAGACAGAGAGAAAGAGACAGACAGAGAAATGGAGGTGGGGATGATGGGATGAAGGAAAATACAAATTAATAATCATAACTGTGGAAAAATTTACAGCAAATTTCTCTGACAAAGGTCTCATTTCTCAAATATATGGATAATTGAGTGAAATTTATAAGAACATAAGTTATTGCCTAATTGATATATGATCAAAGGATATTAACAGGAAGCTTTTCCATAAAGTAATCAAAGCTATCTATATTTATATGGAATAAAATGCTCTGAATCACTATTAATGGAGAAATACAACTTATCTGAACTACTACACCACACCTATCAGATTGTCTAATGTAACAGAAAAGGAAAATGACAAAAGTTGGAGGAGAAAAATTGAGATAATGCTGATGAAGTTGTGATCTGATTCAATTACTTTGGAGAACAATTTGGAACCATGGCCAAAGAGTTATAAAACTGCGCATACCCTTTGACCCAGAAATATCACTACTTGGTCTATATCACAAAATATCAAAAATAAAAAAGATAAATTTACAACCCAATTAATGAAAAAGAAAAGAAATTATTAGGAATTTTTGCCAAGTTACATGTCAATAGAACATATAATTTAAATGAAGTAGATATGTATTTACAAAAAGGAAAAGGAGCTATATGTACAAAAATATTCATAGGAACTCTTTTTGTGGTGGCAAAGAACTGGAAATGGAAGGGACTTCCATTAATCAGGGAATAATTGAACAAGTTGTAGGTGATTATGATGGAATATTATTGTGCTATAAGAAATGACAAGAAGGATGCTCTCAGAAAAATCTGGACTTACATGAACAAAGTAAAATGGGCAGAAGCAGGAGAACACTGTAACAGTAACAACAATATTAAACAATAAGCAACCATGGCTGACCTAGCCATTCTTAGCAATACAAAGATCCAAGACAGTTCTGAAGGAGTTATGAAAAATGCTATTCACCTCCAGGGAAAGAACTAATGGAATCTGAATACAAATCAAAGCACACTTTTTAAAACTTTATTTCTCGTTTGTTTAGGATTTTTGGTCTATGTTTTCTTTCATAACATGCTAATGTGGAAAAAAATTTTGCATGACTGCATATGCATAACCTCTATCAAAATACTTGCCTTCTCAAAGACAGAGGGAGTGCAAGAAAGAGAAAGACATTCATTTTTAAAAAGACAAACTTAATGTTAAAAATCATCTTTACATGGAATTGGGAAAAAATAAAATATCAATTTTTTTAAATAATAAAAGACAATACTCCCCAAAAATTATAACCAGGTTCATTGTAAGAGAGTCCATGAGTCCAAATGACAAGTGGGCTTTAATGGTCAGTATCTCTTTTAAATCTGATACTCATCAAAACATAATTCTCCCAATGTGTTCTAAACAGTGCAGAGAAAAGGGACTATACTTTCCCTTGTTCTGGGTAGTACATGTCTATTAATGCATCCTAACGATTCATGAGGGGCAGCTAAGTGGTGCAATGAAGAAAGCATTGGGCCTGAAGTCAAGAAGCTTCTTCCTTAATTCAAATCTGGCCTCAGACACTTACTAGCTGTGTGACCTTGGCAAGTGATTAACTCTGTTTGCCTCAGGTTCCTCATCTATAAAATGAGCTGGAGAATGAAATGACAAGTCACTGCAGTATTTTTTGCCAAAAAATCTCAAGTGAGGTCACAAAAAGTTGGATATGACTGAAAATAACTGAACAATATTAACAACAAAGGACTCATGAATTTTTTTTAAGCAAATACATTACACTGCTGACACACTGAGAAACACACAACTTTTCTGATTTGGTTGACTACAAATTTATGTTATACAACTTGAGCTGGGCCCTCACTACTCCTAGGCAATCCTTCTATAACTGTTTTCAATTCACTATCCTACTCTCTCTCAGCATCTCTTCCAAACCTTTCTAATCTCTTTTCAAAACTCCCATGTTCCCCTTCCCTGTGGTCTCAGGTAGGAATTTTGCCTCCTATTTTAAAGAAAAAATTAAGGTTATTTGCCACGAGCTCCCCACATTTTTACCATCTCATTTCATTCATTTTTCTTTTGCAAGAAATTCTCCTTCTTCACCCCATCTTACATGAGAAGGTAGCCTTACTCTTTGTTAAGGCTAACCCCTCTATCCGCACAAGTGATTTCACTCCATCTTGTCTTCTCCATTAGGCTGCTCCCCATTCTTTCACTTATTTTCAGTCTTTTCTTCTCTACTCTATACTTCCCTACTGCCTACAAACATGTCAATGTCACTCTCATCCTTAAAAACCCCCTTACTTGATCCTTCTATTCCCACTGTGGTCCTATACAGTACCACCCTCCTCCCGCTTTGTGGATAAACTCCCTGAAATGGGCAACTACAATAGGAACACGCTTTCTCTTTCTCTTCTCATTCTCTTCTTAACCTTTTATTATCTGTCTTCTACCTTTACCATTCCAACAAAATTGCTTTCTCTCATGTTGTTAATCTTTCTTAGCTTTCAAAGCCTTTTTTTCACTCCTCATTCTCCTTGACCTCTTTGTAGTCTTTGACACTTCTTGATACTTTTTTTTCTCTAGGTTTCAAAACATCATACACTCTCTTAAATCTTCCCCTACCTATAAGATATTCCTTCTAAGTCTCCTATGCTGGATTCTCATGGGAGTCATGCTCTCTAACTGTAGGATACAAAGGGGACTTTCTTGGGTCTTCTTCTCCCTACATACTACCTCACTTCATGATTTCATTGGCTCCCATAAATTTAATTACCATCTTTATGGTAATTAATCTCTATACTTATGATTCTCAAAAATACCTATTTTGCTTCAATCTCTTTACTGACCTTTCAATCTTCCATGTCCAAATGCCTTTCAGAAATCTTAAACTGGATGATAGATAGTAGATATCTTAAACTTGACATATTCAAAACTGAACTCATTATCTTTTCCCTAACTTCAACTTCTAAGTTTTTTATTAATGTCAAGTGCAATACTATCCTTCCTGAACCACAGAGTTCCTCACTATTTCTCACCTCCCAAATCCAAGTTGCCATCATAGCCTGTTAATTTTACCTTGGCAACCTCCCCCTCTTTCCTGACACTGCCACCATCCTGGTGTACACCCTCACTTCAAAACTATTCAATAGCCCTTCCTGCCTCAAGTGTCTCCCCAATCCAAGCCATCCTTCATTCAGCCATCAAAGTGATGATTTCCCCAAAGTGCAAGTCTAACTATTCCTCCTCTTACTCATTAAACTTCAGTGGCTCCCTACTTGGCATTCAAAAGTACTTCAAAACTTAGACTCCTACTATCTTTACAGACTTCTTATATCTTATTCCTCTTTTCAATACAATGACAACAGTCTTCTTGCTGTTCCACAAATAAGACAATCCATATCTTGGCTCTGGGAATTTTCTCTGTCCTCCATGACTAAAATGTTCTTCTCATCTCAATCTCCTGGCTTCCCAGGATTCTTTTAAATTCTAACTAAAATTCCTTTTTTGTTTTCTTTTAATTTGGCAATTTTATTTTTAAGAATGTTTTTTTATTTTTTCTCAATTACATGTAAAAACAATTTTTAACATTTTAAAATATTTTTATTTCTAAATTCCCTCCCTTCCCATACCTCTGAGAAAGCAAGCTCTTTAATATAGATTATATGCATGTAGTCATTCAAAAAACATTTCCATATTAGCTATGTTGCTTAAGAAAATATAATCTTTTCCCCCCAAAATCCCAGAAAGATAAAGTTTAAAAAGTATGCTTCAATCTGCATTCAGACTCCATCAGTTTTTTCTCTGACGGTGAATAGCATTTTTTCATCCTAAATCCTGTGGAACTATCTTCAATCATTATATTGCTGAGAACTGCTAGGCCCTTCACAGCTGATCAATGCACAATATTGCTATTATTATATACAATGTTCTCCTGACTCTGCTCAGTTTATTTTGCACGAGTTCATATAAGTTTTCCCAAGTTTTCTGAATGCATCCTGCTTGTCATTTCTTATAACACAATAGTATTTCATACAATCATGTACCACAACTTATCAAATCATTCCTCAATTGATTGACAGTCCTTTGATTTCCAAATCTTTGCCACCATAAAAAGAGCTGCTATAAATATAAAATCCCATTTTCTACAGGAAGCCTTTCCTATCTTCTCTGGTTTCCAATGCCTTCCTTCTTTTAATAATCTCCTAATTACTTGATTAGATTATATTACAGCAAGGACTATCTTTTGCCTCTTTTTAGCACAATGCCTGGCACATGGTAGGCACTTAATAAAGGTTCATTTTACTGAATAAATAATACCAGGCAGTCAGCACCAGGGACAAGCTATTTATTCAGCTTAAAATTTTTAAATTTCAATTCATGTGTTAT
The DNA here is from genome assembly GCA_023553655.1 of Myrmecobius fasciatus. Classification (NCBI taxonomy): domain Eukaryota; kingdom Metazoa; phylum Chordata; class Mammalia; order Dasyuromorphia; family Myrmecobiidae; genus Myrmecobius; species Myrmecobius fasciatus. The sequence continues at coordinate 279,166 of JAJPUD010002387.1, read as the reverse complement.
TGTAGAATGGAGGCTTTGAATCTTCATCATAACACATGTAATCTGAAATCACAAAATTAACATTTCTGTGCCAATGAAAGGAGTTTTCTGACACTGAAAATGTACATTTATTTAAAATAAGTTACATGAAAAGTATACTTTCTTCCACCTCTTGCATGCTTTACTAGTGACTACTTGTCTTGTATATTGGTAATTCTAAGTCTTTGAGCAGATCTTTTTTATACAAACTGTCAATAAGATACTTAAGTAGCTGATTTTCCTTAATCAATCAGCACCTATGATGTGAGAGGCACTAAACTAGGTACTAGAGATATAGACAAAAAAATAAACACTCCTTTCCCTCAAAGAGCTTGAAGTCTAAAGACAAAGGGAATTAGCTTGTAAATAGTACTATGTGTCAGGCACTATGCTAAACAATTTACTTTCTCATTTGAGCCTCACAACAACCCTGCAAGGTGATTGCTGTTATTACACCTATTTTATAGTTGAGGAAACTGAGGCAAATCAGAGGGTAAGTGACAAGGGTAAATGCCCAGGGTCACACAATTAGCACTGGTCTAAGACCAAACTGACCTGCTCTTGTCTCTAGGCCCAGTTCTCTATGTAGTGCATCACCTGGCTGTGTGGCAATTGTACATATATAAAAGTATACAAAAATATGTACAAAATAAATATAATTTTCTACATCGAGGCCATCCTTCTAGTTTGCCCAGAACTTTGGAGGCCCCATTATGTCACTCGATGTATTGGCTATAATTTGTTACTTTCAGTATACACATATATACCTACATAAATACATACATATATTTGTTGGATGTATGAATGAGGAAAGAGATAAGAAAATAGAAGAACATAGAGGGGTGTGTGTATGTGTGTATTTATTCTTGTAAACTAAGGAAAGGGAAGAGGAGGAGGAAGAACGAAGTGGGAGGCTGAAAATTAAGACCAGTGTGAATACGAATCGAAATTATGCTGCTCTTAGTTAGATAAAGCAGATGCAGGGGGCCCGAGTCTCCTGGGGCTGTGGTACTTACCCAGAGAATCTGTAAGCTCTCCCTTCGTTTACTTCCGTAACCGGGGCAACCACGGTCATTGCTCCTTCTGGGAGGGGAGGTGCTAAAGGAGTACCTCAACCAAGCCGCAATGCGCATGCTCGAGACCGTGATCGAGCCGGAAAAGCATCCCTGGCGTCTAATAGGCCGCAGCCTCTGATGGGGCGGTGGGTTAGGAAGGTTAAGGTGCCGATGCTCGCCTGCTCCGAACCGCGGAAAGAGTGGCGACTTCCCGTCTACTTCCTCCCAGAAGATCATTCGGATTCAAAAATTAACTCAGCCCCACCTCCACTCTGCATTTTACTCCTTGCAGTATAAAACTATGCAGCCGAATGAGTTGCTGTGAAGCTAAAGAGGCACCGAGGAAGCCCAACTTCTTGTAATGTGGCATCGACTTGGCAAAGTGAAAAAGCACTTCGTCTTTTTGCACTATCCTGCACACGACCTGAAAAAGCCAGGATTTTACTGTTGGGACTTCTTAATAAAGGTGGAGTCGAAGGTACATGGAACAGAACAAGTTTCCGCATTTACGAGGCTGTTTTATTTTATTTTTTTCCTGAGGCAATTGGAGTTGTGACTTGCTCAGGGTTCACACACCCAGGAGTGTTAAGTGTCTGAGGTCAAATTTGAACTCAGGTTCTCCTGACTAAAGGGCTGGTGCTCTATCCACTGCGCCACCTAGCTGCTCCAACGGGGCTGTTTTAAAATAAATCTTTGGCGCTATTTTAATTTTGTTATTTCGTTTTAATTGCAGAAGTAGCGCCATATTTAACCATTACCACTATGTTTTGAAGATGTAATTCTACCCTTTTGAAATTCTTCAGAATAACTTGTATTATATGCTTGTACTCTTCAGTTGTATTTCTTTTTCGTTCTAGGGAACTGGAAATAAAAGCATCACACTTCCATTTAACATTATTGAAGTAAAGATTTTATGTAAGCACACATCCGTAAAACTGACATTTTCAATTGTTCATCTTCAGGGAAAAGTATAGAAAAAAACATTTTGTTTTTTGAAATCGAACAATTTTGTATTTCAGTGCCCAGTACTGGGGACTGAAAGCAACTGTCTTGGAACAGGGGCTAAAAAGGATTCCTGTATATGTGGTATCCGGTACGTTATGGTCATAACATTGCCCTCCAAAAAGTATTTCTGAATGTACATTGTTAAAAATAATACAACTCTTCCCCCCCCCAAAAAAAAACAAATCGGCTTAATATCACCACATCCACCGTATGCTTCCATCATTCTACTAGTTCAATCTCCCTTTCCCCCACCTCCAATTCATCTGATGGAGAAAAATCATATATTTAAATCTAAAATGCGTCATTGAGACCATATAGTCCAAACCTCACATATGCAAATGGAGGCCCAGAAAGCTGAGTTATCTGATTCTAAATCTGTTCTTTCCACTATATCTGGTGTGTTCTTAGTTTTTTTGTTTGTTTGTTTTTTGTCATAGCCCCATTTTCAGTATGTTTTTAAATGCATAAAATAGGATAATGGAAACAATTTTAAAATTTCCTGACTCTAGGTTAAGAAACTACTGCCTATACCATGCTACCAGCAACCTCATGGAACTCTAGAATATTTTTAAACCTCTTTTTATATAACCTTCATTTCTAAGTAAATTCCTCTTCTTGCTTCCTCTCCATTCATCACTTGTAACAAGGGGATGGGGGGAAGAGTGGTAGAGAATAGTGGTAGCAAAATGAACCACCACAGCAACTATTGGGACAAGTGTATGCCAGTTTTCCACATCTATATTCCCCTACCTCTTCAAAAGGTACATTTTCCCATGGGGGGGGAGGGGTGTGTCAGGTTTTATTATTGTAATAATGCTGAATTCAGCTTTTTCAGGGCAGGGGATTAAAGTTCTTTCCATATATGTTGTAGTAATTGTGTACATTGTATTTCTGATTTAAGTGTTCTCATGCATCTTTGCATCATTGATACTTGATTTTTATATCACCTATTCCATTTCATTCATTTGCCACAATTTATTTAGCTATCTCCCCAATCAATGGACATTTGCTTTTTTTCCAGTTTTTTACTATTACAAAAAACTGCTATATTTGGATTTGTATAGAACAGCACTTCAAATAAGTCATAATCTACAAAAAGCAAATCCATAATGTTCATCATCAATCAAAATTCCATTTTTCCAGAGTCCAAGCATTAATGTAGTATATCCAAAAGTTTTCAATAACTTAGGGGAGATTATATTCCAAAAATAAGACATTGCAGTATCTACTAAAGGTATCAAAGTTCCATGGCTTAGAGATGAGTCTTAGTAAAATAAAGTGAATATGAAACAAAAACACTTCATGCAATATATGCAGGTGTTATGAAGATCTAGAAAGAGTTAGAATGTGATCCTTGAGACTGAATTCTGTGTGACAGCAAAGAATAGAAGTGGATTACAGAAGGTTAAAAAAAATGCTGGTTGGATTATTTTCAGCCATAATCAAATGAATTCTTCTGTGTTGCTAGTAATGAGTTCTACAAATATTCTATGAAAAATAAAAACTTGCAGCTATCCAGCATGCATCATTGCATGACAAGTGAGATACATAATAAAAGTTTGGGGACACAAATGTATTGGGTCTATTGTGAGGAAGGCTGTCAGGTGAGCAAAGGTGACAGAATGCCAATTGACAATTTCATGGGAGCATTTGTCTGAATCTTAGTATACTTTTATACTGTGCATAAGGATAATAAAAATTACACTATCTGCTTCACAAGACTGTTGTAAGGAAAAGCATTTTGTAAACATCAAGATGTGACCTAAATGTGATTTATAGTTACAATATATTTTTGCAGAATATATTTACAATATGCAATATAATATATAAAAAGGAATTCAAAATGCCAAACCACAACTGAGAATATTATTTTTGTTTTCCTTCAAGTTATGAATTGATATTTTCAATGAAGGTCACCTTTAGACAATATGGTCCATATGGGAGAACTTAATCAACTATCAATTAATAAATGTGTATTCTGTTCAAAGAACTGGGCTGCAAAAAAAGAATTTTGACAATTAGTATTCTTATACTAATGAACAGATCTGAACCAAAGACATTCAAAAGGTTTGTGTTATGCTCAATTTGGTTCCTTTTAATATGTATTCTATGCCATTACAGTGTGATCTATTTACAGTGCCTGACATATATTAGGCACTTAATGTTTACTAATATTAAAATTTAAAGAGAAATTTTTCTCTGCTGAAAAATTTCTGTTAACAAAGCCCATTTGGAAAAGGACCCATATGTGCAAAAATATTTGTAGCTGCCCTTTTTGTAGTGGCAAGGAAGGAAACTGAGTGGAGGTCCATCAGTTGGAGAATGACTAAATTAAGTTATGGTATATAAATGTTATTGTTCTGCGAGAAAGGATCAGCAAGATGATTTCAGAAAGGTCTGGAGAGACTGACATGAACTGATGCTAAATGAATTGAGTATATACAGCAACAAGATAATATAATGATAATATAACTCTGATGTATTTGGCTGTTTTCAACAATGAGGTGATTCAGGCTAATTCCAATAGTCTTGTAATGCAGAGAGCCATATACATCCAGAAAGAGAACAATGGGAACTAAATGTGGATCACAACATACTATTTTTATCTTTTTTGTTGTTTGCTTTTTTTTCTCATTTTTTTATCTTATTTTTCTTGTGTAACATGATAAAAGTGGAAATATGGATAGAAGACTTGCACATGTTTAACATGTATTTTGGACTGCTTGTTTAGGGGAGGGGGGAAGAAAAATTTGAAACAAGGTTTTACAAGGATGAATTGAAATTTTGAAAATAAAGCTATTATTTTAAAAGGCTATTTGTTGAATAGGTATTCTGTTTTTTAAAAGTCAATACTCTTTGGATACCTGCCTCATTTTTTAAAAAAAATTTTTTTGCAGATGATATGATTTTGTATTTAAAGAATCCTAGACAATAAACTAAAATTACTTGTAACTGTTGTTACTGTAATTAGCAGTTTTATCAGTTGCAGGAAACAATTGCCTTATTTGATTCTCACAATGACCTTGTAAGGTGGATGCTATGTTATCCTCAATTTATAGGGGTTTTTTTTTTAAGCTTTTTGTTTACAATACATATGTATGGGTAATTTTTCAACATTGATCCTTGCAAAACTTTCTTCAAAATTTTTCCCTCCTTCCCCCCCAACCCCTCCCCTAAATGACAGGTAGTCCAATACATGTTAAATGTTAAAATATTTGATAAAACCAATATATGTATACACATTTATGCAGTTAACTTGCTGCACAAAAAAAAAAAACTTGATTTAGAAAGAAAAAAAAAACCGAGGAAAACAAAATGCAAGCAAACATCAACAGAAAGCATGAAAATGCTATGTTGTGGTCCACACTCAGTTTCCACAGGCCTGTCTAGGTGTAAATGGCTCTCTTCATCGCTGAAAAATAAGAACTAGTTTGAAACACCTCATTGTTGAAGAGAACCACGTCCATCAGAATTGATCATTGTATAGACTTGTTGCTGTGTACAATGATCTCCTGGTTCTGCTCATTTCACTTAGCATCAGTTCATGCAAGTCTCTCCAGGCATCTCTGAAATCATCTTGTTGGTCGTTTCTTACAGAACAATAATGTTCTATAACATTCATATACCATAATTTATTCAGCCACTCTCCAATTGATGGGCATCCACTCAGTATCCAGTTTCTAGCCAATACAAAGAGAGCTGCCACAAACATTTTTGCTCATGTGGGTCCCTTTCCCTCCTTTAAGATCTCTTTGAGATACAGAACCAGTAGAAACACTGCTGGGTCAAAGGGTATGCACAGTTTGATAACTCTTTGGGCATAGTTCCAAATTGCTCTCCAGAATGGTTGGATCCGTTTAGTTACACCAACAATGTTATCAGTGTCCCAGTTTTCCCACATCCCCTCCAACATTCATCATTATCTTTTCCTGTTATCTTAGCCAATCTGATACCACTACAGGTGCGTAGTGGTATCTCAGAGTTGTCTTAATTTGTATTCCTCTGATCAATAGTGATTTGGAACACCTTTTCACGACTAGAAATAGTTTCAATTTCTTCATTTGAAAATTGTTCATATCCTTAAACCATTTATCAATTGGAGAATAGCTTGAATTCTTATATATTTCAGTCAATTCTTTATGTTAGAAATGAGGCCTTTATCAGAACCTTTGAATGTAAAAATGTTTTCCCAGTTTATTGTTTCCCTTCTGATCTTGTCTGCATTAGTTTTGTTTGTACAAAACCTTTTTAATTTAATATTATCAGCTATTTTGTGATCTTTAGTTCTTCTTTGGTCACAAATTCCTTGATCCTCCACAAATTTGAGAGGTAAACTATCCTATGTTCTTTTAATTTGTTTATATCATTATGTCTAGATCATTAATCCATTTTGACCTTATCTTGGTATACGGTATTAGGTGTGGGTCAATGCCTAGTTTCTGCCATACTAGTTTCCAATTTTCCCAGCAGTTTTTGTCAAATAGTGAGTTCTTATCCCAAAAGCTGGGGTCTTTGGGTTTGTCAAACACTAGCTTACTACAGTCATTGAATATTTTGTCCTGTGAACCTACTCCACTGATCAATTACTGTTTCTTAGCCAGTACCAAATAAATGGTTTTGATGACCGCTGCTTTATAACAGTTTTAGATCTGGTACAACTAGGCCACCTTCATTTGCTTTTTTTTTTCCCCTTCATTAATTCCCTTGAAATTCTTGACCTTTGTTCTTCCAGATAAATTTTGATATTTTTTTCTAGGTCAGTAAAATAGTTTCTTGGGAGTTTGATTGATATAGCACTAAATAAATAGATTAGTTTAAGTAGTATTGTCATCTGTATTATATTTGTTCAACCTACCCAAGAGCACTTGATATTTTTCCAATTGTTTAGATCTGACTTTATTTGTATGGAAAGTGTTTTGTAGTTTTGCTTATATAGTTCCTGGCTTTTCCTTGGCAGACAGGATCCTGCCTTATTTATTAGTATTTTGTTTTATCACCAAATTGTAAGTTCCCTGAGAGGAAAGACTGCCTTATTCCAACTTTGTATTCTCAGTATCTAGTAAATTAATAGTAAATACTCACTATATATATATTTTTTTTCATTCATATATATATACACACACACACATACACATGCACATACATGCACACACACACACACCATTATATATAGTAAATACTGAATTCAAATACATATATCAAAAATGGATGTCTAAAGTTTACCCATTGTGAAGAATTAAAATATCCCTTCATTCTCAATGCTAATAAAGACTTGGTATTTAAAAAAGTAAATTGATATTAGCTTAATTTGTATTTAGGAAATAGTGATACTTATAAGTATTTTTTTAAAAAAAATCTGACAACTGAAGAAGCTTGTCATTTGTTACAATAATGAAAGTCTCTGATAAGAATCAAATAGCAGGTAGTCTAACTTACACATAGACAAATCAGAAAATAAAAAGATGAACTACCACAATTTTTTCTTATCTATTGTTTGTTATTAGTTGTGAAAACTAATTCCAAGATTACCATTACATTGATATAGAAAACTCCTGAATGAAGAAACTCCCTCTACCAACAGAGAATGCAATTCTTTCCAACTCATCATCTGAGAGTGTTTCCTAAGAAATTAGGCAATTTGACCAGTCACATAACCAGGAGGCATTAGAGGTGAATCTTGAATCCAGATCTTCTTGGCCTTAAGGCTGGCTCTTTATGCAGTAAGTCATGTTGTCTCTCATTCTCAAGGATGTATGAATTTTACTTTCGTAATTTGTCAGGAGAAAAGTGACATGAACATGGTGGGTTGCTAAAATTCACAACCCATCATTAACTGGGTAAATGTGGGACTGATAGTTACTGTAGAATCTTGGACTCAGAGGAACCAGAAACTAAAATTAAACAATGGATCACTAGAAAAACAGTACTAAAAGAGAATCAATTCACTGATCAAGACAAATTGTATGATTCTTCAAAAGTACAAAAAAGAGATGAGATTGAAATGGTTTATGACTCAGACTGGGATAACATTTATTAAGGTACTATTACACACAGTGCAATGCCAGTTAAAACAAAAAACTGAGTAAGGATGAAGGACAAACAAACTATACAGATGGTTTCGTGGAAATAGTATTTGAGGAAATAATTTCCATTTTTATCACTGAGCATGATTAATAAATAAAAGCTTTAAACAAATATAGGCTGAATAAGTCAATATCTAAGATAAAAAGTACAAATATTTTAAAAATCAAGTTTTCAAGAGAACTCAATATCCAACCTATCTGGAAATCTGCAAAAGTACTTACTTATACTCAGCTTGCTTACTTTCCCATAATGGCCTCTTTCAAAATAACACAAGAAAGGAATGATTTTTGAATCCATAATCTTTTTTCAGTTACCAGATCTAGCAGTAGCTAATTATTAATGCTCTTAATCATTTGATAGGTTATTAACATGGATACTGTTACAATAGTGAACATAAAAATTAAAGAGACAAATTACTATGATTTTTTATTTAAAAATTCATTGCTTACCATTATAGCTAAAAATTTACATTTTAAAAAAAGCCATATAAACACATTCTATAATATATACAACTATTCTCATTTAACTGAACAAACACAACACACACACATCTATTTAAAAAAAAAAATTAAACAATGTGCTCAAAAAACGTGGGAGAAAGCAGTAACTTCCAAAGGAGTTATTCTGAGACCCACAAAGATGTTAAAAATGTTTTCATAAGTCAATGACTGTACTCACACCAGAGAGAAAACTTTTATTACAAAGACTGACCTACACCAACTCTGTTCGTTAGGAAAAAAATTAAGAGATTTTGTCAAAGATAACACTTATTAATGTGACCAAAAATCAAGAATTCAATAGTTGCAGAAACAAATGTTACAGTTTTTATAAAAATCAAATAGTGAGAAATTTAACAGACTCATGTTGTCCTCAACTTGGTTCCTCAAAAGAAATAACTGGAATGTGATACTGTAATTCCCCAATTTTCAAATTTCTGTTTGGAAAGGCTGTTTCTTAAATAGTTATTCTTTCAAAAGGTCACCATTCAAAATAAATGCAGAAATATGACAAATGTTTTACTTCTGTCTAACAGAAGAAGTGATGCATATGTTTTTGTGAGCTAACTAAAGGACTAATAAAAGGTAGGGGGGAGGGAAATGAAGTTCATGAAGAAAATATTTAAAAATAAAACAAGGTCTGTAAAACATAACTTCACTTATGTCACATGTGTAGAGAGAGCAAACCAGCCTTCTTCTCTTTGCTTCTCAACCTGTTGAATACAGAGGCAGAGAGGATTTATATAAATTATCTGAAGGATCTTAAAACATATAGGAGGCCACTCAGTTTTCAGAGGTTAGAGTAAGCAAGTTATACATCATATCAGACAATCAGATTTTATTTGCAATTTCTACTGCTCAAAACTTTTATTAGGATAAAATATCCTAAAAAAAGAACATAATCTCCTCACTTAGGAAAAAAACCCTTAAGGGGTTTTTTGTTTTTAAAGACTGATCTATGTATGGACTCAAACTAACAAGGAGGAAAAGAAGTAATGTTCTCCTATTACAGGAAACAGAAAAATTATACTAGTTACCCAGATTTTGCTAGTACATTGAAAAAATTAAAATCAATCTTAGTGGTCATAGCTTACACTTAAGTATCTAATATTTATAAAAGCACTTAAGTTATTTTTGGATTGCATCTATGAAGTCATCAGAGGGATTTCAGTACAGGGAATTCCCACAGTATTCTTCTGCCAATGCAAAATTAGTACCCGCACTGCAACTTAAAAAGATTGCTGCCTCAGGAGTAAAAAAAGTTAAGCTACTAGACCAGGTATTATGTGTCAGAAGCAGAGTGTAAGAATATTCCCAGTGATTCTTCCTCAGAAAGGAATGTCAAAGATACAAAATTTGATTTGTTGACACTGAAAAGTGTCTGGCCATAACAGATGACTTAAAATATTTTACAAAATATTAAATTTCCACAGCTGAATTAGATACATGAAAAACGCTCAGAGACATCCATCCTTTGGGCCACTATTATCCTCAATATTATTTTTAGATTTGTCGCATTAAAAATTTTAGACTTTATCTTTCCTCCTTAATTCACCATGCTACCATATACACCACACTTTCAATACAAAAAATGTGCTGCCTGAGATATTAATAAATAGTCTTCATGAATTGTCATGGCCAAAAATATTCATCACCTGGTGGCCGACTTTCTTCTCTTAACCTGGATGACTATAGTTAAGATTAGGAATTAAAATCCTAAAAGAAAAATAACTCCATCTCCCATTAATCTCAGCTCCACCCTCATTCCAAACCCCATAGCAAAAATATGATAGAAAAGGCAAAGCATTGCATTCACTTTTCCTCATGTACCTTTGCCCTCTGATTGAGAGGTGTAAATCTTCCACTCCCTGAAGTGGTATTTAATGGGGAGCAGGAATAACTGGTGGCACCTGAAGATCTAGTTATAAAGAAGAAAAAAAAAGAAAGCTGTCATATTTCAACACTGAAAATTTGTGTAAAATTATTAAAATGTTGCAATGTGGCACAAAGATCACAATGAAATTTTAACTCCAAGAAGTTGTTGTTTAACTTGTAGTGATTTTGAAGAAAAACATTTTTCTCCTATTCTACCATTGCTCCTCTAAATCTATCTTCACCTATTTTGTTCATATAAACATTCTCACTGCCCCCCATCTTGGATCTGTGATTTCTTCAGTTTTTAGAGAGGAATATGGAATTTTCCTTCTACCAACTCAAACTTAAAGAGTTTCAGAGAATTCTTCAAGCACAAAAAGACTGACTTGTCCAAAGTCACACAGTCAAAATGTGTCAAAGGCTGAACCAGATTCAAGATCAAATAAATATTTATTAAGTACCTACACCATGTGTAAAGCAGACTGCTAAGTTCTGGCAATACAAAGAAAAGGGGTAGAAGTTCCTGCTATCAAGGAACTTACAGTGTAGTGTAATAAAGAAGACAACTTATAAACAATTCTGTGTGATGAAGATATACAGGATAAATTGCAGAAAATCTCAGAAGGGAAGGTATTAAGGATGCTAAGTGTAAGAAGAGTGATTTGGAGTCATAGAGCTTGTTGTCCATACACCACATTGCTTTTTAATTTCATGCAACCAATGCTGTTTGTTTATTCTTTCTTGATCTTTTCTCTTAGTTAAGAATTCTTTCCCAAGTTATTGCCATGAAATATGCCTGATATCATCCTCATGTTTTTTATTGTATGAGTTTTTATATTACTTATCATGTGTCTATTTTAAGCTTCACAAGACATGACTTAAATTGTGGATCTCTGAAGACTTAACTTCTACCAAACTGCTCTTCAACTCTTTCTACAGTTATCAAAGGGGCAGTCCTGTCTCTAATTTATATTCTTGAGTTTATCAAGCACTGAAATGATTATTTTCATTTTTTGTTTCTTAGTCTATTCCATTGAGCTAATTTTATTTTTTTTAAACTTTACCAAAAAACCAAATTTTTTGATTACCACTACTTTAAAATATACTTTGGAGTCTGGAAATGTTATGCCCTTTTAATTCATAGATCTTTTTCAGGAGCTTGAGCTTCTAAAACTTTCTTTGGTTCTAACGAATTTTGTTATTATTCTGTCTCGTTCTAAAAATGAAATTTGATTAAGATTACACTAAATCTGCAAATTAAGATGAAACCTTATTTTTATTATATTAGTATGGCTTAATCACAAGCAATGAATATATTTCCAATAATTTAAGTCTTTTATTTTTTGTGGAATGTTTTGTAGTTATGCTTATATAAATTTTTTTTTTTTTTTTTTATTTTTTTTTATTTTATTTGCATAACATATGTGTGGGTAATTCTTCAACAATAACCCTTACATAGCTTTCCGTTACAAATTTTTCCCCCCAACTCCCCACCCCTCCCCTAGATGGCAGGATATCCACTACATGTTAATTATGTTAAAATATTGGCAAATCGAATATATGTATACATATTTCCAAACTTATCATTGGTGTGTAAGAAAAATCTTATCTACACAAACGATATATCAGATAAAGGAAACACAATGTAATGCTTATATAAATTTTGTACACACATTAAGAGATTAATTCCCAGATGTTTTATGTGATTTTTAATTTTTGGAATGAAGTTTCTATTATCATTTCTTTCTGTTATCAATCCATCAATTATTCATAAAGCAGTTCCAGGCACCATGCTAAGCACAGAAGACACCAAAGACAAATATGAGATATACTTTTTTTGATGATTTGATGAGGGCAGAGGAAGGAACTATTTTTTAATCTTGTTATCATATTTAAGTTATCATGTGAGTTTTTTTAATTGTCTGGCATTTTTTAAGTACATTGTTATGTTGTATGCAACTGGGAATAATTTTGTATCTTCTCTGCCACTATTTGTGTCTTTTTGTTTTCACTGTATTATTGTAGCTACTATTTTTAGAACCATGATAAATAATAGAGAGAAAGAACATCCATCTTTTATCCCATTTATATTAGGGAAAATTTCTATTATTTCTTCACTGAAAAACATGGTAATTCTTGATTTTAAGTATATTCTTTTGGTCTTATTACAGATGGTTAGATATTTTTCCCATGCTTACAACTCTTTAATAATAATTTAAGCATAAATCAATTTCATTTTATTAGAAGCTTTTCCTGCATCTATTGAAATAGTCAAATAGTTTTCATTATTCTTTTTATTAATATGATTATGTTAATTGTTTTCCTAATGTAGACTCATCTTTCCAACACTAATTTGGATCCTATTTGATCATTGTGAATTATTTTCTACATCTACTACTGTAGTCTTCTTGCAAGGTTTTTATTTCAAAATTTTGCCCCAATATTAATTAATTAAATTGCCTGATAATTGTTTTCTGCTTTATCTCTTCCAGGTTTGGGTATGGTGACCATATTTGCCTCCTAAAAAGAAAGGCTGGCAAGATACCTTTTGTGTCTATTTTCCCAAAAAAGTTTTTGAAACACAGATATCAATTGTTCTGTAAGAGTTCAATAGAATTCACTGACAAATGCATTTGGCCCAGGGAATTTTAGAAGAAAAATTTCTGATTGATGACTTATAACTATTGAAAAGAGCCATAGTTTTATCAGTAGATAAAAGGATGGAAAGAACTACACAGTCAATTCTAATTGTGAATACATGAAACAGAATAGGATAAAGCATTGATCAGATACAAAAATCCAACAATATATTATTTACAAGAAACACACTTGAATCAAAAAGATGCACACAGTTAAAATGAGGGGCTAGAAAAAAATGTTTCAGCTGAGATTAAAAAAAAAGGCAAAGGTAGCAATCATGACCTCAAACAAAGCAACAGAAAAAATAGATCTAATTAAAAGATATGAAAGAGGTAGCTGCATATTTGGGAGTCTATCTGCCAAGAGAAAGCCAGGTACTATATGAACACAATTATAAAATACTTTTCATACAAATAAAGTTAGATTAAAACAACTAGAAGCATATCAAGTGTTCATGGTTAAGTTAAGCTAATATAATAAAAATGGCAATTCTACCTAAACTAATCTATTTATTTAGAGCCATGATAACCTAACTGTTAAAAAAAATTGCTTTATAGAACTAAAAGAAATAATAACAAAATTCATCTGGAAGAAGAAAAGATCAAGAATTTCAAAGGAATTAATGAAAAAAATGCAAATGAAAGTGGCCTAGCTGTACCAGATATAAAACTATATTAGAAAGCAGCAGTCATCTAAACTATTTGGTATACTGGCTAAGAAATAAAGTAGTGGATCAGTGGGATAGATTAGGTTCACAAGACACAATAGTCAATGACTAAGGTAATCTAGTGTTTGATAAACCCAAAGACTCTAGCTTCTGAGATAAGAACTCACTATTGACAAAGATTGCTGAGAAAACTGGAAAATGTATGGCAGTGACCAACATCTAACAATCTATACCAAAATAAAGTCAAAATGGGCTCATGACTTAGACATAAAGGGTCATATTTTAAGTAAATAAGGGGAACAAAGGATAATTTACCTCTTAGATCTGTGAAAAAGGGAGGAATTTAAGATCAAAGAAAAACTAGAGAACATTATGAAATGCAAAATGGATAATTTTGATTACATTAAATTAAAAAAGTTTTTGTACAAACAAAACCAATGTAGCCAAGATTAGAAGGGAAGCAGAAAACTGGGGGAAAATTTTTATATCTAGGGTCTCTGATAAAAGCCTCATTTCTAAACATATAGAGAATAGACTCAAATTTATAATACAAGCCATTCCCCAATTGACAAATGGTCAAAGTACATGAACAATTTTCAGATGAAGAAAATAAAGTCATTTCTAGACACATGAAAAAATGTTCTAAATCACTACTGATTAGAGAAAAGGAAATTAAGACAATGAAGCACCACACTTCACATCTAAGATGACCAAAAGATAATGATAAATGTTGGAGGGGATACTAATGCATTATTGGTGGAGAAGTGAATTAATTCAAGTTATATGTGAAAAACTGCTCCCAAATCACTAATGATTAGAAAAATTCAAATTAAATTCTAATCAACTTCAAACTTTTATTGGCTAATATGCCCCAAAAAGAAAATGACTCGAGGAATTATAGGGAAATGGGTACATTAATACACAACTAGTGAAGCTATGAACTAGATCAGTCATTTTAGACAGCAATTCAGAACTATGTTCCAAAAGTTATTAAAATATGTTTATGTCCTTTGACCCAGCAATATAGCTACTTATTTTTATCACCAAAGATCAAAGGGGAAATGGGTCCCATATATGCAAAAATATTTATAGTAGGTCTTTATGTGGTAGTAGAGTTGGAAATTGAAAAGGTTGGGGAATGGTTGAACAAGTTATGATATATGAATACAATGGAATATTACTGTGCTATAAGAAATCCTTAAGAGGAATATTTTCTTTCTTTTTTTTTTTTTTTGGCTTTTTGCTGAGGCAATTGAGGTTAAGTGACTTGCCCAGGGTCACACAGCTAGGGAATGTTAAGTGTCTGAGACCAGATTTGAACCCAGGTCCTCCTGACTTCAGGGCTGGTGCTCTATCCACTTGTGCCACCTAGCTGCCCCCAAGAGGAATATTTTCAAAGAAAGTTGGAAATACTGATACAGAGAAAAGTGAGCAAACAAGGAGAACAATTTATATAATATCAAAAATATTTTAAAAGACAGTTTTTAAAGACTTGGTAACTGATCAAAACAATGCCTAACTAATAATTCCAGAGGCCCCATGATGAAACATGCTACCCACTATCTGACAAGATGATGCACCCAAGAGTTCAGAATGAGACACATTTTTTTGGACAGGGCCAAAGTAGGAATTTGTTTTTGCATGATTGCATGTGTTTGTAGCAGAGATTTTTCTTGCTTTTTTTAATGTGAATGGGAGCTGAGGGGTGAAAGAAATAGAAAGTAAATCTTCATTTGAAGAAAAAGTAATTTTAAAAAATTTCAAAGAATGAAAAAAATCACCAATGCTATGATCATTTAAAAAGAGGCGACTGTAAAACCATCAACAAGTCCCAATAGGAACTTGCTAATTGTTACAAAATCTTTATAAGAATAATCTATGCATCCAATTAAGAATATACCAGATGTAAATACAGAAAGGATACAGGAAGCTTTTGCAAACTACTTTCTAAAGCATACTACAGCTTCACAGTTACACAAGTGACTTAGCCCAAAGAACTTAAGAATTTTTGTCTACATTTTTTATTACCAAAAAAAAAACCAAAAACCCAACAACAACAACAAAAACATATGACTCAGCAAAAATATCATTATCAGTGATGAAGCAAGGAGATTTGTTTCCTAAAGGTGATTCCTAGTGTCTGAGAAGATAACAAAGTTCAAAGGAACCTTTATTTCCTATGGAAGTGACTTTAAGGTTTTCCAGATGTGCTTGTTTGCAGAGGACATTATAATCAAACCCTAAAAGATTTAAGAATCTTTTCAATTAGATCTATAGATATTCAAAAGAAACTGGCTTAGCAAAAAAAAAAAAAAAAAATTCAAGTGAATAGAGAATACATATAGATAGAATTATGACAATTAATTTAATGAATGGCCCAACCAATTATATAAGACAGATACATTGTACAAAGACTACATGTGAACCTAACATTAAATAGAAGAAAAGAGGTTAGTTTTTATTAGTAAAGCTGCCCAGCACTTTGACTACAAACTGTTCCCTGACAAAGAAATCCATCTTTAGTTGACACTTAAATGTCTGCAGAACTAGATTGGAAAAATCTCACAGGATGAGAAGCTACATGCAAACTATGATCTGCATTAGTGTAAGGAACAGGCTTATCAATGAACTCATAGATATATTGAAGTCTCAAAATATCAATAGCAATAAACCTTTCCTGAGAAACTACTATATACAAAAAGGGAGAAGCATAGATGGATAGAAAACAAGATCTTACTTCAAGTGACTTTCAATCTAGCTAGATTGATAGGAGTTAATTACATTTGAAAAGATCCATTACAATACAAGGTATACAAGCTAAAAGTAAAGAGAGGTATAGACAAATCTAAAGAAATTCAAAGAAGGGATCAATCACCAAAAATTAGAACACCACAAGAAAGCCTTATGAAGGAGAAAGAGGGTAGGAGGAACTGCATCTCCTTCAATTTCACTTTTCTCTGGAGCTTCTTGGTCCTCAAGTCCTTTTTTATTCAATTGCGGTTTCTTTCTGATCCCTTTACTTATCTTTATCCAAGCAACCTACCCTCCCAACTAAAACTAAATCAGACTGAAAATACCTTATCATAAAGAGTTGTACAAAGTGCCTCTTGTATTTTTGGTGTTGAATAAATATTTATTTACAATAACCCCACCTTCTTGCATTCATCCCATTAGCAGGAGAAATAGCACTGCCTTTTGAGCTCTCAGTAGCTTCTGCCCCTGGAATAGACACTTCAATTGTCCTCTTTCCACCTTCTAGGAGAAAAAAAATGTTAGCTCCATTAATCTCCTATTTAAAGAAATGATCAATTTTTTGACTTGCTACAATCTATGAACTAGCAATCTTTTTTGGCCATTATTTTTTATTTTTTGACAATTATGGGCACAGATATAAAATACACTTGAGTTATCAGAAAATGAAATTGTGAAACAAAAAATAATGTAGTTTTTGCTATTAATAACATAACATCCAAGTAAAATGACCAATCAGAAACTTTCTAGTAACAGATACCTTGGTAAACTTTTAAAACTTTTAAAATGGAAAGCAAGGAGTACCTATAAGAAATTCCAAGAATTTTTCAATCAAAAATTATGTGTCTGAAGTTTTCAGACAAAAGAAAGCTTTCAGATGCTTCTTTGAAGAGTTTAACATTTGTTAAATAAAAGGACTTATAAGGTAACAGACAATTAAAAATTTACCCCTTTACTTGAAAGAAATACTGGGTTATCAAAGGCTGTGCCAGCAAAATATAAATTCTTTCAGGTAAAAAAGCTTCAAGAATGAACCTAGTGATGCTTATTGTCCAAGGACCAGGATGGCTAAATTTAGAAAGGTTACTCACCACACTGACTACAGGGTAATGAGTATCTAAGTACTCAAATAGACAAGAGCTGTCATCTGCATTCAGTGGACAGACTATCCAGACTAACAAAATTCTCTGCATATTAAAACAATTAGATTAGATATCTTTCACACAGATGTACTGGGCCAACTGCACCAGGATATTAGTTAAACTTTACCTTCCTTGGAAGCTGGCACAATGCCCCATATACAACAATTTAAAAAGTCTACTGAAAACAACTTTAATTAAACAATATGCCACACTAAGGCGAGTTAGTTGACTTGCTATTCATAAATGTTACATAATTAAAATAAGACTTCCTTTGTTCTAGCATGGTGCTTTATATCAATAAGGGATGCTGTTACTCAGATAGTCTGTCACCCTCTCAAACTCAAGAGTCCAAAATTAAATTTATCATATTCTTTCCCATCCTTATTCCCATCAAAAAAAGTTTTATTTCCATCTTCAACTGATGACAAGTTTCTTCAATAAACCTATCATCTTTCAAGTCCTCCATTCGTCAGACTTTTTCCTTCATGTTTGAAACTCAGTCTTGTAATTAAGTCATGTCTTTCATACTCTTCCCTCTCATCTATCTTAATATTAGCCAAAATGATCACATCTAGCGTGAGTTAAGTCTTTGCTTCAAATCTCTTTATCCAATCTTCTTTCACATGACCAATACACTCATCTTTCTAAAACATCACTTTCTGCACGTAAATACTTTGTTCAAAAATTTATAATGAATTCCTTTTATCTACTACATCAGATCTATCCTTTTCTACCAGGTTTTCAAGGTCCTCCATAAACTGTTCCCACTCTACCAATCCAAAATTATTTACTACCACACAGAACCTGCCAGGGTTTAGGAGGTTTGGTTACTGCTGCTTCAGCATCTTTGATGATGCTCTTCATCAAGCCAAAAATAATGTTGTTCCTTTACATTACCTATCTAGGAACTTTTCATCCTTGTAGATCCAGTTCAAACTATAGCTCCTACTCACATACACACATACCCCTAAACAATACATAGATCCTAAAGATAAATATATATTTTATATAATTTAAGTACAATTATAAGACTTATAAAATTATAAATCCTAAAGTGTATATATACACATATATCTGTTTATATTAATATGTATGTTATATATTATGCCTAGGATATGTATGCTTATATAAGTACATTTCTACACATATATATATCCTATGTGATATGTGTGTGTGTGTATGTGTGTATGCATGCATAGAGACAGACAAAGGTATACAGTGCTAGTTCTTATCTGCAACGAACTCTTGTTTGCTGTAACTTCTACACTTGTAATTAATATTAGATAAATAATATTTAATTCATAGACATTACTTTTGTTTTCCCAGAGTATAAATTTCTTATAAACAGGATTAAAATATCTGTACCATGCTGATTTACATATAAAAATGACATACAATATCACATGTATAAAAACAAACAGAACTACAACTATAACCTTGTAGAACAGTTGCCAAGTTTAATTCCCTTATTATAGGTAATTTTTTTAAATTGCATCTATTAAAAAACAAATAAAATTTTAAATGAACTGAAACACTGCTTAGTAACTGTTTACTGTGTCAGTTTTCTAAGACAACTATTGAATGAAAAGATGAAAGTAATTAATTTTCCCTTATTCACTTGTCAAAAACATCCTTTTGGAGCCCACCAAGTGGTATTAGAGATCAAAGCAATTCTACTTCTATAGTCACTGAATCTGTAACAGAGGTGCTTAGAGGGAAGAGAGAAGAGAAAACTTTTGCTTTTCAGAGCTGTGTTCAGTATAAATATATATTCAATGTTACCCTAAAGGTTCTCTCCCCGCCCCTCCATCCCCCCAAAGCTTTGTATTCATGCTAATTATCCATCTATTGCTCTTATTCCTAACTTTTTAAACCACAATACCCACCAGTCCATGCTCTCAAAGGTGAGTGACCAGGGGAACTTGATGGAGGGGAAGAATTCAAACAAACAAGTTTTTGCTGTTCTATTAACTGCAGCAATTTCCCACGAGCCTCTACACTCTGACGATTCAATTCTGCTATTCGTTCCTCCATGCTGTTTGGTGTTTGTGTTTGCGTTGCTGGAAAAGTCTTTAAAGAAAAATAAGAATTCAAAAACTCAATCACACAGTCTTTCACCATTTTATATGTAACAATTTTTTTCTACCTAAATATACTTATACATATAACCAGTGCTCTCTATAAACCTGTATAGACAAAAATGTCATATGTACAATTACTTATGTTTGCCTAAAGCTATGGAATATTACTTGCTTGCAGAAGCCCTTTTCCCTTTGGATACATTTCTATGAAACTTAAAATGTGTACTGACAACTTAGCTTCTCCCCTTATGGGAAATAAGGCTGACAAAGCTTATGCTGTTCACCATAGCATCTTCCTAACCTGCAGACCAACTATGTAGATTTAATCAAAACAGAGCTTGATCAGCACCAATCCTTGAATGGCTAAGAGAGAAGAGATTCTCACAGTGTATTTCAAGACAAATGTATTAGCTATGAGAGCTCAGTTAACTCACCACAAAGACTCAGTTGCTTCCTAGATGCAATCTCTACCTAGCTAATTAAAATAGCACAGGTAGCAAAATTAAAAGAAGCTGGCCCAGGACTTTCTATATGACCTAGGTCAGGCTGTTTCTAGACTTGAAGGCTTGAAAAATAGTCCCAAAATTTCAGGTCACTGCTCATATTGTGTGGTATGGGAACAACTTACAAGTTGAAGATTTTCCTTGAAATTACTTGCTAAATTGTTTCAATCTATCCCCTTTAATCAACCTACTATTATCGATAGCACACCTAACTCCTAACACATTGCAAGAGAATAAGTGGTTACACATAGTAAAAGGAGCAAAGAAGGAGTAAATAACAAGAGAATAGCTATACATTCTATACAGGAATGTTCTAATATACAGACACCCACACACACCCACACACACAAAACCTCTGAATTATATCATAAATAGATGTTGTCCTTGGTGAGCAAAGAGGAGGAATACAAATTAGAAAGATCACAATTCACAGCCAATGCCCATTAATAGAATGGTAAGGCTGAAAAAAAGTAAGAAATTTTGAAGTATTTTTGCTTATGGTAAAAAAGAAAAGTAAATTTGAAACTGTGAGGTAACTTGAAAAAGTATACAATAATCACAAAAAGCAACAGCAACAAATTTGAACTTATAAATTGAGGGCTGGGAATGTCTGACCAAAATAAGCCTATTTTTATCAAAGGTCCTATAATATATTTACAAAACTATTATTCTCAAATACTCAAAAATAAGGAGTCCACTATTCACAACTCTGGATTTAATAAGCACTACATGCATACAAATGGTCAGTTGCATCCCTAATATTCTCTTTCCTATTATGTCAGAGTCCTTGCTGCTGCTATTGCTATCTGTGGGAATCAATTCCTAACTTAAAGTTCCTACCTTCCAGGGATCACTGCCTATGAAAATCCTATTTGCTCACTGAAGCCCTCATCTACCCCTAGAGCTCTGACTGAAACAGCTACCATTACTACACCTTCCTCATTTACCCCTTCATTCCCTGCCTTTCCCTGATGGGACACCATCAGAATATGGCAAGATGCTCAGAGCCTCCTCCAACGTGACATACATACATACATACATACATACACATATGCATATATACATACACACACATACATACATTAAAGCCTCAACCTCTGCTGAAGTCTCTAAATTGCTGGAGTAGAAAGGAAATTGGTAGCCATTCTATTCATGCCTAGAAAGGATAAAGATTGTACCAGGGATCCCCCAAACATAATTCAGATTATCTCTTCCTACTGAAAAAAATATTAACTTTATAGTCAGTTCTATGGGTTTTTATGGGCTACCCTAAGAACCTAACCACTGTTTACAAGTTTGTATTTCAATCTACAAATAGCTAAAAATTAAAATTTTGATAAATAGACCTTTCATAAGTTAAAGACTGCATGTGCATAGCATCCTTTCTCATGGTCTCATTTCAGTTAAAAAATTATGGCAATTAATTAAAAGAATGTTAAAAATTCCAGTAACAGCTACAAAAGTACCATGTATGGATATTAAGAATAAATCCACCAATATACTAACCTAATTAAATAAAACCTAAATTCATCCCTAACTAGGCAATCTGTGATTGGTACTTACTGTTGTCGTGTCATTTATATTTTCCAGTTTGGCTGGATCCTGAGGTCCATCTCCTTGTTCCCCTGAAGGTCCTATAAAATTGTTCAGATGTGCTTTAATAGCAGAATTCTGCAGTGTTAATTCAGCAATTCGTGCCATCAGATCTTTATTCTGCAGGAAAGGCTCATTTGTTCTTAGTTGCTGTCCATCTCCAAGTACTGGAGGTTCTTCTGGAAAAGTATGGTTCCCCGAATGCTGAAAATGGGAAGGAGGGCACTGGGCCTGTGACATGCTGGTAAATAAAGGCTGGGTTTTGTTCTCTAAATCTTCATCCATATGAGAAACTCTCCATCTCTGGGTGAAGAGACGGTTTTCCTCATTTGAGTTTGGAATTTCTACAGTGTTAGGCAAGTTCTTCTTATCCCAATTCTGTTCCTTCTCAGTTAATTCTACACTTGGAAGAACACGTGGGGCAGGACGAGTTTGAACTGTCCTCCTCAATACTGCAAATAAGAATAAAGAAATGAGCAATAAAATTTAATCTATAACAAGTCCATGCTATATTTTTTATCTAAAAATTTAAAATAATTTTCATGATAAAACCAATTCAAGCTAAATAGCATTTTGTTCTCTTATGAACTTGATCTGATTACATGTTATAATTATTTATTCATATGCTATAGCTTCTGCAACTAAACTATAAGCTTCATAAGGATTGGAATGTCTTATTTATTTTTCTATCCACCTAAGACATAGCATGGTACTTGGTGTTCTTTGAATTTGTTGAATAATAGGAGAAAGATTGACACAAATTAGTGAATTCTTTTAAAGAAATACAATTTTACAATTTTCAAGGATATAAAATAATTTAAAGCAGGTTAAGAAAGTTATCTATAAAGATCCTTGCTTTAATGAACAGATAAAAATCATCTGAATGAAAACACTGTAATAATTTTTAAAACATTTCAGTATGCCTGGGAAAATGATCTCTTTCAAACTTTTCCCCAATATCTATGAAGAGTCAGCTAAATAAAAGTAAACTTCAATTGCCAAATAATCACAAATTGCAATCAATTAAAGATTTTATTCCATTTTATTTTTATTAAGAATCTATCCTCAAGGCCTCAGTATTTAAAATCTCTGAAGAGTTTATAATAGGAAATGATTTTATAATAGGAGTTATTATCAGAACTGAAATAACTCTTATATAGCTAAATGAATAATTATAGATAGGTATACAAAGTATAACAATCACATTTCATTATCATCTAAATTCTGTATTATCCTATAACTCTTCTCCTTTTCACAAAGTGCCAAAAAATAAGTCATCAATGCTCAGTGATGCCATTTCTTCACTTGCTTGTCCCTAAAATCAGAAACTTATTTACTTAAATGAAAATTAACAGAAATTTCTATGATACACTATAAAGCAATTCAACATTTCTTAACAATTTTTACAATAATAAAAAAATGCCATTTTTTTAAAAAACAGTAGTTATCCTTTCTCCAAGAATTCTTAGAGCATTTTAAAAAATTAGAGGAGCTGGGTTTTTTTTAACTTCCAAATCCAAGCTAAATATGTAGATATCTGTAATTACCCATTTAGCTAAATAAGTTATTTCAGTTCTGATAATAACTCCTATTATAAAATCATTTCCTATTATAAAATCTTCAGAGAATTTAAAAACTGAGGACATGAGGATAGATTCTCAACAAAAATAAAGTGGAATAAAATCTTTAATTGATTGCAATTACAGATACAGTATACTTCAATTTGTCAAATATTTTCCAACTAAATTAGCTGGCTCTAAAACGAGTCTTTTTACATTTTACTTCAATACTTCTTCAAAGTGAGAATGAGAAAAAGAGAAAATTTTCATTGATCTACAATGTCATAAATGTGCCATTATTTTCACCCTGTCTTCCTTGTCTGTATCTTCCACAAATTCTACATAGAAGATATAATTTGTGCACTGGAGTCCTTCCTCGAAGTTCAACATTTATTTTTACATTCTCATCTAAAATTCACTGTAAGATCTGAGATCTATGTCCTCTATCACTTTTCAAAACCCTTCAATTTGTTTTCCAACTATACCACTGAACTGAAACTGGCTCTCTCCAAGGATATCAAACCTGCTGGGATGACTGACTCCTATTTAGTCTCCCTGTTTTCAGTCTCTCCCCCCCCACCAATCATTCTTCCAAAAAATATATCAAAATTATCCTGCTATGACATAAGTATGTGCCTGTTGGCTTGCTGATTGTTACTCTATTCATCTGCTCAAAATCCTTCAATACTTCTCTATTTCCTTAAGTTAAAATACTAACTCTTCAATCTGGTATTCCCTCTATAGTCCAGCTCCTCCAACCTACCTATCTGGCCTCATTTCTTATTGCTCTTTTTCACATCCTGAATATTCTGGTAATACCAGTTGTTAGCACTTACCATTCTCGTTTTCACAAGTGATACAGTAAGCCTAGAATGTACTCTGCCTCTTATTAATTCTATTTCCTCCTATAAGAAGCCTTTTATAATTTCCCTTCCATTCCCCAAGTAATCTACTTTTTTTGTCTCCAAATACCTTGTACTTACTATTTATGTATGTTTATTCCCCCAGTAGTATGTAAACTCCTTAAGGATAAGGAGTATTTAATTTTTATCGTTATACTCGCAGTACCTAATGCCAAGCCTTTAATACAGTCAGCATTTAAAAAACATTTGTTGAGTTGAATTAGACAAGAAGCTTTCTAACCTTCCTGCATTGGAGGGAACTCTGGATTGCTTTTTTGCCTAGGAGGTGTTAGCATAACAGCTGGCTCAAACATATGGATTGGTAAACTGTTGGCAAGACCCGAACCATCTGAGGGATTTGGCAACTGAGTCAGCTTAACAGGTAGTTCTTCCTGGGGGAATTCAGTCACTTCCCTTCTGAATATCAATGGAATAGAGATGCTATCATTTACAACTGGAGCTTCTGAAGAAAAAAAAGAGAGAGAGAGAGACTCTAATAAGTACATAAAAGTCAGGAATCATATCACTAATGGCACATTCCACATGAATATCTTCCATCACTTGGGCTCCTGACCCGCCCAGCTTGAAAAACAAGGCCCCAGCTTTTAATTCCAGAATGCAGCCTTGGAAAAATGATGGGAAACAGAAGTGCTTTGAGGAGCTATCAAAGAGACTACAGGCAAACCCTGTTTGGCATTTCAGGAGGTTATATTCATCACTATAGTAAATTCTCAAGGTTCCCAAGTTCTCAAGGTCATGAGGAATAATGAAGTGTGCCTACAAAATAATGAGAAGGATTTTACAAGTTACATATCAAAATTAGTGTCATTACTTTGTAGTCACACTCAATAGTATAAGAAAAAACAGAATTTCAAATATCCAGTAAGACCCAAATATGCTTTCACATAATTCAATATTACCACACATATACCTTGACTATTGGCAATGCTTCTGATTGCCAATCCCCTTTCTGAAGCTAAGCTTTCTTCTCTGTTAGATCCTATTATAGGGATACTTTTAATGGCATGTGTAAGTGAAATTAATTGCTCATCAGTTGTTACCATGTACTGCTGCAATTTTGCCTATGGAAGATAAAGGAAAAATAAATATTAAAATAACATGCCCCAGATCCTGAGATCAAAGCATCTGAAATAGAAAAAGGAAAAAACAAAAAATGTATACTAAGAGAAAAAAATCCAACTCATAATTTAAAGTATTCTGGGAAGATCAGGATAATTTTATTCTAGTCTAACAGGTTAAAAATGACTCCATGTGATATTCAATTAAACAGCTATTAAGTGTCTACTATGTGCAAAAGCACTGTGCTAAGCTCTGAGAAAAACTCCCTGCCCTGAAAATCTTACAATCTAACTTACTGCTACTCAACTCCCTAAACTTTTATGACTGTTATTTCAAGATAAGTAAAAACTACCAATTACTATACTGATTTTCTTTAAGGTTGATAACCTAATTGTATAAGGCAGTATGAATCCAAATTCCTATGTTCTAAATTAAATGAAATTAGGAATTGATTCAATACACTGGAAATGAGAGCTAGGTTCCTCTTCTCCACCTATTCCCTTGTTACCTTCATTCACCAACAAAGTAAGACACAAAAAAGAAAAGAAATGGCAAAGACAAACACCAACACAAGGAAATAAAAATCCACTTTAAATGCAAAAAAAGTAAAGTACCAAAATAATTAGGAGATGCTACGCAAGATATCCTGAGAAATACTTAGGGTTATAATAGAAAATTTAAAAAAATTAAGCACAAATGACAGCAAATAAATAACAAAATCACAAGATTCAATAAAAAAGAGCTTGGGAAGAGAAAAAGTTTTCTAGATCACTGGCCCTGAGGTTCTAAAACTGACAAGGCCTTTAGAAATTCTGGAGCCCAAGCCTTATCATTTCACAGAAAAGTTAACAAAATGGGGATTCAAACTGCTGACTCTAATCCATATACTTTTTTAACTACACTATACTTCTTGCATGCCTGGGAATAAGAAAGAGAATTGAGCTTTAAGTCAATTGAATAAAATAATTCTGAATGGGTACTTCCCAATCTCAACATTGCTTTGCAGTAGCAATTAGTCTCAATAGTAGCCTCAACACTAATAACTGCCTAATTCCTCCTTGATGCTTTTTCTAAATTTGACTTCTGTAATTCTCTGATCTGACAATGCCAGGCCTGTAATCAGGAAGACTCATTTTCTTGAGTCCAAATCTAGTCTCAGATTCTTACAAGTTGTGTAACCCTAAGCAAGTCATTTCACTCTCTGTTTCCTCATCTGAAAAATGAGCTTAAAAAATGGCAAACTCCTCCAGTACCTTTGTCAAACACTAAACAGGGTCACAAAGAGCTAAACACGACTGAAACAACTGAACAACAACAAAATATTCTGATCTTATGATATTTTACATCTTTCAACACATCTCTCCAAGTACTCTTTTCCTGCCAGGTACATTATTCTCAATTCTTCCAAAAAAATCAAGAAATAACTCATATCTTCCAGGCAAGATTCTACCAAAAAATTCTCTTGTAATAATTCTATTGACTATTGTTTTTCTTCAGAACTTGACTACTTTCATGCAATCTTGGAGTTGGGCTTCAGAAGTTATTCATTCTAACTCAGATCAGAACAAGAAGGCCTATTATCATACCCTTAACAAGGAGTCAGTGAGTCTTCATATGAAGATTTCTAAAGTAAGATGGAAAATAGTATCGTTTGGCTTTATTTTTTAATACTGTTTATGCATAATCAAAGAAACAGACTGATAATGCAATTGGAACACAGATTTAGAGCAAGATCCATTTGGTCCAAACCTCTTGCTTTAAAAGGAGAAAACTCAGGCCCAAAATGACTGAGTGACTTGTCCAAGATTACACAGGTATTGCCCAACAGAGTTAGATCTGAACTCAAGTTCTCTGACTTCCAAGCTAGAAATCTTTCCACTGTACTATGCTATCTTTACTTTATGGGCAAATAACATTACCGAATAATTATAATTTCAATATAATATGTGCATTAAATTTATGAAATCTAAAATTTGAAAACTGCTACTCTATACATTTTAGTGAATTGTTGTCTTTTTCCATTTCACCAATTTTGTTTTTCAGTGAGTTGTTGTCTTTTTCCATTTCACCATTTTTGTTTTTCAGTGAGTTGGTGTCTTTTTTCCATTTCACCAATTTTGTTTTTCAATGAATTGGTGTTTTTTTCTATACTATTTTAATAGGAATTTTTAAACTGTTATTAAGTGCCAGATTACTTGGAACATGTAAATACTTGATACAATTATAAAGGGCACACAATATAATTACAAAATGCCCTTTGCAGATTATGATGTATTCCTTTACAGTAAATAAGTAGTAGTTCAGGTCTATACTACTCTGCTGGCATTCAGCATGAGCCAATCCATACTATCAACTCTTACAGAAGGTAAAACCATTTCTATATGCTTCTTTCTACATTTCACATATAGCACAAAACCCAGTATACAGCAAGTGATCAACAAGTTTTGTCGATGGTGATGAGAACAAATAATTTGTAGGTAATTACCTAGTTTCAAATACTGAAACTATACCATCAACAGCTGTACTATATAATTCTTTATTAAATCTTTAAAGTAGATTTCAAAATAGTCACACATTAAAAGCTTGGAATCTCATTAAAGTACTTGTAAAGCAGTATTTTCATCTCTGAGAAGAAGAATTTCTGCAGTCAGGGCATCAATCAGTTCTCGATGATCACCTAATACCACTTCCAGTTGCTGCCTTGTATCAACCTCCTTACGCAGGTGCATCTCACTCTGAAAAAAAAAGGTAACGAATTTCCAAGTTAAAAAGGGGAAGGATAGGGAGAGAAGTGAGGATTATTCAAAAAGAAAGAACCATGAAAAGTAATACATGCTTCAATACATAGAAATACAATGCTTTATACAGCTAATCAAAATGTCATTATTTAAAATTACTTTTAAAATTATTTTAAATGAGGCAGAATTAAGATAATACAAACCATTACTAAAATAACACAATTTGAAGATTTATTTCAATTGTTAATATCATGAAATCTGGTAAGAAAATAATAGTATGTCCAGCACTATACTAATGATAATTTGGATATAAATTGAAAGATAAATGACAATGGATTCAAATTATTAAGTATTTTCAGGACTAAGTGCACAAATAAGAGTCAAAAAATTGATTGTATCTTTTAATTCAGTGTGATTTTATTGCTAGAACTTAATTCCCATGATTTTTTTTTAATGTAAAAAAGACCTAGATTTAAAAAAAAATTCATACTTGCTCTATTTGTCTATCAAAAAGTTGGGGACATAAATCATCAGCATTTTTATATATTACCAACAAAGTTCAGCAGCAAGAGATACAAAAAGAAATTCCATTCCAAATAGCAGATGATAGGATAAAATATTTGGGAATCTATCTGCCAAGGAAAAGTCAGAAACTATACGAACTAAATTACACAACACTTTCCACACAAATAAAATCAGACCTAATCAATTGGAAAAATATTAAGTGCTCATGGGTAGGCAGAGTGAACATAATAAAAATGACAATACTACCCAAACTAATCTACTTATTTAGTGCCATACCAATCAAACTCCCAAGAAATTATTTTACAGATCTAGAAAAAATAGTAGCAAAGTTCATTTGGAAGAACAAAAGTTCAAGGATTGCAAGAGGATTAGTGAAAAAAAAGGCAGATGAAGGTGGCCTTGCTGTACCAGATCTAAAACTACATTATAAAGCAGCGGTCATCAAAACCGTTTGTTACTGGCTAAGAAATAGAGCAGTCGATCAGTGGCACAGGATAGGTTATCAGGACAACCTAGGCAATAACCTTAACAATCTAGTGTTCGATAAACCCAAAGACCCCAGCTTTTGGGATAAATACTCACTATTCGGCAAAAAATGCTGGGAAAATTGGAAACTAGTGTGGAAGAAATTAGGGCTTGACCCATACCTAACACCATATACCAAGATAAGATCTAAATGGGTTCACGATCTAGATATAAAGAGGGACTTTGTAAGCAAGTTAGAGGAACGTAATATAGTTTATCTCTCAGACCTGTGGAGATGGAATAAATTTATGTCCAAAGA
This sequence comes from Myrmecobius fasciatus, assembly GCA_023553655.1. NCBI lineage: Eukaryota > Metazoa > Chordata > Mammalia > Dasyuromorphia > Myrmecobiidae > Myrmecobius > Myrmecobius fasciatus. The sequence goes on along the minus strand of JAJPUD010002387.1, from coordinate 249,667 downwards.
AGACCTGGAACTCCTAATTGAACGCCAGATGGATAATATTGATTATATTAAGTTAAAAAGTTTCTGTACAAATAAAATAAATGCAGACAAGATTAGGAGGGAAGCATCAAATTGGGAAATCATCTTTACATTTAATGGGTCTGATAAAGGTCTCATTTCTAAAATATATAGAAAATTGTCTCATATATATAAGAATTCAAGCCACTCTTCAATAGATAAGTGGTCAAGGGATATGAACAATTTTCAGATGATGAAATTAAAACCATCTCTAGTCATATGAAAAGTTGCTCCAAATCACTACTGATCAGAGAAATGCATATTAAGAAAACTCTGAGGTAGCACCACACATCTGTCAGATTGGCTAAAATGACAGGAAAAGATAACGATGAATGTTGGAGGGGATGTGGGAAAACCGGGACACTAATACATTGTTGGTGGAACTGTGAACGGATCCAACCATTCTGGAGAGCAATTTGGAGCTATGCTCAAAAAGTTATCAAACTGTGCATACCCTTTGACCCAGCAGTGTTTCTACTGGGCCTATATCCCAAAGAGATCTTAGAGGAGGGAAAGGGACCCACATGTGCAAGAATGTTTGTGGCAGCCCTTTTTGTAGTGGTTAGAAACTGGAAACTGAAGGGATGCCCATCAATTGGAGAGTGGCTGAATAAATTATGGTATATGAATGTTATGGAATATTATTGCTCTATAAGAAACGACCAGCAGGATGATTTCAGAAAGGCCTGGAGGGACTTGCATGAACTGATGCGGAGTGAAACAAGCAGAACCAGGAGATCATCATACACAGCAACAACAGTATTACATGATGATCAATTCTGAGGTCCATGGCTCTCTGCAACAAAGAATTGTCTCAAACAAGTTCCAATTGTTCACTGAAGAAAACCATATACACCCAGAGAAAGGGATATGAAATATGGACCACAACGTAACATTTTCATGATCTCTATTGATATTTACTTGCATTGTGTTGCCTTTCTCTGATTTTTTTTTTTCTTGTAGATAGGATTTTTCTTACATAACTTGTCAAGCATTTCAACACTATTAACATGTAGTGGACTTCCTGCCATCTAGGGCTGGGGAGGGGACTGGGGGTAAAATTTGTAATGGAAAGCTTTGTAAAGATCAATGCTGGGGAACTACCCATACATATGTTATACAAATAAAAAGCTTTAATAAAAAAAATAAAATAAAAAATAAAAAAAAAAAAAAAGTTGGGGAAAATTGTGTGCAACAACTAGAACATGGTTGAATAAATTATGGTATATTGAAAAAATATACCATACTCTTAACTTGTCACAAAATAATAAATATGAAGGATATAAAGAGGTATGGAAAGACCTATGTGACATGATGCAAAGCAAAATCAAGGGAACCAAAACTATGAAAACTGACTGCAATTCTACAGAAAGGAAGATAAAAACAAAGACAAAGACAAAGCCAGAAAGTTATGAAACTTTAAGTTGACATGAAAGATTACAAAGAACAAAAGCATTTCTTTCCTTGTTTGTTAATTCATTATTTGAACTTTGTTAAATACTTAAGTTGTGATATAAAATTTTAACTACGTTTTGCAAGCTTATTTGTTTCTGTTGATAGCTATCAAGTTAATAAAAAAAATTAATATATACTTCAACTGAAGTATGCTGAATCAATTACAATGCAAATTAAAAATAATATGCAAAGAAAAAGTTTCCTAACTTATTTGTTCTATGTATTTATGCTTACAACAAAAAAACAGCTACTGTTAATGTCATAATGACATCAATCCAGACCACTTATCAAGGTAAAATAATCTAACTGCAATCACTAAGTAATTGAATTGCAATCAATTTTCACAGGCAAGTTACTACCTGAACTTAAAAAAGATAGAAATGGGAAGCAAAAGGCAATAAGATGCTAAAATATTTAGTCCTATAATTTCTAAAATAGTGACAAAGAAACTGAATACAGTAAATTTTTTTGTACCTTTATCAAAATCATGAAAGAGGAGAAAACTAATTCAATCTCTAATTTTATCTATGCTCAATTCTCAGTTGTGGCAATTTAAAATAACCCCCTATGACATACAAGTTAGATATTATTTATATTTGGGTCTGGCATACGTTTCAATCTTATGTGAAGTAGATTTGTCTTCATTGTGTTTAGACTCCAATTAAAACTAGTGTGGATTTCCTTATCTTGCTGACTTTCACTTACCCAGTAAATATCTTTCTGAAGCTAAAATTTTATTGCAGGTATTTAAAATACAGAACCTTTTTATATACATATACATATATACATATTTTTACTAACATATATAGTCAAATGTTTATTGTGCTTAATTTTGTAATTTAGACTACTTTTAAGTTCATAACACAGTGAAGAATAAATTAAAATAACCACTGAGATCTGTGCTTTCTCTTACCTCCTTGAGGTAGCGCACCAGCCGACAGAGGGAGCTTACTAGGGACAAGGTAAAACCAGTCAGACCTTGATTATTTTTCCATCCCTTGACTTCTCGCCCTGTCCATCGTTCATATTCTTCCATTTCATGTTCCACTTCATGTATCATGTGTTTCAGGGTATCCAGGGTGGAGCCATCACCACTTGGTAAATCTGAGGTGGTTACATTGTTGAAAGAAACATTTTTCTTCATCTTGGAAATATCTGTTTTTTTCTTCACTGAGAGTAAGAAAGCAGCATATTTTAATTAAAAACAAGGCAAAGATGCATCCGAATACCTACTATAAAAAGCTATTGAACACAGACACACATACATACATAAACACACACACAGAGAACTAATTCAGATTTATAAGAATAAGAGCCATTCTCCAATTGATAAATGTTCTAAAGATAGGAACAAGCAGAGGAACCTATCCAGGCTATTTCTAGCCATATTGGGGGGGGGGGGGGAGAGAGGAAGTTACTTATTACTACTAATTGGAGAAACTCAAATGAAAGCAATTTTGAGATTCTACTTTGTATCTATAAAATTGGCAAAGATGGCAAAAAGGAAAATGACAAATTTTAGAGGGGCTGTGGGAAAAGAGGCAAAATGATGCATTATTGGTACATCTGTGAATGGTTACAACCATATGGGAAAACAATTTGGAATCATACACAAAAAGTTATTAAATAATTTGTCTTTTGACCCAAATATACCACTGCCAAATTTATATCCCCTCCCCTCCAAAAACACAAAGGAAAAGAAAAAGATCCCATACATAGAAAATTATTTATAGTTTTTTTTAATGGTGGTAAAAAACTAGACACTAAAGAGATGTCCAACAGCTGAATAATTTGTGATATATGAATGTAAGGAATATTATTATTCTATAAACATAAACAGATGATCTCAAAGAAACATAAAAAATATAATACAAACTGATATAAAGTGAAGTACACAGAATCAGAATAATTTAAACTATAACATGTTTATTATAAAAATGAGTAATTTTGAAGACTTTAATAATCAAAAATAAAACAAGCCAAATATAAAAAAAATCATATAATAATGTAAAAACAAATAATTTTGAAAACTATAAGAATTATGATCAATACAATGACCATCCAAGATTCCAGAGGACCAAGGATTAAACATATTATTAATCTCCTGAGAGAAAGATAATATAGAGTTAGGGTGCAAAATAAAATTTTTAAATTTTATATAAAGCCAATGAATTTGTTTTGCCTAAATTATGTTAGTTACATGAAACTTGTTTTTCTTTTTTTCCCAATGGAATAGGGCATGGGAGGGAGAAAAATAGAATTTGTAAAAAACAATTTAAAAATAGAGAGGTAGGGAATGCTATAAATGTGGAGGGCAATGTACATTTTCAGATGAGGTCACCATATTAAGTGTTTTGTTTTGTTTCAAGAGATCTCAAAAGACTTCACAGGGCATGGGGGTAGTCATATACAATCTTAAAACAAATACATCAATGAAACAAAAAGATAAACTAAAATATATATTTGATATAGTTTTGCTTTTTGCAATTTAGAGAAAACATACTATGGCAAATAGAATCAGTTCTCTACAGAGCTGCTTGAAACAGAAGAAGAAATTTCCTGGAATCATTCAATAAACTTCTATTTTAGCTTAGTATTCTGACCATATGCTAGGAAGAAAATTTTATTCAGCACCATAACAGTTCTAATAAGTAAAAATATCCATCTTTATAAACAAAGAAACTAAACCTTTGGCTAACTGATGCTTTTGTTTTCTTGAGTTAGGATTCAGCACTTGCCCCACAACATAATTTGAATTTGCATTCTGTGCAGGTTCCTCAGGTGGCAGCCTTGACTGGATCCTCTTGACTGTTTGAGTACCATTCAAAGCTGTTGAAAGGAAACAACTTCACTTCATATGAACAAAATACAAAGTTATTTAAATTAACAAAAATATCAGTATCATATTCAATTAGGCTAATGTGGCCAAAAAAAATCAATTGAAACTCCTTGCATAATGGCTCTGTTCTATAAAGAAGCAGAGTAGCTCCCCTTCTTTGATGGATCATGGAACAGTGGATAGTGATGGGTTTAGGGCCAGAAAACCTAAATTCAATTCCCATTCTGATGCTTATCTGTAACCCTGAGCAAGCCATTTAACTTCTCTGTTCAAAGCTCTGTTTTCTTACCAGTAGAATGGGGACAGCTAGGTGGCGCAGTGGATAGAGCACCTTCCTCACAGGATTGTTGTGAAGAAAATAATGTAGAAGATTTAAAGTACTATGTATATAAATATGGGCTATTAAGAACAATATTAAAAATGTTTTGTAGGAACTAACCTCTATTTTCCAATGATGGAGCAACAACCGTTGGAGTGGTTGGTGGAGCTATTTTTTGTGATGTAGCAATTTTCTGTCGCATATCTGTACATAGCTTAGAAATGAATTCAGAATTTTCTTCATTCAGACGCTGAAGAAGCCTTGAGACCAATTACATATTCATAGATAGTTATTGTTTAAGTAATAATAAAACTCCAACAAGTCTGTTACAACTGTTCAATTTGGTCGAGTTTAAAGGAACTTTTAGCATCATGCTGTAGCAACATTTCACAATACCTTATGGATTATCCACTCCAGTTCTCTTACTAAATAAATGAAACACTGAAGATTAGTAACTGACTAGCTTAAAATCAATTTGGTCGTTCTAGTAAGGATCTGAACCTAAGTCTCCTGACTTCCAACCCACTATACCAGATTATCTCTTGATCCAAACAGAAAATTCATTTTATTCACTACCAATAAGAAAAAATGATTAGAGAAAAAGATGCTGACCACTACAGAGAGTAGGTTTTAGATAATCAATACTACTGTACAATCTAATCTGTTTATCATAAGAATTATCATATGAACTTCTCAGGTAAAGAAAGTTAAATTTAAAAGAAGAAAAAGCCAACACTGCAGAATAAAAACTGAGTAAAAACTTCATTACTATATTCCATAGTAAATTCAAAATTGATATACAATGTGAGTTTTAAAGGTCATAACATTAAAAAGTGGAAGAGAGGCAGAGCATGTCTTAACCTAACAAGAGACAGAGGCAATTACATAAGATAAAATAGATGATTTTGATTATATCAATCAATAAATATTAGTTGAGTGTTTACTATGTACCAGACAATGTGCCAAGATCTGGGGATACAAAAAAGAGCAAAAGACAGTTCCTATCCTCAAAGAGCTTGCAATCTAATGGGGGATAAAACATGCCAACAAATATACACAAAGCAAACTATATATAAATAGGAAATCATCAGCAGAGGGAAGGCACCAGAATGAAGAGGGGCTAGGAAAGGATTCCAGTAGAAGGTGGAATCTTAGGACAGAAATTAAATCCATAAAGATCAATACTCAGAACAGAGGAGGCTAACTATTACAGACTTGAGGGACAGCCCAGAGTTGAGAGATGAGTCTTATTCACTGAACAGTCAGGAGGCTGTCCCTGGTTCAGAGTTAGAAAACTAAAATGGTAGTAGAATCGATTATGAAGAGTTTTGAATGACAAGAAAGATTTTGTGTTTGATCTTAAAGGCACTGATGTTTACTGAGTAGAGAGGTGACATGGTCAAACTTGTATTTTGGGGAAATCATTCTGATGATTTAGCGGAGGACAGAATGGAGAAGGGAAGAGACTTGAGGCAAACAGACACATCAGCAGGCTCTTGAAATAATCCAGGTATGAGCTTATGAAATCCTGCACTAGAGTGACAGCTGTGTCAAAAGAGAGAAGGTAGTCTATTTGAGAGACGTAGAAAAGGGGAAATTGACAGGTCTTAGCTAGTACAGCTTGGATAAGCGACAATGAGAAATAGTGAGGAATTTAGGATATTCCCAGATTGTAAGCTTGAGGATCTGGGAGGATGGTATTGCCCCTCTAAGAGGTTACTGGGATGGTAGGGAATACAAAGGGAAAGATACTGAATTACATTTTGGATATGTTGAATTTTTGAAGTTGGTTTTGTAAGTGTTGGCTACTGGTCCCATGACAGGGTTCAATATACTGCCCTATGGGAAACACAGAGAATCTGGCCATCTCGCCCTGTAATCAACAAAAAATGATTATGGAGAACTATGCCCTTTGCAGTGGTCAAGAAGCAACTTTTCTACAGCAGACAACCACTTTTCCTCCTATTATAGTAATCCAAAGATAGCTAACCATTCTGCCTGTAGCCCTTTCTTGTTTCCCTTCTCTTTTATATCTCACCTGTAGATATCAGCTTAAGCCACAAGCATTCCTTGGATGAGAAAAAATATGCTAGTAAAGAACAAACTCAATAAACAATTACTGTTTTCAATGTCAGTAGGCAAGTCTGATTGTTTTGGAAAAGCTTCCAATTCCAAAATTAGAATATGGTTCTTAGAAGGTACAATAAATAAATATATGAAATAGTTTTAGAAGCAAAGAGTCATAGAGATTTCTTTCACAAACTCTTACCTGTCTGTTCTGATATTAGACTGAAAGTTCAGAGAGCCATCCAATTCACTTTCACTATCTTCTGACTGGCTGATTACAATTTCTTCACCTTCTCCTTCTTCTACTTCATTAAGAGCCTACCTCAGAATACATCATAAAAAATTATACATTTAAATAAATTCTCCCCTTCCTTACACTGCAGTTACAGAGCTACTAGAACATATAGGGGATATGTCTTATCTTACTGACCCTTTGGGGATCACAGAATCATTGATCTTGATCAGGAGTGGGCAAACTAAAGCCTTCCAGTTTTTATATAGTCTGCATGCTGAGAATTTTTTTTTCTTTTTAAATACAATAAATCTTTTAAAATGTTAAAAAAAAATAATTCTTACAGCTATTAAAAAAAACAACAACTATAACAAGCAGTCTAAACCATAGTTTAGTGACCTCTAATCTATACAGCAAGCTTAAAGATCAGATAGTTCAATACTTTTTTTTATAGATTTTATAGATAAGGAAACAGCTCAGAGATTTAAAATAAATTGTCCAATTCAGGTTCTGTGAATTCCAACCTCAGGACTCTTTTCCACTGTTACATATAATTAAAGATTTAGTCAGGAGAGGCATTAAAAAGTGATTTTACAGATTTTTTTAGATGAAGAAACCAAGGATCAGACAAATTAAGTGAAGCAGTTAATAAGTAGAAGACATGGATTTAAACCCACACCTAGGACTTTTTTCTACTATATCACTGTTTTCTTTTTTAAATGAACCCAAATTAATAAGAACCTGTTCCCTAATTTGCAAATCTAAAAATTGGGATCAACTGATCAAGGGTGAGAAATTTTTGGTAGGCAAATTCCACTGATCAGAAGGAAAACAGTAGGCTTTTCTTTTCCTTTCTGGTTTTCATACAACACTAATTCTCTTTTGGATCAGGAGTAATATTATCAACATAAATTCAAAATGGAAAAATTCTCAATTTAATACTAGACAAAAATAAATGTATATATAACATTTATCCAATATTGTCAGAGATGTTTCAAATAAGAAATTTGTTTAAATTAAATAAAACTCAATCCTTTAGAAATACTAAGTTACTAGTTAAACATTTTGATAGAATATTCCTAATATGCATTCTATATTTTTCTAACTTCTTAAACAGAAGGTAATATATATGTTATGAATCTTTTATTTAAGACCAGGGGTCATTATTATGAACATCAATTACTCTATTGTAATTGAATAGTACCCTCAGAGGCTACTCTTATAGCTTGTGACCACAATGCTTTTGTATGCATGGCTTTATGTTGTCTTTCTTTTCTTATTTTCTTATGTCTTTCCTAGTTGTCAATTACTACTTTTTGTTAATATAATCTTTCTAGTCCTTACTTTTAATTCAATGTGGGCTAAAAACACTAAAAAATTTATACTATAAAACTTACCTAAAATAAAGAAGAGCTCTGAATAAGATTTCAGGGCCCTGCTAATGAAATAAAAGTATATAGTCTTTAGCTCTGTGACTTTGTGATAACATCTGTACAGCTCAGAGATATTTGTCACTTCTGGGGTCAGAGCAATTAAGGGTTGAGGCTATTAAAAACTCTGACCTCCATATGAGTGAGATGTTAATGTATGCTGTATGTGTCTCTATATATGCTATAAATATTATTTACTTAATAAATTTACTTTATTTAAGTATATATGTTAATATAAATAAGCTATTTATATGCTATGTATAGCATATAATGTTATTAAGTATAAAGTAATAGTTTAGATATAGCAGATCAACAGAATTCTGTCTTTAACTATATTAACTCAAAATAGTTTATGTCTAGCTAAATTCCAATATGCTAGCTACTTTTAAAAAAATTTTCTAAACAAAAAAAAAAGTCAACATCACTTATCAATCCTACTGGGTGCTAAGGAGAGACCTAATGTATTTCCTTTATTTAAGTTAGATCCCATAAAGTATTCAAATATCCAAATTATAATACTGTCCTTGAAAGGGAGTATGGAGTAGCATCTAGTTGGTTAGCACTGAAGTCAGGAAACTTGGAGTTAGCTGACATATACTAGCTATGTAAGCACAGTCAAATCACTCAGTCTCTCAGAGTTTCAGATAACTGTTTTAGGATTATAAATTGCAGATGGCACAGATGTACCATTAGTTTCCTATACAGACTGAATGGCCTAAGCAGAAAATTATGCTATTTTAAATATTGATATCTTAAGATTATTTTATAAGAGTGATTTATAAGTTATTTCAACATTTTATTAATTAAATCCCCCTAGGTGATAGTTGGTATTAAATTTAAGTTGAAAATTACCTTTTGCAAGTTTCTATGAATTACATCACTACATCATAGTGAAGTTTCTATATACTTAAGGTAAAAAAAAAACAAAAAAACTGCTCATTGAAAAATAACGAATCAAGAGAAATAAAGATGAAATCTTACAGAATGTAAGATTAGTGAATATTTTTAAAGAAAACTATATTTTATTACTTTGAAATTAATTTCAACTGTTCAAAGAAGAGGTCCCTATAGAAGCTGCTTTAATAAATAAGAACAAATTATAATTAGTTCATTAATTAATGAAGGAAAGTCTGATATTTTAAAAGAATTTTCTTCTTTTTAACAACTTCAACTACAAAGTTAAACTGTTATAGCACCATTTTCGATAAGATATCTAAAGTATCTATCTACTAAGCATGAAAAAAGCATACAAATGGTCCCAAATTCTGAATTATTACTGTATGAATTAATTTCTTTCCACTCTATTCTATAAAGATTTTTCCCTCTTTGTTTCATAGGGTTTCTCCCCATATTTACTTCAGATTTGCAGTGATGTTCTACAGGGGTGAAAAGGTATATGCAGGAATTCTTGATTACTAAATAAAGTGCATTACTAGACAGTTCTATAAAACACTACACTGAATAAAATCGTGATTGCATAGAAATATTAAGGTACATGAAATTGTTAAGGGAGTCTAGTTAATTTCATTTTCTGGTTAAGGAATCTATGATCTGACCTGACCCTTATTGCTGAAAATCTTTCAAAACCATGTTAGTTTACATAACCAATTTAATAAGTAGGATGCTAAATATAATTTATTATTTGATAACATAACTATATAATACTTTACTTAAATATTTATAATGTAGTTTAAATATATTATTTTAATTGATCTTCACAATAACCCTGAAAAATAGAAAGGTTAACTATTACTATTACCATCCTCTAGCTAAGGAAATGAGTTGAGCTGTTAAGTGAACTTGCCCAAAATCATACAACTAGCCTCAGAGCCAGGGCTCCAAGCAAGGTTTCTCACTCTATGTCCAGTGCTCTTTCCACTGTAAGTACCAGAAGACATCAGTCACTATAAAGTCAATTAAAAGAGTGGGCTAAAAATCTATTGGTTCCAGGATAATCTTTAGAAGTTGTTCTTATTTTTTCCTAGAATATATTTTGTTATAATTTTAGTATAAACTATCCTTGGGATTTGCTTCTTTCATAAAAATGGCTGCAGTACAAGTTTTTGTTAATTTGGGGTTCCAATTAGTAAGTGATATAGTGATATTTTTCTACATAGTAAATTCCTCATTTCTCAAAACCACTATAGTTTAAATGTACTAATAATGTACAGGACGTGTTATCATTTAAAAGGATGGTGCTGATTTGCATGTGGGAATCAGTCAGACCACTTTATAGTTACTTTTTCCAAGCACAGTATTACAAATAATACATATAACATTAAAGGCAACTAACTGAGTAATCACCACTACAACAACAATCTTCCATGTGATTCTACCTTAATTCCAGCCTTTAATGTACTGTTAAGAGTTGGAATTGAATAACATTACCTGAGGGTCAATAGCAGATTCATTAAGGATCGACTCAGTAAGAGAATCTCTCTTTGACACAATGGGGCCAGGGGAGGAACCAATCTCAGAATCAGGAGCTACTGTAACATTAGGATAGCCTATAGAAGACAAAGAAACAAGTCAATTATTTGCTAAATTTCATTCAGTTGATTTCAATACCATTATATATTAGTACAGCAGAGTTCTCCATTTACATGTAGTCTTTATTGGAATACTGAGTCCCAAATTAAAATTAAAAATTCTTATATTTTAGATTAAGATACTTAGGTCTCCCCACATGGAAGAGATTAATTTGATAAACTCAAAAGTGGTTGAGTTCCTTTTGTGTTTTCAGCATCTGGAGGGAATAAGAGAAGACTGGACCTGTGATTTCACTTGGCTAGAGAAATCCTGAAAAAAAACTTACTCTACCAATTTAAAAGTCTAAGAATGTTGCATGTCCAGGGCCAGAGAGAAGTGAGTCTTGGCCCCACACCTTCCATACTTCATTAATACTCCACACGGCCCAAATCATTAAATGTACTTTTAGAGAGGATTTTAAGGAAATATCTAGTTTCAGAATGAGTTTTATTTTGACAAAATGTTTTCTCTTTTAGATTAAAATGTAATAATTGGTTGTTATATGTTGTAATTTATTATAATTAGTTGTAATGAAAGTTAAATGGGCCACTTCTTGTTTACTACATAGGACCTTATGTACAATTCCCATAAATATTTTGAAATAAATGTTTCTAAAACCCTAACAGTAGTCTTCCATTAGCTACACTATTTGTCACTAACATCATAGGCTTTCAGGATTTTGAGTTTAATCCATAAAATTCTTAAAGTACACAAACAAGCTGAATGACTAAAGGATAACTAACAGATTTATATATAGATTCATTAACCAGCTCGACTTACAGGTTCAGCAGTAAGGGAAAAGCACTGAATTCAATATACACTGGTGATGTTATTGTGAATAATAAAAGAACAACTTACCTGTGCGCCTACGAGGAGCATCACCAAACAGATCTTTCGCTACAGCCATCATCTCATCAGATTTTTCCAATGTATCTTGCATCTGGTAGTGATCAGAGAGGATCTTGAGGGAGAGAAATAGACAGGAGAGATGATTATTTATCAAAAATTTCAAAGCCTAGAGAAATAATTACAAAATATGCAAATAAGGCTCTCAATTTAACAAGAAATTTCTTATAATGAAGCTATTTCCTTGCTTTAATAAGTCATTCCAATGTTCCTATGTTAGAAAGGGGAAGGGAAGCCCTTTTTGTTCTAATTAATCCCTTGTTCTCTGCTTATATTCTATATCCACTCCTATCCTTTAAAATAATGCCACCGATTTCCTGATCCTGCTTCAATGCCTTCATCCTCCCTCTTCCTATTCACCTCCTCTATTTTATAAACACTTATCAGTGTATTTTATGGTTAGAACATATAACCTTTTCTTCTCCCAGCATGCCAAGCTTATTATTCTATAAACCTGAAATAGGGACAAGACTTGCCCCCCTTACCCCCCCACTGTCTCTTTTGGTTGACCATCCTGAATCTACATTCTTTGTTAACAAGAATGTAGGGAGATGAAGAACATTTTGAGCACCAAACCCTTCGATAGACTAAGGCCCCCTTCACCTTTCTTGATTCTAAGAACCTGCACAGGAAGTTTCCCAGTTATAACTTCATCTCTCTCTGAGGATGGTAAAAAGATCTGTTGCTCCTCAGGGCTTCAACAGCAGCAGGATCCCTCTTTGCCCTAGTCCTTTCCTTGTCTATACTTCACTGTATCCATCCGACCTTTGCCAGTTCTCAGTACTTAGTTTTATCAGAGACAGAGACCATGGAATTAGGGCAACAAATAAGAGCAGGACAGTTCTCAGGGAAGTGGCCCTGATGAGAAAGTGAACATTACACTTCACAGAGAAGCTGGTCAGGGGGCAGAGCCCAATGGGAGAAATACTGAAGAACTTTCAGGAGGTCATAACCCATTTGTTCCCAGTGGGTCCAAAGCTGCGCTCTGTCTTCATCAGACAAGTCTCAAGTATTCCCTTCATAGTGTGTAGAAAAAGATAGACAGCCATACTTCTGTACTCTCAGTAACTGGCTTGGTGATTACAGTGAACCCTGAATTTGAGAAAATAAGTGGGTGAAAGTTCAGAACCTCTCTACTATAAGGAAGCCTGGGGACCCAAGGGCCACTTCTGCTTGAGGCTGGTTTGGTGACATTAACTTCTACACTTACTGTTTTCTTCCACCATTATGTGTAAAAAGTTACATTTCCCTCTTCCACCTACTATCTATTTACTCCCCAAACCCTTAGGATCTGGCTCCTATTCTTACCACTTCAACAAAAACTTCTCCAAAGTTGTCAATTACCCCTAATGCCCAAGTTCAATGGCCTCAATCCTCCTCCTCCCTCATTTTTCTGCATCATTTGCACAACTAATAATCATCCCCAACATGATACTGTCTTCACTTTGCTTCTCTGACAACATACTACCTTTGGCTCTCCTTTCTACCTCTGAATAATGTTTTTCAGCTGCTTTCACTGGATCCTCTTCTTCTTTCCTCCTCCCTACTCATATCCCCCCCATGTTCCATGCTCAACACTGCTCTTTTTGTACTCTTTCAAGGTAATCTCCTTCATTCCATTACTTTCAGTGATCATCTCTCTGCAGATGATTAACAAATCTATCATGAAAGCTTTCCCCTGCCCTAATTCCAGTTCCACATCTACAGTTGTCTGCTGGACTACAATCCCTGAGTGTCCCACTGGCATTTCACACTCTGCCTGTTCAAAATTAAACCAGTCATCTTCCTTCTGAAATCCTCCCCCCGACCAACCTCCCCATTTCCTTTGGCAGTACTCCCTTTCACTCAAATTCAAAACCTTAGAGTTATCCTTGAATTTCCCATTCCTTTACTCAACACACCCAGTCAAGTGCCAAATTCCATTCATTATATCTTTAAAGTATCCATCCCCTCTTTTCTATTATCATTAAACACCATTTTGATCCTGGCTCAAATTATTCTAATCACTTCCTAACCAATCTTTTTCATTTTCTCTCCTTTTCAAGCCATCCTTTTATACTGCTAGAGAAGTAACCTGTTTAATGTAAAATCTAACCCTATCACTACTACTATTGCTAAAATCTAAAACAAAAAAAGTTCAGATTAGCCTTCCTAATAAAATACAAGGTTCTAGTCTCGACATAATCTGCTTCTAACTTGCTTCAACTCTTACTTCACATTATTTCCCTTTACATATTCTATAACCTTACTAAACTGGATAACTCACCGTTATTCCTTGATCTTACCCTGTCTTCTTTTACCTAATTCAATCCTTTTGCATAAGCTTTCTTTTATTTCCCAATATCAGTCTGTTAATATTTTTAATATCCATTATTCTCTTTAAAGGGGCAGTTTAGATACAATCTCATTCACTGAGTCTTTTATAATTTCTCCAAAAATTGAGTTCTGCCCTCTTTAATCTCTCAAGACACTGTATTTTCTATTCACTTAGTCTTTTGTATTATATTCCTTATGAGTCATTTTCTATACTAAATTTGTCCATTGATGTATACTTATAGCATGGTGGGGCTACACATTGGCAGAGTCCAAGTTCTAAATAGAAAGACTTCAGAGGACCAGTCTTAGTGACAAGCTCATATATCTGAGGACCAAGATATCTATATCTTGAGAAGCTCATGATTGGTGTACACAGAGAAAGAATTTTAGGGCCATGACAATTCTCTTTTTTTGGGGGGGGGTTCTATAGAATTTTATTTATTTTTATTTTTTATTTGCAAAACATATGTATGGGTAATTCTTCAACATTAACCCTTACAAAGCATTCTGTTACAAATTTTTCTTCCCTATTCCCCATCTCTCCCCTAGATGGCAGGATATCCACTACATGTTAATCATGTCAAAATACCTGACAAATCGAATATATATATATATATGTATATATATATATATATAAACATATTTCCACACTTATCATTGTGCAAGAAAAATTGTATCTACAAGAAAGAAAAATTAGATAAAGGAAACACAATGCAAGCAAACATCAATCGAGAACATGAAAATGTTATGTTATGGTCCACATTTCACATCCCTCTCTCTGCGTGTATATGACTCTCTTCAGTGAACAATTGGAAGTGGTTTGAAACATTTCATTGTTGAAGAGAGCCATGTCCATCAGAATTGATTATCATATAGTCTTGTTGTTGCCGTGTATAATGATCTCCTGGTTCTGCTCATTTCACTCAGCATCAGTTCATGCAAGTCTCTCCAGGCATCTCTGAAATCGGGGCCATGACAATTCTCTAAGTTATAGAGGGGTATAAGTGTGATCTGTACCTACCAATTACATTAGAGAAGCTTGAAGTACAGAAGTAATATAATTACTTGTATCCAAGTTTCAACCCCCAGTCAGCTTGTAAATTCCTTAAGGGCAGGGATTCTGTCATTTTACATGTTTATATTCCTAGCTCCTGGCAATGGTGTTGACACAGTATACACTTAACAAAGGTATATTAAACCAAACTGAATGAGAAATCTGGTATGATGGTTTTGAGTATTCAGCAGTCAATTTTAAAATGACACCATTTTGACCTGAAGATAAGACACTGTAGATACTTGTGTAATATAAAAAATTCTTACCAAGTTTTTGCTTTCTTCAAAATACTATATTGTGAAGGTTATGATATTTATATACACTTTCTTGTCAGCAAAGTATCTGACAGTTGTTACTTAGGCTGTTACGCCTGTGAAGGTATTGCGGCAATTCAAAACCAATGAATTGTTATTGGTTACTTTGAAAAATTCTCACATTTCAGGTAAGTAGGCTGTCTGAAGGCCCTTCAAAGCCTAGGAATTATTTAAACTACCTCATCATTAGTTTAGCTTTTTTTCAACACAATAAATTAAAAAATAATACACTCCTATCATACTTGACAGTAAGAAAACCAGAGAACTATCACTTTATGGCTTCTACTTTTAAGTAGTTATTTGCTAAAAGTAAAGTCTTAAAGCAGCAATATAAAATGATTTTTAAAAATCTAATTATATTTAAAATATATCACATCCATATATCATATTCAAAGTTCTTAATCGAAACAAAAATACTGGGTGTAGCTATCATTTGACATGAATTTTTCTGGCATTAATATAACCCCCAGGTTATGTGTTTTATTTTTTGCTGAAACATAAATTTCTAGGCATAGATTTTTCCAATAGTGATACAGCTAGAATCTCATTTTAAAAAGCTTGATGTAACAGGATCAGGGGATCTAGAACTGGAAGAAGTCTTATATTTACACTTCCAATTCTGAGAGATTGAATGATTTGCCCAACGTCACACAGGTAGATATGGCATTACGTCTATTTTCAAAAATCCATAATTTTTCTGTTAAAGAAGACTTCCTGTCCCAACCAGATATATTGTAGTCAGATAGCAGGCATTTATTTAGCACTTATTATGTGCAGGGCACTATGCTAAGGCTTTATTGAATTAGAAATCTGACAGAATATATAGAAGGCAGGGATGCATGCCTGTGTTTTTGATTTATTAGTTGTATTCTTTATTTGTACTATGCAATAATATCCTACAAGCAGTTACAGTTTACAAATATTTCAATTAAGAACTTTAATTTTGTTATTATCAAATGGCATTCAATAAGCATCCATGTTATCTCAGAAGTCTTTATTAAATGTATTAAATAATACTGTAATAGAATCATGTATAGTAAATTAAGTCAATATAATCCTTGTAAACTAAGACAGTTGTTAATAGACCCATTTTAAATATGAAAATTAAGGGGCAGCTAGGTGGCACAATGGATAGAGCACCAGCCCTGAAGTCAGGAGGACCTGAGTTCAAATCTGGTCTCAGACACTTAACATTTCCTAGCTGTGTGACCGTGGGCAAGTCACTTAACCCCAACTGCCTCAACAAAAAGCAAAAAATAAATAAATAAATGAATGAATGAATGAATGAATGAATGAATGAATGAAAATTAAATTAATCTATTGAGAGGTTCAATATGTCTTAAGACAAGTCCACTTTATGATGAGCTGAGCCCAAAGCTGAAGAGAAGTAGATTAATCTACATCTCTCATTTTGGAAAATCCCACAAAGTTTCCAATGTTCCCAAACTGTTTTTTGCTGCAAAACTCTGTTTGTAATGAAAATGATAAATATAGAGAAATGAAATGAATGAGGATAATGAAAAGAATGAATACAAAGAAGTCTAGAAATACTTATATAAATATGCTTCATAAAGTGAAATAAGTCAAACCAGGAAAACACCATATGAATCTTTTATGAAGAACAGCAAGGCAAACAACTCAATGACAATAACATAAATAGAAAGAACTACAAGAAATATAAGTGGAATGCTGTGATATTATAGTGACCAAACTTGGACCAAAAGATATGAGAATACATACTCCCTGCTTTTCTGAAGGATACAGGACTAGGTGTATAGAACTCTGCATATGTCAGCCTTTTTCTACATGTTACTTAATGTTACTGAACTTCATTTTCTTCCTCTTTTTAAAAAGTCTTTGTTATGAGGAATAACTCTTTGGGAGTGGGAAGAAAGAAGAATATGATGAGAAAAGGTGGTGATGTAAAATAAAGATAGCATTAAATTTTTTTAAATCTTAATAGTGGCACTATCCTTCAGTTCCAGCAGATGGGGATGTTACTCTATGAGAGATTCTAGTCAGCCATATGACTGGATGAATTTTTCTTGGAGATCAATCAACAAGGCAAAACATTGCAAAAGTTATATAGAGAGTGACTACTTAATCATGCTCTGCCAAAAAACATGCCTGATACCACAATGACACACAAAATAAAGGGAGGCTGGAACCACTGGAACACATGTCATGCAACACTTCATGTGTTCTTATGTTAACTTAACACTCTACTTAGCCTACTCTAAAGCATAATCCATCCAATTCTTGTCCTGTTTTCATAAATCATTCTAGACTCATTGTTTCAAATTACTACCAGCAGATCCAATATAATAAACAAGTTATATGAGAAGCAAAACATTCCTAATGCTTCTACTACTTTAGCCCCATAACTTACTTATCCTAGAGGGCCAGGGGATTTGAAGGAATATTCTATGGAATATTCTATCATTCTTATTCCTCATCCTCATAACTTCCCCCCACCACTGGATACTTTTCAATGCCCTCATCCACTTTTTATGTCCTGGAGAATTATCATCCTCATTCTGGGAATGCTATAATCTTTAAATCACCATCTCCCATGTGCAAAGCTTCTAAACCTTTACTAACACCATTCCTTACTGCCCACAATTCCATTTTCTGAAATCCTACTCTCCCTTTTCAAAGTCCAGAACAAATGCAAGCTCCTCCAAGAGCCTTTCTTGATTCCCTTCCTACCACCCATAAATATCTTTCCATCTTTAAGGTTTTTATTGTGATTTGTACTCATACTTTTATCCTGCATTTTACATTAAAATTATTGTACTGTTAGTTTATAACTAATGTGTATCTATTATATAATACTGAATATTCATTTGTGTTGTATTCTTCCACTATACTGTAAGCCCTATGAAGTCAACTGTTTTATTTATCTTTTGTATTTCTTCCAACAGTTACTACTTAATAATTGAGAAAATGAATAAGTAAATAGCTAATGGAAATAGTGTGAAGTAATTGTCTAGGAGTTCTCTCATTCCACTAGATGAGTAAAAAACTACATATCTGGCTCAGCCAATTCCCATTTTCATATCCACACACTATATGATTTTCTCATAGCAATAATAGAAGCAGTTAGGAGATCATATGGTTCCAAGACCATATATTTAGAGGTAGAAAGGGCCTCAGAAGCCAAACCTATTTATTTTATAGAGAAGCAAACTAAAACTCAGGCTAAGTGATTAGTCTTAAGTCATATGGAGAGGAAATGCAATAACCATACCTCACTTTTTCCTGAGATCCCTTCATTCCCACCATAGTACTAACTTCTACAGGATCCCTCTCAAAAAGATCTGCTTTAAGGTATTTCCTTACTAGACTCAGGCTTTTTTTCCCCCCAGACCTAAGCACAGACATCATAAGAGATGCAGAGGTCCTTTATCTATATTCATTTTAGGAGTGTTAGGGCAGAAGGAGTTAACCTTACCAATTAAGAAAGACTGTAAATTTCAGTCCTGTGTTGAAGTCAGATTGGTTTAGAGGTTTGGGAATAAAAACCTTAATATGGTGGGAAATCTTATTAAGAATTAAGAAAATGAGAAAAGGAAAACTGTAACTTTTAGAACTTAAGAACAAGCAAGAGTAAAAAAAAAGGGGGGGGGTGCTTTGAGATTTGCTTAAATCTCTATGGGAAGAAATGTTGAATAAAGTAAAAGTGCTTCAGTTACAGTTTTTTTCAAAAGATCCAGGTAAATAGCAGAGAGACTGTCTGAATCTGGAATATGCTCCAGGCAGTCTTCAGATAAAATCCTACCATACAGCCTAGTACAAACTCATTTGCAAGAGGCAGAAGACTGAGACAGGTGGACAACCCACATTTCCACACACTACTGAAGACATCCTTTATATGACCTCCTTGTAATTCTTCACTAGTAATATGTTCAAGTCACCATATGACTCCCCACTGCTCATGGAATAACCCCAAAATGTCATTCTTCAAAGAATGGGTTCAGTTATTCAGCATGATGGTAAGAAAAATGATGGGCCTTGGTTTTAGAAGGAAGTTCAGTTACTGGAAGCACTCTTCACATTCCAAAAGACAATTTGGATAGCTCTTCTCTTCCAAGTCACTTATTGTAGACAAAATTATCCCTCCAAAGTGCCTGTCCAAAATACATCAGTTGGATGGAATGTCTATCCAAGTAGTCTTCATCCAGTTAAGTTTTTCTTGTGTGTATAGTTAAGAAGAAACTTGATTATTCACAAATTTCACCAAGGTTTTAAAATGTTCCAGGTTATGAACATGATGCAATTAACAAAAAGAAACACAGGAGGACTTGATCATCTGAAAGGAATCCCTCTTCAATTTGCATGCTGTGATGAACATCTTCCATGATGGTGGCAAACACCTTTAGCAAACGCATCTCTCTGTATTTTATGTCTCACTTAATATTAACCAGAGACTGTCAAAGTTTTTCATTGTTTTATCTTGCAAAGAATCTCATATGATCTAAATTGAGTGGGTGACAGTACTTTGAAAAACAAAATCTTACACAATAATTTTTCCTGCATCATCAAATATCCTGCAAATAATCAAATGTTTTCTTAAGACCCCCAAACAGTAAGAGTGAGATCATGTATTCTCTTTACCTTTCAGTTAATTTTGTGACCACAAAGATGTAGCCTACTAAAGAATAAGATTCATGAAGGCTTTTCTAGTCTCTCATTCATTTATCAAGAATATCTTTAAGTATATTCTGACTGTGTTTCAATCATCTCCTGCCATCTTGGGAAGAGACAAAGAAATTGCTACTTAATGTTAGTTCAGTCAAGATCCTTGGTTCTCCATCACCAGGTGTTTACTAACTCAAATGCCCCTTTAAATCTCTCTTCTTCCACATTTGCCCATTTTAGTGCTAGGCAACACCCCCCCCTTCTCCATTCACAGCACCAGTAATTCAATCATAGACTGCCAAATCAAAAACCTTCTCCCTCCAATACTATTTCCTGCTTTCTCATCCTTACCTCATTTACTCCGGCCCCAACATTCCTGGTTCCCTATTCTACTTGGGCCTTCCAATCCAAGATGCCAAAATTCAAATTTGGTGATCCCCACTAACTACCTCTACTCTTCATAAACATCAGCATTCCCCATTAATGTCGGTGTAAGAAGTTACACAAACATGCTCAGTTCATTATGAATTTAGGTTATCTAATCCCAGCTGGCAACTCTCTAGGACTGTAATTTGCAAATCAGGTGCTAATCTAGACTGACAAAGGGAGCTGACTCACTAGGAATACCTTAACCAATAAAATCAAAAGTCTTGTTCAAAAAAATCTCCAAAGTCCCCACTGCAGCAAGACATTTCTTTTATCCTTCCCTAAGTGATTCTTCCATCACAGCAATTTTTCCAAATTTCTTCTTCTCTCTTCAAGCCTGAGTTATGTTACTTCACAATCTCTCTCAACAGAGGACTTATTCCCCTGCTTCACTATGAAAACTGAGGCCATCCATTATGAGCTACAGCTTCTACAACTCAAAACCCTTCTATGACACCAGCCAAGATTAAAAGGGAAGCAGAAAGCTGGGGAAAAAAATTTATATCCAGGGTTTCTGATAAAGGCCTCATTTCTAAAACATATGAAGAACTGACTCAAATTTATAGGAACACAAGCCATTCCCCAATTGATAAACAGTCAAAGGATATGAACAGTTTTCAGACAAAGAAATTAATGCCATTTTTAGTCACATGAAAAAATGCTCTAAATCACTATTGATTGGAGAAATGCAAATTAAGACATCTCTCTGGTACTACCTCACACTTCTCAGATTGGCTAAGATAACAGGAAAAGATAACGATGAATTGTTGGAGGGAATGTGGGAAAACTGGGACACTAATGCACTGTTGGTAGAGTTGTGAAATGATCCAACCATTCTAGAGAGTAATTTGGAATTATGCCCAAAGGGCAATAAAACTATGCATACTCTTGGATCCAGCAGTGTGTCTATTAGGCCTGTATCCCAAAGAAATCATAAAAGAGGAGAAAGGACTCACATGTACAAAAATGTTTATATAGTAGCCCTTTTTTTGTAGTAACAAGGAAATGGAAAATGAGTGGCTGCCCATCAATTGGGAAATGGCTCAGTAAGTTATGATATATGAATGTAGTGAAATATTATTGTTCTATAAGAAATGATAAGCAGCCTGATTTCAGAAAGGCCTGAAGATATATTCAATTGATACCTACTTCTCCCTGAGAAAATGGAATAATGACCCAAAATAACTTTTAACTCCTCAAAGGAAGAATATAACATACTTTAAAGAAGACTTGAAAAGTCACTTGCCTACACACTCTACCTGATGACCTAAACACTAATACTGCAAGAAGTGCCCTGAATAAGGGAAGAACAAATTTCCAAACTATTGAAAGACATTAACAAATAAAGATACACAACTATAGTTCTCCATTTCCCTCATTCTAATCAGTCCATTCCAAAACAACATCTAATCCTTGATGTAAATACCTTACTTCGAGTAAAATGTTACAGGCAAGTAACTTACTAATCATCTGGGGGAGGATTCAATTTTAACTTGATATAAACTTAGAATTAGGATTATGGCCAGCTTCCTCGATTTGGTGAACTACAAGTAAGAATTACATATGGCAATTATTGAAAAATAGGACTCTGCTAATTTATTCAACTGTGAGGAAACAAAAAAGAAAAAAATCACTTCTCTATTCCTTTTTCCTAATCATGTAAAAAAATGTGAACAGAGTTTTAAGCATTACCTCCTTCATGATAGCCAATCTCCTTTTCCCAAGAAGATCAGGAGTATCCTGTTTCTGCTTTTTCCATTTTCTCTTCAAAGCTTTCTCTTGAAGTTCCCAATGGGCAAGTGCTCTATTCTTTGATTTGTGTAGTTCATGACGACGTACCTGATATAGATGAAAAAAATTTCTGTTACAAATGAACAGGGGCTCAGCCAGCTAGCTTTACCATCCTTCCAGGGTCAGCATTCAAATGACAGCTGCAGCAAGCCACTGAATGAGCAGAACAATTAGTACAGTTCATAGGACTAATTGCATTCACTATCCAATATAGGTTAAACATGTGAAATTCTTCTAAACATATTTCCATATTCATTCTGCTGTGCCAAAAAAAAAACAAAACAAACAAACAAAAAAAAAAACAAGGAAAAAAACAAGCAAACAACAAGAAAAAGGTAAAAATACTAAGCTTTTATTCACATTCAATGCCCATAGTTCTCTCTCTACATATGTATGTAGTTGCATTCTAATCTGTTTACCTGACAACTGGCCACAGTTCCAGTGTTTTATGAATTCCATTTTGTAAAACCTGAGTCAGTTGTTGAATTTAGACAATATTTTGATTTACTAGTAGGAAACAGACCACATTCAACTAGTCACATGGGCTGCTTTTCACAATCAACTTTATATAAAACCAGAGAAGTCTTAGTTCCATAGGGAAGAAATGGCCACACTATAAGCAGAAACAGATGTTCAGAAAATGGATACTATCCTAAAGGAGGAAAGGAGGAATAAACAAAATGAAGACTCTAAAGTAATTCCTTGAAAGATATAAGCATTGTTTCACCACAGGTTCCTCCTTCCTGATGCTCCTCTATCACCTCCTGTCTCCCCCCCCCCCAGACACACACACACACACACACACACACACACACACACACACACACACACACACTTATCATGAACCTGTAAAAAAAAAAATTATTCTAGTAACCATAAGCAACTGAAAGGACATTCCAAAAACAAGAAGTTTGTTCCCGAGTCCCTTGTAGAATCTGCACCAATCTTTTGTGGGAAAAGCAGATGCATTTAATGTAGCAGGAGTTTTCCTGCCCACAATTCACCCTACTTTAGTAATACACTACTCAGAACTAATCCACAGGTTAAAAACTGAAGAAAGAATTGTTGACCAATCAGTTTTTGAAGTGTGATGATACTATTTCAAGGGGCCTAAGCAGTCAGTTTTCATGTAAACATGACAACATTTCCAGATCATCTGCAAAAGGAGTCATCATTACACCCAATGAGGCTTGGTCTTCATCCCAATTCTTTATGACTTTACAGTCAAGTATATGTAGATAAATTTATAGGAATAGATGAGTCACATGGGATGTGCTGGTACAGACTGCAAACTAAGGAACAAGGCCCTGTTGAGGAAACTGAATTAGAGGACTTGGAGAAACATCAACTATCCCAAACCCTCCTACAAGCCAAGACTTTCACAGCTACTCAGTCATGAGCGGACACCAACTATTTCATTGCAAAAAGCTGCAGCAGAACTCATACCCAGATTCAATTTAAAATTTCATTATACTCCCCAGGAGAAAGGAATCCATCTTGGATGGTACACAAATGTAGCCGGCTGCTTAATGGAATGCTTACAAAAAACACATTTTGGTTTTAGTGTGCCCATCTGAATATTGAATCTGTTCCAGGTGGATATATAATTGCAATGGGAAGGATTGGAGAAGCAGTTTCATGAAGATGGTAACAGGATTCTTTTTTCTGAAGACTTCATTAGTTTTCCTCTCTCAAAAAGAAAAGCTTCCAAATGGCTGACAATAGGCCTGACTTACTATTATGATCAATTATATGAACAGATCACTATGAACCTAATTTTTAGCAACGATTAAAACAGAATTAAAGTAGGCACAGAAAAACTATGCAAAGTCAGTTGCCAAATCAAAGATTAAAATTTAGGGTCCCAGGATAATATATTTAGATCTGTAGGGCACCTTAGATATCATTTAGTCCAAACTTCTCATTTTATAAAAAAAAAATTAAAAGAGTTAAGTAGTTTGCCCAAGATCACATTAACACTTGGCAAGACAATCAACAAAAAATTCTTACAGGTGTTCCTTCCCTCTCTTCTCACCCTTCTCCCCTAGCAAATTCATTAAACTGTCCTCCAATCTTTTGTACAACTACCTGATCTTTGTATGCAAAGAAACACAGATTTAAACAGAATAATATGCTAGAACAGTTCTATATACAGCCCTACAATGTGAGAGTAAGAGATACCATAATATCTATTTATTTTGCATGCTGGAGAAAAATATTTAGCTATATTAAAAAGTAGTTGTTTTTTTTTTCTTCTCTTCCTAGTGCTTCTTGCTTTGTGAAGAAAGTTTTGTGTTTGAGGATTTTTCTTTCTTTTGGGCTTGCAGAGTCAGAGGACACTCCTTTCTCCCACACTCACTCCTCTTCTCTTTTTTTCTGATGCTTGAGAGTCTCAGAAAGTTATCTTGCTTTTCTGTGTAAGAAGGAACTTCAAAGTTCCTAGGATGTGACCCTGAGAAAAGTCTCTTTATTGTTTTAACCTATCTTCCAAGAGATACTTTCACTGCAAATTGCAGCCGCCATTTCTGTTCCCAATATTTTTTCTTAGTAGGTATTTCTTCTCCCTTTTGTGCACCTGTTCATCTCCCTTCTCAATTATTTCTGACTTGACTGTGAGGTATGTGATTTACAAAGGGAAATTGTCAAAGTTCAAGTTCCTAATTCATAGTGGTTATCTGACAATTTTTTTTAATGAACAAGGATATGCATACTTAAATGTGAGCTAAAATTTCCCCAGTTTTATCACTCTGTTATAATTCAGTAGGCTTACTTAATTTACCTTTCCATTTCTAAATGTCCTGTGAGAGTATGAATAGTTGGATACAATTTTCCAAGACACCATATTACCAAAGTTAAAAAACCCCAAGGGCATTAGGCTTTAAAGAATAGGCAAGAATTTAATAGGCTGGGATAGGGGTGGCAATATGACCATTCTAAGAAGACCTGCTAGAGGCTAACCACCCTGGAAAAAGCTAAGACAATATCCAAGTAGATAGCCAACCACATCAGAACAGCACAGAATCAGATATAGGCTAATCTGATTGTCAATCCAGAACCTCTACTCTAGAAGTTTAGAGGATCATTTCACTGGCTTCCTTGCTGTCTTATAAAAAGTACTGCAGCCTTTCCGTTATTTTTCCCTATTTCATTGTCAATCCATGCAGTAATCCATCATTTACTATGATAAAAGATTCACCTAAGCCTTAGATATTTTCCCAAGTCTTCATCCCTTCCCATTTCATCTGCTGTCACTATGAGCATACAAGTTCTAGAATCAAATCCTAGATCAAGCCAGCTCTATTGCCTCATATACTGGGTAGGCCACAAATCAGAAGGCCATTTCTTAATTTGTGCTAGCAACTTTCATTATCTAAAGCTAACAAAGAGCCCAGGAAAGCCCAGCTAAGTAAAAGGAAGGTGCATGGTCTGGGCATAGGCACTTGTACATAAAAGGTACATCTAACCACTGCAACCATAAACACAACCATTTTATGAACTTTGTTCTACCCCATTCATCTGGCAATCCACCACAGTAGTTGTCCTAACTCACACCTACCTTCAACCTTACCTGTAAACTTAGTTGGGGCTCTTTTTCCTCTATTAGTCCAGCCATCTCAGTCCTGTTAACTGATCTTCTCAAAGTCATCTATGTGGCTTTGTTCATTTCCACCAAGGTGGTATTTCAATCATCTCTTGAGTAGTTGGGAAGGGTGAACTATTCCCTGAGCAGAGAGCTCAGCTGTGGCAGGGGCCAAAAGGACCTGGGTCACAAGCTCAGCTATGGGTCAAGCAGCAGTCGGAGAGATGCGTGTGTGCGTGGGTGTGTTCCTTCTTCCCACCTTGCCTTATTTTCTCTCAGCACCCACCTCTCATGAGTCCTCCAAAACAGCAATCTTTGTTATACCTCCCAGCAGCAGTTCCCTCAGATAATTACTGCCTGTGTGATCGTGGCCAAATCACTTAAAAGCCCTGCCTTAATCTAATGGAGAAGGAAATGTCAAACCACTCCAGTATGTTTGCCAAGGCAGGAGGGGTCATGAAGAGTAGGACACAAGTGAACAACTAAATAACAAAATTATCACTGTTTTCAATAAAGACAAATCCAGCTTCACTCAAGCCTCTAGCATTTTCCATACAGAACTTGACATTGTCACTACTCCTGTCTTTCCTATCCCTGGCCCTGGGATTCTATACACATGGCTCTGGACTATATCAACATGCAGAAACAAACAAAAATCTCACTCTGGACAATATGACATTTCAAGTAGGTGTCTTTTTGATTTTGTTCAAGTCAACAAATGTTTATTAAGTATCTACTGTACACAAAGCACATAATTAGATGACAAAGGCATTATACTATAAATACTCAGGGATTCCTTTAGTTTAAAACAAGACATCACAAGGAACTTCTGTCCACTGAATTCTCAAAAACAGGGGAAACAATGACCACAAGATCACATCTAGAATTCAAAGATTCTCCAAGGCTATATAATCCAATCTTCCCATTTTTGGCTACAGAAACTGAGACCCACCCATCATTAAATGATCTGCTCAAAATCACTCAGATAGAAAATATCAGAGGTAGGATTTGAATTAGGTTCTCAATTACCCTCCTTCCAAAGGTAAAAAGTTAAGAAGCAAATCTCTACTTTTCTTATATGAGTATTCATACACATCTAGTCAATCTTTACTAATGGTGAACATCTTTTTCAAATCATTTGCTAGCTTTCTTATTGTAGGTATTTAATATAACAATGGTTTCTCATGGAAATGTTAAGAGAGATCTGGAAGCTCAGATCTTTGAGTTCACTGATTTGGGAGAAAGAAAGAAGCAAAAAATAGTCTGTCTTGACAAACACCAACAATGTAGAACTATATATGTGAAAAAGATAGATGTTCAATCTTATATAAAGTGCACATTTGTTATTTATTGATATATGAATAAAGAATCAACAATAAGGTGTCATCAAAAACAGTAAGAAGAAAAAAAAAAAAAAAAGAGCACCTAAGCATATGCAGAACACTGGCAGAACATATGGCAGGCAGCAAGTGAGGCAGGAGTGATATAGGCCCTATGGTAAGTGCTGAATGAGTTCTCTAGGCTCCAAGAGCTACACAAGGTCAGAGGAAGTGATCGATGAGATCACTGGAGTCCTCACAGAACTGGGATACGAACTGGATCTCAAAGGAAGGGTAAGGCTTGGGGGAAGGTAGGGAGAGGCACTTCAAGCAGGAAGAATAATCTGAATAACAAACAACTGAGATGGGAATGCATCTGTGGAATAAGTAGACCTTAGAGTTAGAATAGAAGATTCTCATAAGGGATTACTATGAGTAATAAAGTTGGAAGAATAAGGAGGGGACCAGATTGGCGAGGGCAATGTAGAGCTAACCAAATAAGATTCAGAACCCAATTTAAATCTTTATCAGTTATGTTGAAGCCTGGATATTTAAAATAACTGATTTGTTTTATATAGGCATATTCTCAAGGAATACTTATTAAATAGCAGCTAGCAGACAGTATATTATCATTTAGTTTTAAGACAAAAACACTTCAACTGAACGTTACATATAAATAATCTTAATCGATTTTAATATTAAACTTACCAGGTCTTCAGGAGTTGCTCGATGTACTGTTAAATCACTCACGGTACTCTGTAAAGAGGTTTTTTAAAAATGATTAAATATATAAAATTCTAACATGAATAAATAAGTTAGTGTTAAAGAAAACTCTTTGGTACTAGGCATCTGTTTTCTTCATTTTAAATTAAACACAGCCCTTTTTAGTATACAAAACCTGTTCAATGAGTTTATAAGAGAATAAAAATAAGAGTGAAGTGGGATACTATTTTATTAAAATTAGTCCATTTAACTAAAATGGCATTTTCAAGCTGTATTTCATGGAATGTAGGTCCTAGGAGACAGTAAAAGCAAAATGGATCTTTCAGACTGAATTCAGTTGCTATACTATATAACAAATTTAGTGAAGTAAAAAGGTATGAACAATATTACTCAGATTATTAACAGAAGCTAATATAAGAAAACTTCAAAGAAAGTTGATGATAATGAAAGTTTTTTTTTTCTGAATTCAGAGAATAAGTTTTATTCTGCCTGGGCTTAAAACTAGTTTATGACTTCCTATCATAAAATAAGAATTCTTTCAAACAGAATTACAAAAATACAAGACATAAACTATAATCTGATGAAACTAGTTTTAACAATCATGACAGTATTGAAAGATATATATACCTAAGCATATATCATAACACTGGGGTATCCTGAAATTTTAGAATAAATTAAAGCAAAAAAAATTTATATAGACTTTACTTCATAAACAGTCACCTCGGGAAGAAGCTATCCATTTATTACAATGCTTTTTAGTACTATGTTGCCCACAGTTTGAATATCACTGAAATTCACCTTTTAGAACTGCTGTCAGTCACTTTACATGAAAACTGGTTTGATTAACTTGTATTCAAACCCATAAAACAATAATTTTGAGTTTGAGTTTTCTACCTAATTCAACAGATTTTCCATCAAACGACTTTTGGCTGTTTCTAAAATTTAAATATACTTTAAAATTATATGATACAGGATCAGAAAAAAGAAGCCTTATTCTAATAACGTTTCTAGGAATTACAGCTTGGAGAAATATGCATATAATCTTCTAAGATGACTATTTTTTAAAATTTTAATAGTATTTTATTTTTCCAAAATACATGCAAAGATAGTTTTCAACATTTACCTTTGAAAAACCTTTTGTTACAAATTTTTCTCCCTCTCTTTCCCCCTCCCAGCTTCCCAAGACAGTAAGCAACTCAACATAGGTTAGATATGTACAATTCTTCTAAACATATTTCCATTTATATTCTGCTGAGCAGACATAAAAAAAAAATCAGATCAAAAGGAAAAAAAAAACACACAAGAAAGGTGGAAAAAAAACAAGCAAACAAACAAGGTGAATATACTATGCTTTGAACCACATTCAGTCACCATAGTTCTTTCTCTAGATGTAATGGCACCTTTCCATTATAAGTCTATTGGAATTTTTGAATAAGTGATTATTTTAAAGGAGACAATATATACAGTATGTTTTTGGGGGGTGGGGTTTTTTTGGATTGGTTTGTTTTTTCAGACCTAACCTGTGGTTTCACTGATTTAGGGAATTGCCTTCCTTCAAATCCCAGACAAAATCCCTTTCTATGGAAAGCTTTCCCCAGTCTCCTCTAATGTTTTCCCTCGGTTCATTATTTCCAATTTATCTTGTTCATAACCTGTTTGTATACAGTTGCAAGCATGCCTTCTCCCCATTAAACAGTGAGCTTTTTGAAAAGGGGAACTGTCTTTTGCCTTTCTTTTTTTTTTTCCTGTAATTTAACACACAACAGGCACTGACTGAAGTTGCCTCATGTGCTTCTAAGGGCCTTTTAGCATCACAGGTTATCCATTTTTAACATAAAGTACAGTTTATATTCAATGGTATGCTCTATCTCAATGATACTGTCCACTATCCTGAGCAATCTTATGAATGACTGAGGCCATGGAATCACATCTGATCTTCCAAAATAATGCAATGACATCCCACCTAGACTTACATCCCATTCTTGCTTCAATGGAGTTTTCTTCTTTTTAGCTTTCAGCACTTTTCTTCCATTTCCACGGGGACCAAAGCGGTTCAGCCTCACAAATGACATCTGCAATGAATAGGATAATTTTAAGCCTTAAAAATACAAGATGTCTTTGTATTTTTTCAAGTGAAATAAGTGTTAAATTTTTCAAGCATATCTGTAGAACAAAAATTTTTCAATGAAAACACATCTGAAAATTAGAAGAAAAAGACAGAAACACACACTCACACATACACAGAAAGAGCTTGATAATGCAGTAGAGACAGTGCTGGCCTACAGTTATCTTCAACAACAACACCAGCAAGCAGTACCAAGCACAGTGCCTTGTAAAATGCCTGTTTATTATGATTGTTGAGTTGCTGATCTGCATTTAGTGAAGGAGGTTGTAATACTGAGATTTTTACCAAAATTCACAGGTGCAGACCCAAAAAATTTACATCTCCACTTTTTCACTCATAGTAAGTGATTTTAAAATGTTATTTTTGTTACTATTGAAGAAACTAAATTCCACAAGGGAAAAGTAATGTGCTCAACATCATAAAGATCAGGGGCAGAACTGGGCTAGAGCCTGGTTTTTCAGGACAAGAATATTGACAGAAAGCATTCATGGAGGATCACAGAAAGTTCTGTATAAGAACCTTGTCAGACAAATCTTGAAGTGAATCACAGGTGCTGAGAGGCAGAGGCAAGGAAGAAGTACACTCCAGATATAGAGAACAAACAGCACAGTTCACTGGGACATAGAATATGAAAAGTCCTATAAGATAAGGCTAGAAAGAGAGAAGCAATATTGTGGACTACAAGAAATGCCTTTTTAATCAAGGGCAACTGACACTTGGATCCAATGTGACAATGAGTAATCCACCTAAACTTTCCGGGCCTCAATTCCTTCATCTGTAAAATTAGGGGTGGTTTTCTGTGGCTTTCTGTCCTCATCTACAATATAACTATGAACTGGGAGTCTGAACAGATCTAAAGGCCTTCATCTCTGCAGATGATGGAAAAGAAAAGCCAAGAACTTCAAAGCACAGGATCAATCAGAAGGCTACTGCACCTTTAACTCAGACAAGAGACCAGGCCTAAATTAGGACAGCAGCAGTATGAAGAAAAAACAAAGGGATGAAGGAGAAAGATGTCAAAAACAGAGGGACTAAGATAAGGTAATAAGCTTACGCAATTCTAACTTTGGAGAGAACATTTTCCGTAGAATTAGGGAAAGGGATGTCACACTGGTCAGAAGCCACATTGCAAGGGGTTAAGAATTAAGGAAAAGTTGAAGGAGACTTTAGATTATTTTTTCTAAAAGTCTAGCCATGAAAGCAAAAATAACAATAGTCTCAGAAGAAAGAAGATTTCTAAGATCTCTTATAGCTCTGAAAGATTGTTTCTATCCAAATCCATTCCAAAATACACTTCTAAAAATGTATCAATTTATTTCCACTTGAGTTTACTCCCATAAGCATTCAAATTATGCACATACACAAATATATATATATGTGTGTCTACATATATGTATACACATATATTCCTCCAGAACCTGAGAAAGCCCTCTACAAGGGCAAAATCATCCCAACATTCTTCAAATAAAGGTGTATTTCCATGGATCTAAAGAGTCTCTTTTTTACACAGAATTCTCCTACTTTATGCACAATTCTAAAGATCTTAAATTGAAAGAAGAAATGTAGCTAAAGGACAATATAAATATTGTTGCTGATATTTAAAGTTTCTCACAATACCAAAATAATTATAAGCATACTACTAAGGAGAACTCAGACACCAAAAACATTTTTTAAAAAACACAAAAATTAAAAGCACAGCAGTTTAATGACATTTAGTTTGTTATCCAGGAGTTCTACAAATTCTCAATAGCCCCAGAAAGTATCTCTATATTCCTACACAGCATAATAGATAACAGGCTGAGAGGTATATTGAAAGGATCACAGGATCATAGATTTTGAGCTGAAAAGAGGGTAGCTTTAAGGGATCTAAAACACAAATTCAACTATGTTACACACTCCCTCACTCAATAAACTCCAAGTTTTCCACCTCCAAGTCTAAATACAAAGTTCTCTGTTTGGCTAATGTTCAAAGTCCTTCATTATCTGAACCCCTCTTATATATTCTTCTTATACCCACCCATCCCCAAGTACTCTATGTTCCAAAGACACTGACCTCTTTGCTGTTCCTCATACTCGACACTCATTCTCCACACTTCAGGCTTTTTCATCGACTATCCTTCCAGTCTGAATTCTCTCCCTTCTTCACCTGTCTACTATTAAATTCCAGCTGAATTTCGGCTTATTTCAGGAAGTTTCCCTCTCCCCCTTAATATTAGTGCCTACCCTCCTCTGATTATCCCTAATTCTATATATCCTGTTTCTGCATGGTTGTTTGCATGTTGTCTCACCCATTAGACTATGAACTCCTTGAGAGCAAAGACCTTTTGTTTTTCTTTATATTACAAGAATTCATCAAGGTGCCAGTGCCCAAGAGGTGATCAATAAATACTTGCTAACTAAATTACCTCAGAGACCAACAAAGGTTCTTAATCTGGGGTTCATGAACTTTTTAAAAATTATATTTTGATAATTGGATTTAAAAAGAATTGATTTTCTTCATATTTCTACATATTTTGTGGTTAGAAAAAACACCATTATTCTGAGGAGAAAACCATCACAGGTTTCTGTAGACTAACAAAGGGGTTCACAACGCACAAAAAAAATTGGAAATGGATATAATCCAGTCTTTTCATTTTACAGATGTGGAAACTGAGACCCAGAGAAGTTAAATAAGTTGCACAGTCACAGAGGTAGTAAGTAAAAGTATGCAGAAATCACGTTTTTTCTTTCTTTGCATCCCCTACCTGGCACACACTAGGCGTTTAATCAAGGCTTGTTGACTCCACTTAATTCTTGTTTCCGCCCCCAGCTGTGAAGCGGGAAGTGTGCAACAACAAACCCTAGTCCCATACTTAACTCGCAAGGGTAGGTCGAGGTAAGAGCCTGGAACACCTTTCTGCGGGTGATTGGTTTGCCCCTGCCTGTACCCTTTCCCGTCTCCTGCCTCCCCCACTTTCCCTAATCCCTAACCCCACTTTCCCCTCTCCCCTACTGGGCAGGGGCGCCCACGCGTGATACCCCTCCTCCATGGGGGGGTGTCACCCTCCCTTTTTTTTTTTCAGCTTTTTCACAGGGTGAGTTCCAGAAGAGGAAACACCCGCGCCCTCGCCCCCCCCAACTTCTGTTTCTCGAACCCCAAGAAGTCGCTACTGCAGTAGAAGGATCCCGCCACTTGCCTGGATGTTTCCGCGGCCGTTCAGCTCCGTTAATCAAACCCTGGCACCTCCCCAGAGGCCCGGCCCCGCCGTAGCTTGGTGCCGTCCCTCAGCTTCCGGCCGAGTCGCCTGGGTTACCGAAGCCCCGCCCCCACTCCGCCTGCGCAGATTCCGCCTAGTGCCCCGTTCCACCCATTGAGAGCATCTGGTGCGCATGCGCAGGCTTTTCCCATAACCCCGCCTTCTTGTTGAGTAGGTGGTTATTTAGGCCCGGAGATAAGTAGTGAAAATTGGGGCGCAAACTAAAATTGGGATGCAGACAGACTTTAATCCCAGAGTGAAAAACGGGGTATGAGAAGAGAATTCAATAGTAAGAGCCCCCAAACGCGGATGTTTTAATCTGCGTGGTACGTGAAGAAGGAAGAGGTTGCTATTCCACAAAATCACCTTCGCCTCCAAGGGCACCTGTTGAATTCTGCCTCTACATTAATTGCAAACTGCCCTTAAACAAACCTTAAGAACCGTTCCCACGCCATTCCCCCATAAAGCAGGTAAATATTTACCGAACGCCAATCTTGTGCAAGACGCCAGAAGGGGGAAAGCAATTACAGGAAGACATTTCCTAACCTTCAAAAGCCTTAGTAAATGAAGTCAGATCCCACCAATTATAAAACAGACTGAAGGCACCGGCTATCCAAATTGCAAGAGATGTTCTAGCAATAGGCTAATAATCTATGCTTATGCTGTCTGCCTCAGGACTCTTGTGAAGGAAGTGCTTCATAGCTACAAAGGAACTGGAGCTGTGATAGTATGTGGAGCTCCCAGGTGAGGAAATTCCATCTGCTGATGCATGTATCTTCTCTGCAATTTATAATATTAAAAAATTGTCTACAGAGGAATGATGTCAAGGGACAGGTACGGGGAAGGATCACTTGCCCCTTCTGATTTAGATGGCTGTGTGAAGGATTGCGAGGAAGGATCCTAATTCTTCTATGTATTCTTGCAAAGATCCTAAAAGATAATTTTTTTAAAAATCAGAACAAAAGATCATCAAGAAATCCAAAGAGAAACTGCTATAAGTGACTTCCTTCTGTTGAGGGTGACACAAAGAAAAGGGACCCATTAAAAAAAAGCAAAGAATTCATATAAACAAGGGATAAACCCGCCAAATGGCTTCAAAGAAAGCTCAAACATATCACTCTGGGTATCAAAATGTTCTGATGAAGAAGCTCTAGGGAGGATGATGTAACTGTAGTGCATCTGAACATGTTTGTAGGGACGTGTACCTTGCAGAACTCAGAGTGAAATCCCAAGACTCTGGAATTTCACAGCATTCTGACCCTAGATGTTTCATAGAAACTTGAAGGCAGCACTCTTAAACCTATACATATAGGGTGCCTGAGCATAGATACACCAGAGAAAATGGAAATCAGTAGCAAAAATGTAGGTAATACAGGTTAAGATCAAACATCATCCCTTCCAAGAATAGAAGCCTGATTCTATTAGAAAGCCCATATCAGGAAAAGAAGCTCTAGATATAAATAAATTGAATATGACATCTGTCTGTATAGAAATATTATGGATCTCGAGATATACAAGAAATAAACAGTAGAAGAAAAGAACTCCATAATAATTATAGGCAAAATTTTGAAGAAAAAAGTGACTTGTCCAAAAGGGCTACCAAAGTGATTCAAATAAATAAATGATAATTTATAACTAAAATAAGATCTCTGAGGAAAATTTGGAAGGAAACAACAGCTTGTAACAGAAGAAAAGCCTACTCAAATAATAAAGTCCCTGAAAATTAGAATGGATTAAATAGAAGCCAAAGACACCATTAGACAGCAAGAAACACTAGAACAAAATAAAATGATTGAAAAAAATGTAGAACAAGTAAACTATTACCAAAAACAACTGATTTGGAAAACAGTTCAAGGAAAGATAATTTAAAAATCACTGGACTGAAAGTTTGATATTCCCTTTCATACAATCAAAAAAAGTCTAGATATTTAAATAAACCAAAAGTTAAAAGTGCCTAGAACTTAGCAAAAAAAAAAAAAAAAAGTAAAAATAGAATACAATGGTCACCTCCTGAAAGAAAAACCAAATTGAAAATTCCTAACAATATCATGGCTAATCTCTAAAACTTCTAAATCAAAGAAAAATATTGTGAACAACCAGAAAGAAACATTTTCAAATACCAAGAGTTCAAGAGTTCACATTCAGGATCACAAAAGATTTGTCAGCTACTGCTTCAAACAAGAAAAAGTTGGGAATATATTACAAAAAGCAAACAATAGAGCTTTATCAATAAGAATAAATTACCTTGAAAGATAGCCATTAATTGGGAAATGTTTGAACAATTTGCTGTATATGATTATGATGGAATAATATTGTATAATATAAAACGATGAGCAGGATACTCTCAGAAAAAACTGGAAAGACTTACATGAACTCAAACAGAGTGAATTGAGCAGAAACAGGAGAACATTGTACACAATAATAGCAATTTGTATAATGATCTACCATGAACAATTTTGCTATTTTCAGCAATATAATTTGAGACAATTCTGAAGGACTTATGTCAAAAGATAATGCCCATTTCCATAGGAAAAAAACTAGCGGAGTCTAAATAAAAGTAGAAAAGACTTTTTCTTTACTTTCTCTTTCTCTGGGGAATTGGGGGAAAAGTTATCTGCATTTTTTTGCATCACATGACTTATATGGAAATGTGTTTTTATGATTACACATAACCTATGTCAAATTGTTTATCTTCTGAATGAAAAGTGGAGGGAAAGGAAGGAAAGAATATATTTGGGAAAAAAAGTTAACATTGTTTTTACATTAATTGGAAAATTTTATTTTTTAAATAGAATATAATAGAAGTGAAGGTGGGGGAGAGGAGAAATGGTCTTTTAATTAAATAAAAGACTTTGAAGCATTCATGCTGTAAAGTCCATAACTAAATAGAAATTTTGAACTTCAAACAAAAGTCAGAAAAAGAATCTATGGCATTAGAAGGGTCTAATATATTGATGAAGTACTTATGTTCAAAAAGGTTTAGAAGAAATAAGTGCCCCTTTAAATAAAATCTTAATGTTTTCATGGGTCATAGAGGGTATTAAGATAAAAAGAGGCCCTAGAGTGGTTTTATTATGTTTTAATGTTTTTAGGAAAGAGGAGAAAGGAGAAGGAATAGGGAAGAAATAAGAAAGGGTATATAACATGTCATAATTGAGGTACACAAGAAAAGTATATAAACACATAAGAAAGAGAAGGGAAAGTGGGTATCACATGAAGGTCATCTGAATGAGACAAAAGATTGTTCTACACAAACACATTCAAGAAAATTTGTGTAGAAATTTAATATTAAATTCAACAGGGGAAAAGGTAGAAACAAGTAGAGGAGAAAGGGGAGTTTAAGAGAAAGGAAAGAAATAGTCACAATAAAACTTCAACTTTGGATGGTAGATTGTGAAATGGAATTGAAAGAAAGGAAGTAAAAATAAGAGATCTATCCAAAGAAAAGAGAGGATGAGCAGGGGAATAAAAGTCAATCATTTAAATTATGATAAATCACAACAAACTTTTTTTCTTAACATTCTTTTTTCTTTAAATGTTGAGTTTCAAATACCATCCTCCTATCTTCCTTCACTTCCATTGATAATACAAGCAATATGATGTGAATTATATATGTGAAATCATGTAAAACATTTCCATATTAACCATGTTGGGGAAAAAACAAAAAATAAAGTTAAAAATTATATTTCAATTTGTACTCAGAATTCATCAGTTCTTGCTCTCTTTTTTTTTATTAAAGCTTTTTTATTTACAAAACATATGCCTGGGTAATTTATCAACATTGACCTTTGCAAAACCTTTTGTTACAAATATTCCCTTTTTCCCTCCATCCCCTTCCCTAAATGGTAGGTAGTACAATACATGTTAAATATGTTCAAATATATGTTAAATCCAATATATGTATACATAGTTATGCAGTTATCTTGCTACACAAGAAAAATCAGATCAAGGAAAAGAAAACTGAGAAAGAAAACAAAATGCAAGCAAACAACAACAGAAAGAGTGAAAATGCTATGTTGTGGTCCGCACTCAGTTTCCATAGTCCTTTCTCTGGATGTGGATGACTCTCTTCATCACTGAACAACTAGAACTGCTTTGAATTACCTCATTGTTGAGGAAAGCCACATCCATCAGAATTGATCATAGTATAGTCTTCTTGTTGCCATGTATGATGATCTCCAGGTTCTGCTCATTTCACTTAGCATCTGTTCATGTAAGTCTCTCCAGGCCTCTCTGAAATTATCCTGCTGGTTGTTTTTTACAGAACAATAATATTCCATAACATTCATATACCATAATTTGTTCAGCCCTCCTCCAATTGATGGGCATCCATTCAGCTTCCAGTTTCTAGCCCCTACAAAAAGGGCTGCCACAAACATTTTTGCAACATGTGGGTCCCTTTACCTTCTTTAAGATCTTTTTGGGATATAGGCCCAGTAAAAACACTGCTGGGTCATAGGGTATGCACAGTTTGATAACTTTTTGAGCATAGTTCCAAATTGCTCTCCAGAATGGTTGGATCCATTCACCATTCCACCAACAATGAATAAGTGTCGCGGTTTTCTTATATCCCCTCCAACATTTGTCATTGTCTTTTCCTGTCATTTTAGCTAATCTGAGAGGAATGTAATGGTATCTCAGAGTTGTCTTAATTTGCATTTTGTGGTCAATAGTGATTTGGAGCACCTTTTTATATGACTACAAATAGTTACTTTTTTTTTAAAGCTTTTTATTTTCATAACATATGTATGGGTAGTTCCTCAACATTGATCCTTACAAAGCTTTCCATTACAAAATTTCTCCCCTAGTCCCCGCTCCTCCCCTAGATGGCAGGAAATCCACTACATGTTAATTATATTAAAATACTTGACAAATAGAATATATGTATACATATTTCCACACTTACCTTGTTGTGAAAGAACAATCGTATCTACATGAACAAAAATATCTAAGAAAGGAAACCCAATGCAAACAAACATCAATAGAGAGCATGAAAATGTTATGTTGTGGTCCACATTTCACATCCCTTTCTCTGTGTGCATATGGCTTTCTTCATTGAACAATTGGAACTGGTTTGAAACATTTCATTGTTGAAGAGAGCCATGTCCATCAGAATTGATCATCATATAGTATTATTGTTGCCGTGAATAATGATCTCCTGGTTCTGTTCATTTCACTCAGCATCAGTTCATACAAATCTCTCCAGGCCTCTCTGAAATCATCCTGCTGGTTGTTTCTTACAGAACAATAATATTCCATAACATTCATATACCATAATTTATTCAGCCATTCTCCAATTGATGGGCATCCATTCAGTTTCCAGTTTCTAGCCACTACAAAAAGGACTGCCACAAACATTCTTGCACATGTGGGTCCCTTTCCTTCGTTTAAGATCTCTTTGGGATATAAGTCCAATAGAAACACTGCTGGGTCAAAGGGTATGCACAGTTTGATAACTCTTTGAGCATAGTTCCAAATTGCTCTCCAGAATGGTTGGATCCGTTCACAGTTCCACCAACAATGCATCCGTGTCCCAGCCTTCCCACATCCCCTCCAGCATTCATCATTATCTTTTCCTGTCATTTTAGCCAATCTGACAGGTGTGTAGTGGTACCTCAGAGTTGTCTTAATTTGCATTTCTCTGATCAATAGTGATTTGGAGCACCTTTTCATATGACTAGAAATGGCTTTAATTTCATCATCTAAAAATTGTCTGTTCAGTTCATATCCCTTGACCATTTATCTATTGGAGAGTGGCTTGAATTCTTTTTTTTTTATTAAAGCTTTTTATTTGTATAACATATGCATGGGTAGTTCCTCAGCATTGACCTTTACAAAGCTTTCCATTACAAATTTTACCCCCAGTCCCCACCTCTCCCCTAGATGGCAGGAAGTCCATTACATGTTAATAATGATAAAATACTTGACAAGTTGTTGTGCAAGAAAAATCCTATCTACAAGAAAAAAAAATCAGAGAAAGGAAACACACTGCAAGCAAACATCAAAAAAGAGCATGAAAATGTTATGTTGTGGTCCACATTTCATATCCCTCTCTCTGGATGTATATGGCTTTCTTCACTGAACAATTGGAAGTGGTTTGAGACAATTCTTTGTTGCAGAGAGCTATGTCCATCAGAGTTAATCATCATATAGTATTGTTGTTGCCGTGTATAATGATCTCCTGGTTCTGCTCATTTCACTCAGCATCAGTTCATGAAAGTCTCTCCAGGCCTCTCTGAAATCGTCCTGCTGGTCATTTCTTACAGAACAATAATATTCCATAATATTCATATATCATAATTTGTTCAGCCACTCTCCAATTGATGGACATCCATTCAGTTTCCAGTTTCTAGACAGTACAAAAAGGGCTGCCACAAACATTCTTGCATATGTGGGTCCCTTTCCCTTCTCTTTGGGAGGGACCTTTTAAGGTCTCTTTGGGATATAGGCCCAGTAGAAACACTGCTGGGTCAAAGGGTATGCACAGTTTGATAACTTTTTGAGCATAGCTCCAAATTACTCTCCAGAATGGTTGGATCCGTTCACAGTTCCACCAACAATGCATCAGTGTCTCAGCCTTCCCACATCCCCTCCAGCATTCATCGTTATCTTTTCCTGTCATTTTAGCCAATCTGACAGGTATGTAGTGGTACCTCAGAGTTATCTTAATTTGCATTTCTCTGATCAATAGTGATTTGGAGCAACTTTTCATATGACTAGAAATGGTTTTAATTTCATCATCTGAAAATTGTCTGTTCATATCCCTTGACCATTTATCTATTGAAGAGTGGCTTGAATTCTTATAAATATGAGACAATTCTCTATATATTTTAGAAATGAGGCCTTTATCAGAACCATTAAATGTAAAGATGATTTCCCAATTTATTGCTTCCCTCCTAATCTTGTCTGCATTAGTTTTCTTTGTACAAAAACTTTTTAACAATATAGTCAAAATTTTCTATCTTGTGTTCAATTAAGAGTTCCAGTTCTTCTTTGGACATAAAATTTATTTCATCTCCACCGGTCTGAGAGGTAAATTATCCTATGTTCCTCTAATTTGCTTATAATATCACTCTTTATATCTAGATCATGAACCCATTTAGATCTTATCTTGGTATGTAGTGTTAGGTATGGGTCAACCCCTAGTTTCTTCCACACTTATTTCCAATTTTCCTAGCAGTTTTTGCCGAATAGTGAGTACTTACCCCAAAAGGTGGGGTCTTTGGGTTTATCGAACACTAAATCACTTTCATTTGAATTATCTTAGGAAGACTCTGAAGATCATCTAACAAGATGACAGACACGGATGTCTTAACAAAAGTAAGTAAGAATAGATCAATGAATTGGTCAGCTAAATCAACTAAAGAAAAAAATAAGAACAAAAAAAATCAAAAAACCCTATTAAAGCAGTAAAATAGAAATGGTAACATGGCAGCTTCTATTGAAGATCCTTTCTCTCAAAACCCTATATAAGCTTAAGTTCTTACTGGCTCTATGCCTTTGTAAAGAATATATATTACACTGAAGCTACATGTAATTTTATATTTCTGACAGAATTGTTATGTGGTACTTATATATTAGAGGTCCCTTCAATAAAATCAAGATAAAGCAAGAATGTAAATTTTCATTTGGACACCTTCATTTCGGTCTTCTTTCACTTTTAAAACTGCATTCACTTTGGACTTCTTTGACTTCTCCACCATGGCCCTATGTCTGATATCTTCCCTTTTCCCACCTCTCTGGTTTTCAGCTTCCTTTTGTGTATTGACTTTTCCTATTAGATTGTAAGCTCCTTGTGGACATTAACTGTTTTTATCCCCAGTGCTCAGCATAGTGCCTGGCTCTTTGTGATTCTTGGGGTTTTTTCTTGGCAAAGATAGTGGAATGGTTTGCAATTTCTCCAGTGGATTAAGGCAAACCAAGTTAAGTGATTTGACCAAGGTCACACAGATAGTGAATGTCTGAAGCCAAATTTGAACTCCAATTTTCTTGACTCTAGGCTAAGCATTCTATTCACTGAGCTTAATCTAGCTGTTGCCTGGCACATTGTTAACCCTTAATACATATTTTCTGATTTATATTTATTGACCATTATTATTTGATGTGGTACCAAAAATTTGAGCTGTATCAATAAGAAAAAAAATTTTTGCAGGTGGGGCAAGTTCTGCAAAAAAAGGTATTTTTTTGTTTATTTTTTTTCTCTTAGAAGTCTTGGGGAAAAATACCAAATCTGCATCATATAGAGATATAATGGGAATGTACAGTTGATTTTTCTGGTAATGCTTGAGTTTGTCTCAACATCAGGATTAATGTTTAATAATAATTAGTGTGGATCCCAAGAGAAATATGTTTGCCTCCCTTAGTTCTGTTCACTTGATATGCTACAGAACAAGACTTCTCTTTATGAAGCCATTTCTCCTATAATATAATTTGAAGTTCACTTTCTAGGCGATTAGTTCTTTCATCATGAGGATCATTCATTATGGGCTATTCAACATCATATCTTCCAAATAGAGGAAGGCTTTATTTCTGCAAGATCCACTTGTCACCCATGTCCATATTTTCTTTCTTTCATTCTAGTAAACTGATGATAGATATGATCACCTTAGTGAACTTCAATTGTGGTTAATGGAAATTGTGAAATTAACTACCTTGAATTTATCTTGAACTCAAGTGATACTCAAGTGATAGAAAATTATCACTTTGCTCCAGCTAAGGTCTCTTACCAAACTTTTCATATTCAAAATCTTCTAAAATCTTTTCCCATATACTGAGCTTCCTTTGAAGAATAATATGTAAAACTTCACACTTTTCATACAGAAGGAAAGTTTTCATTGGGGCATTTTCAGTGTCTTAAAATAAGCAGCTAAGCTGCTTTTCATTCAGATTTCCTTTTTCCTAAATGTTCTTTAATATCGCTAGAACAGGCATATCAATATATCTATATCTATACATATCCAGCTGAGGAGAAATATATAGAGTGATTTCATTCATATACTAAATTTGGATGAATCCTTGTTTAAACACTGCTTTCAATAACACAGTTACTATAAATGGAGCATTCCAAAACAATACTTCCTCATATGCACAGCAAAGGTTCCAGAGCATCAGCATGCTGAAGGCAGCTAGAATACAACCAGGATTACAGGCAGTAAAGAGCTTCCATTGTTATTTTGGGGAATCATCATATAAAGCTTCTCTAACTTCAAAAACTACTGTACTCTGGATTCAGAATTGTTTCCTCTCCTGAGATTTTTTTCTAAGTTACTTATCTCAGCTTGAGGAAAGTGCCTCAAACTTAGTTTCCCTGCCAATTCCTTTGGATGCTTGTGTTTTCCAGAATATATTACCATCCAGCTTTCATTATGCTTCTTTTGATCAATTTCTTCAGTTCTATAACTAAATATATAAGACAGGGGACCATAACCACTGCCTGAACCCAAGGAGTCCTCAGGAGCACAACCACCATCTGTCACCATGGCTTGACAGCACTTCGAGATAAATAAATTGATAGAATAAGTGTAGGCAAAAAGGAAACAAAAATAATGTTTTTTGCTCATGATTTTCTTAGAGAATCAGCTAAACATTTTACCAAAATAATTTAAAACTAAGTATAAAAATACAATCACACTTTTTATGTTTTATACACACACACACATATATATGTGTATATATATATACATATATAATTAGTAAAACCCATAAGGAAGAAAGAGAATTTTCATTTAAAATAACTAAATAATTATAAATCTAGGAGTCCACCTACAAAGACATGTACAAAAAACATAAGACTACAACTACCAAAAACCCTTTAGAGAAGTAAGGCAAATTATAAAAACTGGAGAAATATTCATTGCTCATCATGATTGGACCACAACATACAATAAAAAAATGACTATAATCTAAATTAAGTAAATACTAAAACCAAAGTATTAAATGATCAAACTAAAAAAAAATAATTCATCTTGAGAAACAAAAGGTCAAGACTCTCAAAGGAAATAATGAAAAAATGTAAAGGAAAAAGGTTCATCAGTATCATTTTCAAACTATACTATAAATTAGTAATCATCAGAATGATTTGGAATGGGGCAGCTAGATTGTGCAGTGTATAGAGCACTGGTCATGAAGTCAGGAGGACCTGAGTTCAAAATTTGGCCTCAGACATTTAACACTTATTAGTCTTATGACCCTGGACAAGTCACTTAACCCCAATTGCCTTGACAAAAATTAATAAATAAATAAAAATAATGATTTGATACTGGTCACTACTGTGATAAAGATTTGACCAAAAAGCTCAGAAAACTTGGAAAGCAATCAGGCAGGAGATAGATTCAGTTCAACACCTCTCACCATGTACCACAATATGCTATATCTTGATATATAATGTAGCTATGAAATGTCAAATCAAAAACAAATGAGAGAATTCAGTGATACCTTTTTACCTTTATGCTTAAGGGAAGAGATCTTGACTAAGGAATAGAGAGGGTTATAAAAAATGTGGGAAAAATTTTGTATAAAATTGAAGAGCATTTATAGAAACAAAATTAGTATAATTAAAATTAGAAGAGAAACAGTTAAATGGGAAGAATGGTGGGGGATCTTTATATCAGTTTCTCTGAGTATTATCTGATATCAAAAATTTACAGGGAACTCATAAATATGTAAGAAGAAGAGGTATTTCCCCAATCAAAAAGAATTTCAATCTATCAATCAATAAACAGTAAGCACTGTGTTGAACACTGAGTAAAACACTAAAAATACAAAAAGACAAGACAATGCCTGCTCTCAAGGAGCTTACAATGTAATGGCGAAAACAACTTGCAAATAAATAAATATATACATAGCAAGCTATATAGAGGACTGATAATAAATAATTATTGGGGGGCAGAGCCAAGATGGCAGAATGAAGACACAACTCTGTGTCCTCCTCTGATCTTCTCTCAAACCAACAGCAGATTAAGCTTCTGAACTGATTTTTAAGTAAAAGAACCAACAGATATTTGAACTACAAAACATTCTTTGCAGAAGGTACCTTGGAAAAGCTCCAGAGCAGGTCTGTTTTAGTCAGCAGGGGCTCGGGCAGGGGCTTAGGCAGGGACTCAGGCAGTTCGCTGAGTTCGAGTGCAACTCCGGAGACAGGGCAAAAAACCGGGCGGGATTCAGCATGGCAGATTCAAACACCTGGGGAGTCTATCTGAAGCTTTTGT
This sequence comes from Myrmecobius fasciatus, assembly GCA_023553655.1. Taxonomy (NCBI): domain Eukaryota; kingdom Metazoa; phylum Chordata; class Mammalia; order Dasyuromorphia; family Myrmecobiidae; genus Myrmecobius; species Myrmecobius fasciatus. The sequence continues at coordinate 205,101 of JAJPUD010002387.1, read as the reverse complement.
GACACTCAGCCCTGATTGTGTGCAGGTGCTCTGGCAGATCTGCCTTTTGTAAAAGGTATATTGTAACCCATTGCAAACACCGGTGCCAGCCCAGAGAGCCCAACACCGGAAGTTAATTAGCCAATTGCCCCAGAGCAAATTACCACAGCTCCCACTTCTCTGCTTTAAACAGACTCCAAACTTTTTAAAAAATGAGTAAGATTGGTGGAACTGTGAACGGATCCAACCATTCTGGAGAGCAATTTGGAGCTATGCTCAAAAAGTTGTCAAACTGTGCATACCCTTTGACCCAGGAGTGTTTCTACTGGGCCTATATCCCAAAGAGATCTTAGAAGAGGGAAAGGGCCCCACATGTGTAAGAATGTTTGTGGCAGCCCTTTTTGTAGTGGCTAGAAATTGGAAACTGAAGGGATGCCCATCAATTGGAGAGTGGCTAAATAAATTATGGTATATGAATGTTATGGAATATTATTGTTCTGTAAGAAATGACAAGCAGGACGATTTCAGAGAGGCCTGGAGAGACTTGCATGAACTGATGCTGAGTGAAATGAGCAGAACCAGGAGATCATCATACACAGCAACAACAGTATTACATGATGAACAATTCTGATGGACATGGCTCACTGCAACAAAGAATTGTCTCAAACCAGTTCCAGTTGTTCACTGAAGAAAACCATATACACCCAGAGGGAAGGATATGAAATATGGACCACAACGTAACATTTTCATGATCTCTATTGATATTTGCTTGCATTGTGTTGCCTTTTTCTGATTTTCTTTTTTTTCTTGTAGATAGGATTTTTCTTGCATAACTTGTCAAGTAACTCAACATTATTAACATGTCATGGACTTCCTGCCATTTAGGGGAGGGGAGGGGATTGGGGGTAAAATTTGTAATGGAAAGCTTTGTAAAGATCAATGCTGGGGAACTACCCATACATATGTTATACACATAAAAAGCTTTAATAAAAAAAATGAGTAAGAAACAGAAAAGAACTTTCACCATAAACAGCTTTTATGGAGAGAAAGAATGGAAGACCCCAGATCCTGAGGTAACTAAAACAACTCCAGAGGAAGCCACAAAGGTAGTCATGAGCTGGTCCCCCTTTCACAAGGCTTTCCTGGAAGACTGCATAAAGAATCTCAAAAGAGAGCTAGATGATAAATGGAGAAATGAATTGAGATCAGTGCAAGAAGGATATAATGCCCTCCAAAAGAGATATGATAAAGACACCAATTTACTGAAAAACAAAATTGGTGAAATGGAAAAAGACAAAAATGCACTGAAAAGCAAAATTGGTGAAGTGGAGAAAGTATGCAATGAACAAATTGGCCAGTTACAAAAGGAGCTAAAAAAGGTAACTGAAGAAAATAATACATTAAAAATTAGAATTGAACAAATGGAAGTGAATGACTCAATAATACTTCAAGAATCAGTCAAACAAAACAAAAAAAAAATGAAAAGATAGAAGAAAATATGAAATATCTCCTAGGAAAAACAACTGACTTGGAAAATAGATCTAGGAGAGACAAACTAAGGATTATTGAACTTCCTGAAAGCCAAGATAAAAAAAAAAATCTAAACACTATCTTCCAGGAAATTTTGAAAGAAAATTGCCCTGATGTTTTAGAATCAGAAGGCAAAATCACCATCGAAAGAATTCACTGATCACTTCCTGAAAGAGACTCCAAAATTAAATCTCCAAGAAATATTGTGGCTAAATTTCAGGACTATCACACCAAGGAGAAGATATTGCTAGCAGCTAGAAAGAAGCAATTCAAATACCGAGGAACTGTAATTAGAATCACATAAGATCTTTCAGCCTCCACATTGAAGGATCAAAGGGCCTGGAACTAGATATTCCTAAAGGCAAAGGAACTTGGATTACAGCCAAGAATAACCTATCCAGCTAGAATGAGCATTATCTTCCAGGGAAGAAGATGGTCATTTAATGATATAGGTAAATTTCACCTATTTCTAATGAAAAGACCAGATCTGAACAAAAAAATTTGACCTCCAAAGACAAAACTCAAAAGAAGCATAAAAGGGTAAAAAGGAAAGAATTCTTGAGAACTATATTTCTACTATGGGTATACTTTAAAAAAAAGGAAGGGAGAAAGGGGAAAGGAAAGACAAAACCATAACTTGGGTAAATAAGATGGCAGGAAATATAGAATTAATTATTTTAACTGTGAATGTAAATTGGATGTACTTTCCCATAAAGCGGAAGCGAATAACAGATTGGATTAAAAACCAGAATCCAACAATATGTTGTTTACAAGAAACACATCTAAAGCATAGAGACACATACAGGATGAAGGTAAAAGGCTGGAGCAAAATCTATTATACTTCGGGTGAACAACAACAATAACAAAAAAGCAGGGGTAGCAATCCTGATCTCAACTCAAGTAAAAGCAAAGATAGATCTAATTAAAAGAGATAAGGAAGGAAACTATATTTTACTAAAGTGTACCATACACAGCAAAACTATACTAGTGGGGGATCTCAATTTTGCTCTCTCAGAATTAGATAAATCAAACCACAAAAGAAATAAGGAAGAAATTAGGGAGGTAAACAAATTATTAGAAAAGTTAGGTATGATAGATCTTTGGAGAAAATTGAATGGAGACAGTAGGGAGTTTACTTTTTTCTCTGCAGTTCATGGAACTTATACAAAAATTGATCATGTGTTAGGGCATAAAAAACCTCAAAATCAAATGCAGAAAGGCAGAAATAGTAAACACATCTTTTTCAGATCATGATACAATAAAAATCACATGCAATATAAGGCCAGGAGAAAATAGACCACAAGTTAATTGGAAATTAAATAATCTAATCCTAAAGAATAAATGGGTGAAAGAGCAAATCATAGACACAATCAATAATTTCATCCAGGAGAATGACAATAATGAGACAACATACCAAAATTTGTGGGATATGGCCAAAGTGGTTATATGGGGTAATTTTATATCTCTAGATGCTTGCATAAAATAGAGAAAGAGAAGATGAATTAATTGGGCTTACTATTAAAAAAAACTAGAAAAAGAACAAATTTAAAACCCTCAATTAAAAACTAAATTGGAAATTCTGAAAATAAAAGGAGAGATTAATAAAATTGAAAATAAGAACACTATTGAATTAATAAATAAAACTAAGAGTTGGTTTTATGAAAAAACCAACAAAATAGCTAAGCCTTTAGTTAATTTGATTAGAAAAAGGAAAGAGGAAAATCAAATTGTTAGTCTCAAAAATGATAAGGGAGAACTTTCCTCCAATGAAGAGGAAGTTAGAGTAATAATTAGGAGTTACTTTGCCCAATTTTATGCCAATAAATTTGATAATCTAAATGAAATTGAGGAATATCTACAAAAATATAGAGTGCCCAGGTTAACAGAAGAGGAAATAAATTATTTAAATAGTCCCATTTTAGAAAAAGAAATAGAACATACTATTAATCAACTCCCTAAGAAAAAATCTCCAGGGCCAGATGGATTTACATGTGAATTCTACCAAACATTCAAAGAACAATTAATTCCAATACTATATAAACTATTTGAAAAAATAGGGAAAGAAGGTATACTACCAAATTCCTTCTATGATACAGATATGGTGCTGATAACTAAACCAGGTAGGGTGAAAACAGAGAAAGAAAAATATAGACCCATTTCCCTAATGAATATTGATGCAAAAACTTTAAATAAGATATTAGCAATGAGATTACAGAAAGTCATCCCCAGGATAGTACACTATGACCAAGTAGGATTTATACCAGGAATGCAGGGCTGGTTCAATATTAGGAAAACTATTAGCATAATCAATTATATTATAACCAAATTAACAAAAACCATATGATTATCTCAACAGATGCAGAAAAAGCCTTTGATAAAATCCAACACCCATTCCTATTAAAAACACTAGCGTCTGGGAATAAATGGGCTTTTCCTTAAAATGATTAGTAGCATCTACTTAAAAGCATCAGCAACCATCATATGTAACGAAGACAAACTAGAACCATTCCCAACAAGATCAGGAGTGAAACAACGCTGATCACTGTCACCATTACTGTTCAATATTGTATTAGAAATGTTAGCTTTGGCAGTAAGAGAGAAAAAGAGATTAAAGGAATTAGAGTAGGTAATGAGGAAACCAAATTATCACTCTTTGCAGATGATATGATGCTATACTTCGAGAACCCTAGGGACTCAACTAAAAAACTACTAGAAACAATTCACAACTTTAGCAAAGTTGCAGGATACAAAATAAATCCACATAAATCATCAGAATTTTTATATATTACTAATAAAGTTCAGCAGCAAGAGATAACAAAAAGAAATTCCATTCCAAATAACGGTTGATAGTATAAAATATTTGGGAATCTATCTGCCAAGGGAGCCAGGAACTATACAACTAAACTACAAAACACTTTCCGCACAAATAAAGTCAGACCTAGTCAACTGGAAAAACATCAAGTGCTCATGGGTGAGCCGAGCAAATATAATAAAAATGACAATACTACCCAAACTTATTTACTTATTTAGTGCTATACCAATCAAACTCCCAAGAAATTATTTTACAGATCTAGAAAAAATAGTAGCAAAGTTCATTTGGAAGAACAAAAGGTCAAGAATTTCAAGGGAATTAATGAAAAAAAGGGCAGATGAAGGTGGCCTTGCTGTACCAGATCTAAAACTATATTATAAAGCAGTGGTCATCAAAACCATTTGGTACTGGCTAAGAAATAGAGCAGTCGATCAGTGGCATAGGATAGGATCACAGGACAAACTAGGTAATAACTATAGCAATTTAGTGTTTGATAAACCCAAAGACCCCACCTTTTTGGATAAGTACTCACTATTCAGCAAAAACTGCTGGGAAAATTGGAAACTAGTGTGGAAGAAATTAGGGCTTGACCCATACCTAACACCACATACCAAGATAAGATCTAAATGGGTTCATGATTTGGATATAAAGAATGATATAAGCAAATTAGAGGAACATAGTATAGTTTATCTCTCAGACCTGTAGAGATAGAATAAATTTATATCCAAAGAAGAACTAGAACTCTTAATTGAACACCAGATAGATAATTTTGACTATATTAAGTTTAAAAGTTTTTGTACAAACAAAACTAATGCAGAAAAGATTAGGAGGGAAGCAATAAATTGGGAAATCATCTTTACATTTAATGGTTCTGATAAAGGCCTCATTTCTAAAATATATAGAGAATTCTCATATTTATAAGAATTCAAGCCATTCTCCAATCGATCAATGGTCTAAGGATATGAACAGGCAATTTTCAAATGATGAAATTAAAACCATTTCCAGTCATATGAAAAGGTGCTCCAAATCACTACTGATCAGAGAAATCAGAGCAAATTAAGACAACTCTGAGATACCACTACACACCTGTCAGATTGGCTAAAATGACAGGAAAAGATAACGATGAATGTTGGAGGAGATGTGGGAAAACTGGGACACTGATACATTGTTAGTGGAACTGTGAACGTATCCAACCATTCTGGAGAGCAATTTGGAGCTATGCCCAAAAAGTTATCAAACTGTGCTTACCCTTTGACCCAGCAGTGTTTCTATTGGACTTATATCCCAAAGAGATCTTAAAGGAAGGAAAGGGCCCCACATGTGCAAGAATGTTTGTGGCAGCTCTTTTTGTAGTGGCTAGAAACTGGAAACTGAATGGATGCCCATCAATTGGAGAATGGCTGAATAAATTATGGTATATGAATATTATGGAATATTATTGTTCTATAAGAAACGATTAGCAGGATGATTTCAGAGACGCCTGGAGAGACTTGCATGAACTGATGCTGAGTGAAATGAGCAGAACCAGGAGATCATTATACATGGCAACAACAAAATTATATGATGATCAGTTCTGATGGACATGGCTCTCTTCAATAATGAAATGTTTCAAACCAGTTCCAATTGTTCAGAGAAGAAAGCCATATACACCCAGAGAGAGGGATGTGAAATGTGGACCACAACATAACATTTTCATGCTCTCTATTGATGTTTGCTTGCATTGTGTTTCCTTTCTCAGATATTTTTGTTCATGTAGATGCGATTGTTCTTGCACAGCAAGATAAGTGTGGAAATATGTATACATATATTCAATTTGTCAAGTATTTGAATATAATTAACATGTAGTGGATTTCCTGCCATGTAAGGGAGTGGTGGGAACTAGGGGGGGAAAATTTGTAACGGAAAGCTTTGTAAGGGTTAATGTTGAAGAATTACCCATACCTATGTTTTGCAAATAAAAAGCTTTAATTAAAAAAAAGAAATAATTATCAAAGAGAAAGTAATGGAAGTAAGAGGAGATGGGAAAAGTCTATAGATGGTAGGATTTTAGATGGAACTTAAAGCCAGGAAAGACCATAGTTAGATCAGAGGAGGGAGAGCATTTCTCAGCACTGAGTATTCTCTTTGGCTATCCTTGCCTGGAATGCCACAAATTTGGCAACTGAAAGGTCACTGGTAACTTGGAGAAAGTAGTTTTGATAGAATGATAAGGTCAGGAACCAAATTGTAAGGGGTTAAGAGAGTGAGAGGAGAGAAAGTGAGGTATCTGTTATAGTTTTTTCAAGTTTAGCTGCAAAGGTCAGCAGAGAAACAGCAAAGAAGTTAGTGGGAATGCAAGGATCAAGAGAGGATAGGAGAGACATGGACATGTTGATGAGCAGTAGAGAATGAGCTTGTTGAGAGGAAGAAATTGAATATGAGCAAAAGAATGGGAATGAGCGAGGGGGCTATCTGTTGAAAGAGATGAGATAGAAAGGGATCAGTTGAACATAGTTAACCTTAGTAAGGAGTAAGGCCATTTCATGTGACACAGAGGCAAAGAAGGAAAAAATAACAGAAGGCATTTGAGTGACAGGAGGTAAGAGGAAGTTGATGGTGAATGGTCACAATTTTTTCTGTAAAACATTGGGTAATATTCTCAATTGACATAATGAGGGGAGAGAAAACCATGGGAAATTTAAGGAGGGATAAAAGATTTGGAAAAGTAACCATGGAGAATGTGAGAGTAAGTTAATAAAGGAAGTATAATAGGATTTCCTCAGAGCAGTGAGAACCCAATTGCAATTATGCAACATAAATTTGTAATGGATGAAAATCCACTCACCAGAGAAATGACAATCAAAGCAATTATGATTTTCTACCTCATATTCACAGACTGTCGAAGATAGCAAAAAAGGAAAATAACAGTGGTTAGAGGGACTGTTGGAAGACAAACATTAATACATAAATTAATACATAATAATAATTAATTGTTGGAGTGATGAATTGGTACATATATAACATTTTGGAAAGTAATTTGGAATTATTTCTAAAAAGCCACTAAAATCTATATAGTGTTTGACCAGTGATATACTACAAGGCCTATGTTAAAAAAAAAAAGAAAGAAAGAAAGAAAGGAAGAAAGAAAGCAAAGGAAAGAGGGAAGAAAAGGTGTATATGTAGGAAAAACATTTAAAGCTCTTTTAGGTACGTATGTACAATTTTGGAAAGTAATTTGGAATTATTTCTTAAAAGCCACTAAAATCTTTATAGTGTTTGACTAGTGATACACTACAAGGCCTAGTTAAAAAAAAGAAAGAGACAGAGAAAGAGAAAGAAAGAGAAAGAAATCAAAGGAAAAAGGGAAGGAAAGAATGTATATGTAGGAAAAATATTTAAAGCTCTTTTTGTTATAGTCAAGAATTGGAAACTAAGGAGTTTTCCATTGATTTGGTAATGACTGAATAAATTATGATATAGAAAAGTAATTCAATAGTATTGAGACAAATGAAAAAGGAATGGATTCACAGAGATTTCATAAGACTCCTACAAACTGATAGTGTAAAGTGAACCAATTACAACAAAACAATTTATACAATTGCTATAAACATTGTTAAAAACATAGACTCAGTGTAGAAAGATATAAGAGCTCTGATGGATGCAGTGCACCTTTCCTGAGAGAAAGGTAAAGGATTAGAGGTACAGAATCAGACATGGCCACTAGGTGGCAGAGTGGATAGTGTGGTGCCTGAAATCAGGAAGACCTCTTTTTGAGTTCAAATTTGACCTCAGCACTAACTGTCTCACCTTGAGAAAGTCACTTCACCCTATTTGCCTCAATTTCCTCATCTGTAAAATGAGCTGGAGAAGAAAATGGCAAGCCTCTCCAGCATCTTTACCAAGACAACCCCAAATGGGGTCACAAAATCAACTAAAGAACAAAGTATCACAAAGAACAACTAAACAGAATCTAATATGTATTTTTAAACAGAAATTTCATTACATATTTATTTTACTTAATTATACTTTTGTCACAAAACGTGTTTTTATTTGGGTGAGGCAGAGAGATAGGAAGAATTACAGTGATTTTCAGAAAGGAAAGGAATAAGTATCAATTTTTAAAAGGAGCTCGTAGTTGAGTTCAGAGGGGAACACAAACAAGAAAAACAATATTGTTATTACATTGTTAAGTTTTGTATATGTAGTAGATTTGTAGTTTTATATACAGTCCCCATTTTCAATTCTTCTTTAAAGGACTTTTTCTGT
>JAJPUD010002387.1:171402-194095 GCA_023553655.1 Myrmecobius fasciatus | reverse complement strand
TCTATCTATCTATCTATCTATCTATCTATCTATCTATCTATCTATCTTTGTGAACTTGACTGACTTATTTAAACTTTTTAGACTTGCTTCCTTATCTGATAAATAACAGGATTGAATTTGATAATCCCTAGAATCCTCCCAGCTTCAGACCCCATGTGAACCATGACCATCCTAAAGTGGGAAAGGATACCCCCAAATAATCTGGAGACCAAGGAATTTTGATCTCCAGAAATTTGGGGAGAAAGTAGATGTGTTTTTTATGAAATAATGCCAGTTAAAAGAATAAAGTACTAAGAATGAGAGAATTCTCTCATTAACTTAAAGTTAACTATGCAGCAAATGTTTTTATTTTAAACCTTGGTGAAAACATGATAAAATATAGCTTACAAATCTCTGCCCTAGTAAATAGAATAATATGCTTGGCATAATTTAAAGTTTTTCTTGATTACTCAAGGTCATTATTTGTGAGCATGAATTACTTTACTATGTCAGATGCAGATAAAGATATATTTATAAATGGTTTGAGAAGTAGGTCTGACTGGCACCTATGGATATTTAGATCTTGAAAAAAAATTCTTAATATCAGTTTCCTTTTTCTCATAAAGAATGTCTTGCTTTATAACACCTAGGGAAGTTTTACATGGCTGTCTTTCTGCAAAATTAACTATTGATTAATAGACTGAAGCAACCCTCTGACTGGTAGTTTAATCACTTTCTATAACATTTTCCTCAATCGTATCACAGAATTACAGATTTGTTCATCACTTCATGGGAACATCTCGTCCAAACTTTAGCTAAAAAAAACTCCCTTCCATATCATATTGTTCTCCAGGCCTTAAATTATCTCATCTGTAAAATGTTAAAAGTTGAGCTAGATGATCTCAAAGGTCCCTCCCAGTCCCTACCACTTCCTCTTCCATGCTCATGCTGACTGCACAAAGACCTTCAGTAAAGACCCTACCATCTTTTGAGGCAACTCATTCCACTTCTGGACTGCTATAATTATTTGGAAGTTTTCCCTGAAATCCAAACTAAACTTAGCCTTGTGATTTCCACTCAGTGCTCCTTATTCTTTCCTTTAGGATCAATAAGAATCCATCTAATCTCATTTCCATAACAGAAAAAAGGTGAAGGAAGACATTAAGACTTCCAGGTATAGCATGATCTCTAGTCTCTTCATTATTCAAGTTATACTTCCCTATGTACACTTCCATTTATCAGTCTCTTAAAATGTAACTAGAACTGAAAACAATACTGTTTTTGGTTCTGGTAGGATATTGTAGGAGTATCATCAGTATCCTTTGACTTGCTAGTATTTTTCAAAACAGTATCTGCTGCTTAGTCTCTTTGTAAACTTCAACTCATTCTTCTATTTCACTTACATTGAACTGTTTAAAAGAATGTTGAATATATCAATTATTGCATACTACTATAACTTGGGGCAGTTTGAATCAAGAGCTACATTCCTCAGCAAAGAAAGACATTTCTTCAAATATGTCAAACACACCACCCTAAATAGCATTTGAGACATAGGTAATAATTTTTGCCTCTATGTTTCAACCAGAGTTAAAGTCATGTATAGAACTTATGTTGTGGATCTTTTTTTCATGAAATCTCTTCTGAAAGAATGTTTTCACATTCTGCTTACCACCCAAGTTCATGGCTTGATTTACTGATGTAATATTATGCAGAAAGATGACTAAAAATATTCAGAATGAACTCTACAATTATATAGCAAGAGAAAACTTTTGGTACCTTCAAATGAGTCTGTGGTTCTGAAATGTTTCTTCTCTATAGGTCCAAATATGTTGAAACCAATTTTTTAAAATTGGCCATCTTTGAACCCTGTAAGTAAATGTGTCATGCCTTAGAAAACTCTTAAGATAATTATTCAGTCACCACAGATTTATAAGTTTCTATAGAATTAACATATCAAAACAGTCAGCTTGTTAAGATACTTAGATCTAGGGGAACTTGATTCATTGGTTGTTACCAGGGAAGAATTTAAAATTCACTGTCAAAATAGCCCTGTTTCATCAATATTATATGACAGTTTTGGAATTAGAACGTATTCACAAATGAGTTTGCCATAAACTCATAACAGAATTGTTCTGTGATGTCAGGGTTTGATGAAAATTTTTCACCAGCAATCTCTAGCTTTCTGATTATATCTTAATTTGAGGGACTGAAACAACCTTTTGGAAAATACATGTGGTTATATTTTCCTTACAAAGACTTCAGTCTTTTCATTTAATGCTAGACAGATATAAAAAGCATTCTCTGATCTTTACATTAAGAACTTTTCATGTAAAACAAGATGTGAATACTGTACTCTAACCATATGCAAGGTACATTCAAGATTAACAGATGAATTTGATTTGAAGTTTACAAAATATTCGACTACTTTTTCTTTCTGAGCCATGGTGTCATATTGAGAATGACCAGAATTGTATCAACAATTTTGTTTTCTGTTATGGTTAGCCTCAACTTATTCTTTTTTTAAGCTTTTTATTTTCAAAACATATGCATGGATAATTTTTCAGCATTGTCCCTTGCATAACCTTGTGTTTCAGATCTTCTCCTCCTTCCCCCCACCCTTCCCCTGGACAGCAAGCAATCCAATATATGTTATACATCTTAAAATATATGTTAAATCCAATGTGTAAACATACTTATACAATTCTCTTCCTGCATAAGAAAATTCAGATCAAAAAGGAAAGAAAATGAGCAAGAAAACAAAATGCAAGTAAACAACAATAAAGAGTGAGAATGTTATTTTGTTATGCACATTCAGTTCCCACAGTCCTCTCTCCCAAGTATAGATGGCTCTCTTCATCACAAAAATCACTGGAACTGGCATCAATCATTGCCTCAACTTATTCTTTAAAAAATATTTTATTTATAATTCAATACCTCTCTCTCTTTTAAGAAAAAGTTTTATTGATGTCTTTTATTTTTACATCACAGTTATATCTGAATATACTCCTCTCTTATCTCTCAATTCTCAATGAGTCTTACCCTGAAACAAAGAAAAACAGTTAAGCAAAACATAAACACAGAAAATGACTGATAGCTAAGGCAAATAACCACACCCATAGAATCCAAACATCTTTCTAATGAAAGGACATCAAAGTATTTCCTCTTTTGTGGAATAAAGATTGGTCCCCATACTCAGTACCTATTCATACAAATCTTCATTTCTCTAAAATCTTTGTAGTAATAATTTCTTATGGTGCAGTAAGTAAAAAAACATTAAGAGTTTATTATGTTCTAAGTACTATACTAAGCAATGAGGGAAATTATAAAGATGTAAAAAAAAATTTAAAATGTTTTTAAAAAGAACATTAACTCCTTGAGAAAAGAGATGGCATTTTTGCTTATAGTTGTATATGTTGAAGTTTTTTTTTAACTCTACTTCACTATGTATCAATTTATGTTGATCTTTATATGCTTCTCTGAATTGATCATATTCATCTTTTCTTACAGCACAATAGTTTTACATTATATTTGCATACCATAAATTAGATTAATTAGATTAAGCATTCTCAAAATCAATGAACCTCTACATTGTTTCCAATTCTTTGCTATCACAAAACATGCTGCTAATAAATATTTGTGTATATATGGGGACTTTCTTCTTAATTCAGTGGCCTCTCAGGAGTAGAATCTCTGGGTCAATGAATATGGACTTTTTAGTCACTTTATTTGCATAATTCCAAATTGCTTTCTAAAATGATTGTACTTCATAGGAGTTCATGTTCTATTGGAGGAGAGCACATGCAAATAATTACACATATACAAGTTATGTAGTTATATTTGGAAGGTAATCTCAGTAGGAAAGAGATCAAGACTTTCTACAAAAGATAGAATTTGAAATTTAACCTGAGTCTTGAAGGATAGGTAGCTTAGGTTGTTATCGTTCATTCTTGAAGAGGACCAAAATGGCATCACTATGTTAGAGTCAAGGTACAGCATGTCCAACTGTGGCTGATCAGACCAATGTGAAGCCAGAATGCTCTACCAGAAGTTGTGCACAAATAGTACATGTGAACACTTTGGAGTGAATTCTCTTAATTTGTGCATCTTCTCGTTTTTTGTGAGTTGAGGGTTTTTTTTTGAGCAACTTCAATTCTTCTTTGCTCATAGAGCACAGCATCTTCTCTGATGAGGGCACATCATTCTGGGTGATCCTGTACCAGTATATCCCATGTTATGCAATCAATCCCAAAGTTCTTAAGAGAGATTTTGAGAGTGTCCATTAATCACTTTTTCTGATCACTATATGAGAGTTCTCCTGTGAGAGTTCTCCATAAAATAGTCTTTTAGGCAAGCATATATTTGGCATTTGAACAATGTGGCCAAACAATTTGTACTCTTTTTGGAAGAGTTCAAATGCTTGGCAATTTAGTTCAAGAAAGGACTTCTGCATTCTACATTCATAGAATCTAAATACCTTTCCAATGAAAGGAAGCCAATGTGTTTCCATAAAGTTAGTTAATGTCTGGTACCTTGTTCTGCCAGGTGATCTTCAGAATTTTCTTAAGACAGGTAGAAGTAATTCAGTTTTCTAGCATGGCACTGGTATACTGCCCAGGTTTCACAGGCATACAACAATGACCTTTGCAGACTTCACTTAGTAAGCAGTTTAATATTTATTTTTTTTCACTCTTTCCTTCAGAGCCTTCTAAACACTAAGTTAGTTCTGGCAATGCATTCTTCCACCTCATTATCAATGTGTACATCCATGGAAAATATGAAGAGAGGAAGAAAAACTTTCCAGATACAATGACAGCTAGTGAAAATGCATAATAAAGAGATGGATAGTCTTATATGAAGAACATCAAGTAGGCCAGTGTTGCTGGATCATAAAAGAAAATAAGAAAAGAGAAAAGAAAAGAAAGAAAAAGAAAAGTTTTGATTTATATTTTGAGTCTATCAGATCTCTCTCAGGGGGTGGAGAGAATATTTCATCATCAATCTTTTGGAATCATGGTTGATTCCATGGTTGGCCATTATCTTGATCAGCATTCCTAAGTCTTTCAAAGTTGATTATATTTACAATATTGTTGTTATTGATACCATGTATTATTAACTACATGACTTTAGGCTTTAAAATTATTAATCTCTCTAAGCTTCAGTTTACACCTCCTTAAAATGAATTATTGAACTAGATGATCTTTTAACATCTCTACCAGCTCTAAAATTATGTGATTTTTTTACTCTTATTTCAGTGTCTATGTCTATGTCTGATACACTACTATATTGTACTGATTGGCATACCTCCAACTTGGCATTACCTGATTATCATAATACTGTTTGAAAATACTGGAGTGAGTAGGACTTAGTTTTTTGTTGTTTTTTTTTTTTTTTTTTAACCAAAGCCTCCCTCAACTGCTTTATTATATTGCTTGGCTTACCTTCAGCATAGTACTGTATGTTCTTTTCTGTTCCTCATTGTCACTTCTCACTGCTATCAGTGACTTTCAGAGACTTTATATCTCACTGCCCTCATTATCACCTATTATCCACTGACATTTCTTCTAATCACTGCCATCTTTATTTTTGCATCTTATTTTTTCCTTATTTTTTGTTTGTTTGTTTCTTGTATTGCCACTTTCCTTTTCATGTGTTTTCTCCCATACTTCTAGCAATGGGAGGTCTTGACAAGATAGTCACAGCCAATTAATAATTATTGTTATTGAATTTTATTTATTTAATTATTTTTATGTTTTTGTATTTATCTTTGTATCTGATAGAACTATGGGCAATTTGGGGAGTGAGAGGGGAAAGTTTTCTTAAAGTCTCTACCTCATATCCACTTTGAAAGAAATACTAGAACTATCAGTGTCTGGCTTAGGTCTCCCATGAAATCTTTATAGGTATCTCCTCATCCTAATATATATATATATATATATATATATATATATATATATAAATGTCAAGATGTGACATTTTGCTTTGTCACTGAAAGATCCTCTGCTCCCATGGAAGCACTCAGGAGAACAGGAGATTTTATTTAACTGGGTCAAAAAAAATGAAAAATAGGCTCTATCTTGAATCCTTCTATCACAAAGAAAAACTTTCTTCTCCTTTCTGTTGGGTATCAAGTAACCTGGATTTGGTGGGAGTTGAGGAGAAATTCCCTCTTTTCCATAGGATACGTTCACATGACTGAGTATCAGCAAGGAGATAAGTCAAGATTACCTCTAGTGTCTGTAATTCCCTGCTGTGCTATTTCTTATTCCCTTGGGGAGTCAATCAAACGATGAGCCATCTGTCCTTCCTCCAGATTCTCCAAATGAGACTGAGTAACTCTGTCTTATTTATGTTCTGAACCCATTTCTTCCCTTTTATTACCATTCTGTTCCTCTTAATCTCAGCTGAAGTGCCATTTTTCTTACCTCAGACCATTTTTGAGGCTTCGACTCACAGGATCTCATAATATCACAAGTTTAGACCTAGAGTGTCTTTTAGAGGTCATTGATCTCAACCCCCTCACTTTATGGACAAAGACATTAAGGATCAGAGATTAAGGGACTTGTTCAAAATCACATAGGCAGTAAATGGCAAAGTGAGATTTCAGATTCAAGTCTTCTAATTGTACATCCCATGTAGAATTTCCATAGTGCCATGCTACTTATCCCTGGCTTTGCATTGTACATGGTCTCCAGTAGAGACTATTTGAGCATGTAGAGCTATTACTGGGTCTCTCTATTCGGCACATTGTTTATCATTGTTCTCCTAATTCCATATATTCCCTTCTATCCAGAAATAATTCCCTAGGAATCGGTATGCAGGAATTTGTTTGTATATTTGTTACACATTGCTACATAGGTAGCATTTCACAAACTGCTTTCCTCTTAACAATGGAGTTTTGTAGTTGTAACAAATGTTATTCAGATAAGTAAACTGATAGAGAAGTTCAGTGACCACATGGTTACTGAATCACAGAGGTAGAAAGCAACCTTTTACTAAGTTCAATGCTGCCTCTCCACCAGCAAAAACATTCCTTTTTTTCTAATCATGCAAACAGAGTAATCATATCAACTTCTTGGTTATCTTTGCATCTTTAGCAGTTCTTGGCTATTTTAGACATGGTTTATGTTCAGAGGCTTTTTGGGTTGCATTTGCATTTGTTCCTATTCTGGACTGGTGAGGGGGCTAAATGACTGACTGCCAAGTAAATGTAATCTTGCAGTATGTTCTAAGAAACTATTTTCAGTGCATTAAAGCACTTCATTCTTCATCCATTCATTCTTATGTGCTTAGCATACCCTAGAGTCTGCTCTGTAGCACTTTTCATTATGTTATACGTTACATAGACTTTTCACTTTCTCATGTAATGTTAAATTCATCACTACTTTGAACACAGTCTTTCTCCCTACTTCACTACCAGCCCCCCACTCCATAATGGAAAGGATAGAGCCCATGCATCACAAGAGAAACTAGGTTTTTTATCTTTTAAGAGAAAAGTGTTCCTCTCACCATCATAAGTAGTAAGCACTTAAAAATGTTAGTTCAATTAAGTTAATACAGCCCCATATATGGGCCTCTCTCAATTAACTTTAATAGGAGTAGGAGGAGAATAGGGAACAAAGTGTGGATCCCCTGTCTTGAGGTAGTCCCACCCAGGAGGTTCCTGAAGTGAGTATGCCCACCAAGCTTTGGATTCCAAAGGAGAAAGAACCAAAGATTCATGCCTAAGTGATGGAGAATGCAATGGCTGTGAATGGGAAAATCAAGGATGAAAGTAGGAATGGCAGGTACAAAATGAGCTTCCCTTCTTAAGCCTGCCCCTTTACTACACTCCACTAATGATGAGCATGGATCAAAAGTAATTGTGATGCTATACTATAAATTCAATAATGGGGCAGCTCTTCTAGGAAGCAGAAGAAAATCAGGATCAGAGATCCCAACCAGTAAGAATGATAGACAAGGAAAAATATCCAGGGAAGAAATCAGCATCATAGGGATCCAGTTCCTCCTCTTGTCTGGACATTAACATCCTGAGAGGCCATGAGTTGAACATTATTGAGAAGTTACCATCTCCCAATAAGAGTGGTTCATTTGGAGGAGGTCGGAAACTAAGCACTTGAACTGTATCCCTGGAATTCTTGAGTATTGGAACAGGAAATGTGGAAGTGGGTAAATCAATAGACTAATTAAAGGCTACTTAGATTTGAAAGAAGTCATGGATATACAACCTACATAGTAGTCATTTTAATATATTTGATCCCATCCTTTTTGCTTCTATAGTAATAAAGATCTAGTGTGACTGAATGAAAGTATACAGAGGGAAGAAAATTAAGTTTTCCCTGGAGGGTAGGGATTGTGCCAAATGTCTGGCTAGTTAAATCTGTGTAAATCACACAGACCAATGGCACCACCACTCAGAAGCGAGCAAATATAATCTCTCATACACTAATCTTCATATAGCATGTTCTTGAAATTATTTAGCAAACAGTTGCCTTCCTCTAGACTTACTCCACCTTGACAATGTCCTCTGGAGTGAAAGGAACTGGAAGTTGCCCTGGATAAGACAGGGAGAATATAGTAGTTGTCTCCAAGTATTTGAAAAAATCAGATGCAAGTGAAATTAGATTTGTCGGCTTGGCCATATGAGAAAGAATTAAGAATATTTAGAAGTTGAAGAGAGACAGATCAGTTCAATATAAGGAAAAATGTCCTAATAGAATTATCTAAAAATGAAATGGGCTATGTTGAAAGATAGGTGCAATTGTACTTATTGGGGCTCTTTACTTGAAAGTTAGGTAGCCAATTGTTAGGAATATGTAAGAAGTAATTCTTGGTAAAGTATGAGATGAGCTAGATGACCTCTGAGCTCCCTTTCAACTGTGTTCTTTGATTCTCTGGTACATTTTAAATTAAGTCCCTAATTCTATTTTACTAGTGTACTATATTTAAAATCCTTGAATCATGTCTTCCCTCCACAATACTATTTCTTCTGGGTGTATATGACTTGTATATGGGGGAAGAAGTAAGCTTCAGCCTAAAAGAAATAATTTTGATCATGAAATAGTAGAAGAGTGTTATATTGAAGTCAAAGGATTTGGGTTCAAATTCCAATTTAGCTACTTCATATTTCTACAAACTTGGGCAAGTCATTTTGTCTTTCTTAAGTTCCAGTTTGCTCATCTGTAAAATAAGTAGGTTAGAATAGATAATCTCTAATGTCCCCTCCAGCTCTAAATTTATGGTTCTCTGATTACGGGGACATTTTTGTCCTATACTCACTCAAGTGTAACCTTTAACTACATAATCTAAAAATGTTGCTATTAAAGTCATTTTGTCTCTGGATATATTGGAGATTCTTAACAGGGAGAGAAGGAAATCTTTTCTGTCATCATATTGAGAATCTTCTAGATCTGATGCCTATAATCTTGATAATATTTTTCCGCCTATTTTATGCCTTGAAAATGAATGTGTATTTATCTACTCTTCTTATTTAAAAACAAAACAAAATTCCCATACTACTGACTGGAAAATTTTAGATTCTCTACCCTCTGGTTAACTTTTTTGTTAAGGTTTCATAAAATTTTGTGCATATTACTGTATATTATATTAACAGGATATACAGATTTTCATGGGAATATACACATTTTTCCAGAGTAACGGAATTTTGTTGTAGTGAACAAATTGCAAGAAATAAAGAAATCAGTCTACTCAGTGAGCATTTATTAAGCTCCTACTATATGTGAAGAACTAATTCCATACAAAGCAGTTAAATAGCAAGTGAAAATAAGTGTTGTAAACACATTAAAGGCTAAGAGCAAGATATCATATAAACAACTCATCTCCTCCAAGCCACTGGATATATGTGTGCACTGGATATATGTGTTCAAGAAATTAGATGGATATTTCTTCCAGGTGTTGTCCGTATATGTAAGGAATAGAGAAATGAGTGGATAAAGATAATTGCTGTTTCATGTCAGAAGGGTTCAATTTCAGTTCAGTTCTCCTTTTTACCTCTTACAGTTAATTAGCAAAGGAAAATTCTATACCAATATAATCACAAGCATCTAACAAAGTGCTTTCAATATAATTGAAAAAGCATTAGTTATATCAGATTATTTGTTACAGATAATTCAAGTATTATTATTTTGATCTACAACTAGCTTTATTTTACAGAATAATTCTAAGCAAGTCATTTAACTGATCAAAGCTCAAGACCACTCTCTAAGACTGTACATTGCAAAGAAAGTACCAGCTTGGATTGGCAGAGAATGATTTTCCTCACCAGAGAGTCCCCTGTATCAAGTGAGCACACAGGTTCCAGTCCCTATCTTTATAAACAGCAGGACTGCCTAAAAAAAAGGCATTAGTGTCTTTAAATATGGGTAAAGCTGATGATCATTTGTGCAGGATCTAAATAATTTACCAAAGGAGGGTATAGAATGTCCTTCCATTAAATTCTCACAAAATAGCTTAGTTTTCATCCATCTGGGATAATTCTATTGTGATCTGGCCAGGAAAAAAAGATTCTATAATCTATTATACAGCTTTTTTATGATTTGAGTTAGAAAAAGCAATCACTGTTAAACTGTAATTTATGTACAAAAATAATCCAATGCAGACACAGAGTCAGAAGATCTTGATTCTTTATTCTCTCATACTAGGTTTGTGATTTTATGCTTTTCACTTTAGGTGACTGAGCTTCATCAATAAAATAAAAAGGTTAGACTGGATTGATTTATTGATTTTCTTCCAGTACTAGTAGTTTATGATTTAACTTTGCTCTCAGTTATTCAATTCTGAAACAGTCTTTTAGAATGTTTTCAACATTATGTATGCATAATGTGTCTAATACCAAAATAGCCAGTTAATTCTTTTAGCCATGGTATAGAAAAAAGTTGATTCACTAACTGATTTTTAAAAGTCACATAGTTCTTTTGACATCATGTTATCATTAATACTATTTTATTATGAATAGTCTGAAAAAGTTGATACAATTTTGAAAATATAAAATTCAAAGAGATTTTTGCATTTAAAAACCCCATAAGAGTAGAAATGTAAAACTCCACTTATTATAGGAGTCTAATCAAGCTATGCACGATTAATTTGGAATTAATGTTAACAAAATATCTGATACATAATTAGGATAAGGAAAGGATCTGGACCTGTAATTCCATTGTTATAGGAAACTCCCAAATGAGGAAACTTCCCCTTCTAGTATAGGTCAATGCAATCTCTGTAATTTATAGTTTTAGGGTTATTTAAAGTATTGAGTAATTTGTATAGAGTCACATAGTTAATATCTGTCAGAAGTAGGACTTGAATCCAAGTCTTTATGGCATTTAAGATCTTATGCTTTGAATGCTTATTACGTATTAAGAAAAGGCCAAAAATTAAAAATAATATTTTGCACACATGTACTAAATATTTAATATACATACTTTTAAAGTAACATTCAAGATAGACATGTTTGTATAAAATTATAAAGCTATGTTCAAAATCCTCCTACTTTGAAGGATTAAAATCCTACTTGGATGTTTCATTGTGACATGAAAGTATCCCTGAGTTCTTAAAAGCTATGCAGATTCTACCATGCTTTATAGACTTCAAGTATAGACCTATCAATATACCATTTAGTACCAATCTAGATAAGCTTAAAGAAATTTATCACTATAGAGAGGCTACTTAGAGATGGATTCTTTGACTAAGGGAACCTATAATACAAATAAAAATACAAAATGGCCCAAAGTCTTGTGCCACTTTCCTTTATTTCTGCAGTAATGGTATCAGAGATATGCTAAGAAACACAAGGTTTTTAGAACAAACATTAACTTAGCTGGAGACACTCTAAATGCTATGCAATTATCAAGTGTTCAATTTGTGAACATACTAACTGGATTAATTGAATTATATCAGTCTCAGTCCTATCAATAAGATCAGAAAACAGAAGGAAGTTTCAGGTAACCTGAAGGATGATTCATAGGTTACCTTTTTTTTTCTTTTAAAAAAGATTCAACAAAGATGGTTTTGTTTATATCCAAAGGTAACAAGAAACAATATTTCATGAGACATTTGATCATTTTGTATTGCAATGCTACTATATGCAAAAAGACCACCAATAAAATAATTGTAGGTTATGTCCAAACTTCTATTGCAGAAGATGAAAAGATAGAGAAATTATATGAAGACTTAATAATACCTTCCAAATTAAGGCAACAGCACTTTGATATTCATTGACTTCAATAGAAAGGCATAAATATATATAATGGAAAACAGATCAGGAGAAGTGAATAATAGTGACAAGTGACTTGTAGAATACACAGAAGTTTCACTCCTGTGCATCATGAATACTTTCTTTGAGCAAAAAAATCAGAAGATGCTAGATGTTGAAAGCACCAAATAACATCACAAAAGCTAAAAATTATATTTTAACAGACAGGAAATGAGTCATTACTGATGTGGGAGTTATTCCTGAATCAGCCATCTGTGTATAGTCAGACCACCAATTTCATAGAGCAAAGCTCAAAATTATTACAAGGCTAGAAAAAAGAATCAGAATGAGGGAAAAATGATATGGCATGCAATTAAAATGATTAAAATTTTCTATGTTAGAACAAGTCATTAATACTTTATAATTAAATATTGATGAAAAGGATATTAACAATTACAATAATTTCATAAAGAAATTTAACCAATGTAGATGAATCACCATGATGAATTTGAAAAGCACCTTAGAAAGCAAACATTGACTTACTTGCCAGAAAGAAAAATATAGCAACTAAGGTCAATTCCAATTTATAATGTAAATTCATTTATAAAATTTTTAGAGAAGGATGGTGAGTGATTATGAATTAATATTGTTCATATAATAATAATAATATACCATAAGCAAAGAGAAGCAATCATTTGAAGAAAACTTGGCAAGAAATCTAAGTAAACAAAATTTTTGGAAGACAATAAATGGATGAAAGATGAAAATGATCTACAAATATTTTTACTGGTCTCTTTTCTCCATCATAGTCCTGGCCATGCTTATGGAACTAGAAAAGATGTCATGAAATAGGACAAATACAAGAAAAGGTCTAAACAAAATCAAGTGCACACAAATGAGTTGCATTGTAGGAACCAGCATATTCATGTGGGCATCAAGACTTCAATTCTCAAAGAACCAAAGATGTGAGAAAAATATCTGAAATATTATACAAAAAAGGACATAGAACAATAATAAATGCTAATCTATATGCCTGCTTTCCCATTTCTCTGAAATTATTATGAGATCAATCTGCAAGGACATCCTTAATGAGAGCAGTTTTAAAAAATAGGCATTCACAGGTAATATTCCAAAGCATGTCACATGTTCACCATTGTACAATTGACTGGAAAATGCAGAGAACATAAGATTCCACTTTGCTTATAGAAAAGGATTTGACAGAGAAAAACTCCACTACAAATGCTTTTTTTCTAACGAGATAACTCCCTTCCATAGGGAAAAATTAAATTATGTAAGGTTCCTTGAAAGCTCTTAACAGAAATAGTCTTGCCTGATGAACATCTAATGATTACTATCAAATGAAACACAAAACATGGAATTATATATTCAACAAAAGTAGTTCCTGGTGTCTTGAGAGGAATCCAAATTGAAAAGGAATTCCTTATAGAGATAAGGTCCTCCAGATGGTCTTGTTTGCTGATTACTAAGAAACAGAACACTGAAGGGTCCTCTGGATGAGGTCCATAACCATTCAAAAGAATTTGCCCCCCAAAAAAATCAAATAATAAAAAATGCCTATTGTCCAGATTATGATAAGCAACCAATAGATTGGACAACCTTTAAGACTTATTCATCAGCACATAGATGCCTTGTAGAGACTGTGAAAACAGATGTAGTTAAGTTAAGGACTGATTGGGAGAAGTGTAGCAAGTTGGATTGCCATTGAGAATTTTCAGAATTCTTTTAAGTACCTCAAACTTTCCTTGGAAATAATAGTACATCTTTTTAAAATACCAATATTCTTCTGATTGTGAGACTTAAAACATTATAATCTCTGAGGATTTAAAAAATAGGACAATGGAAAGAAATGGTAAATATGAACAGGCTAGCACATAAACAAGGAATAAGGAAGAAGTACAATAAAAAGATGTCCTCAAAGTAATATATGATCAAAAACCAAAATGGGATCATCACATGGCAAAGGGATAATCAATCTTCATGATATCTTCATGATGTCAATAGAAAGTGAAGAAGCTCTCAGCATGTTGGGTGGATACCCTGTTTTAAATATATAGGACAGTACAGCCATTTGGCACATGAAAGGCATGCATGGATGAGTTGTGATTTACATCACTGGAGAAAATACCATCATTGTTAAGAGCATGGAGCCACTTGATTATTTGAATAATGCGTCATGAATTATTTTGACATTTGTGTTTTTTTCCTACTTGATTTCTGCATTAAATAATTGATATTCACTTCCATGTCTCTCACAGAACTGAAAAAGGAAGCAAATAAGTTTCTGTACAAACTTTCCCCCATGTTAATTTAAGAATATTTACATTTAAAAATCAGAAAATCTAAATATCATGATTATAGGAATACTCACCTGTCTACAATTAAGGTAGAAGCAGTATTTGGTTTTGTATAAATGAAACAACTGATTGAATGAATTTGCTTTTTCACCTGTTTTAGTGTCATACAATATCTTTCTTTAGTACATTGTAGCACTTTTACTTTGCTTTATATACTTTTATACACATCATCTTATTTTATCTTACAATATCCATTCAAAATAGGAATGGTAAATAACATTCCCATTTTATAAATGAAAAAACTTATGCACAAAGTGATTAAGTTATTTATCCAAGTAATATAAAGATAGAGCTGGGCATAGAAAACAAGTTTTAAAATTCTAATCCAAATATTTAAATTCTTTCTCTGCAAGGTTGTTTGCTTGGCTGTTTGTTTTGGGAAACTGCTTGTGATTTCATTAATGTAATGAACTCCCATTAAGATTTTCTCCATTAAAACAAAATGGCAATTTCTGTTAGGTATGGCCTTACAGAGTTGTCTGAGACACTAAAACATCTGGATTTGCCCAGAGTCTCCCAGCTGGAATGTTCCCAGAGACAGGATTTGAATTCAGTTTATCCAGACTCCGAGACCAGCTCAGTTTCATAATGACATGCCTCTTTATGGAAATACAAATGCAAAATGTAGAATAATCCCTATCTTAATGGAGCTTTAATAGAGAAATACAATGTCTGAACAATTTTTTTTAGTACATGAGAAAAGGGAGTGAGCACTAATG
The DNA here is from genome assembly GCA_023553655.1 of Myrmecobius fasciatus. Classification (NCBI taxonomy): domain Eukaryota; kingdom Metazoa; phylum Chordata; class Mammalia; order Dasyuromorphia; family Myrmecobiidae; genus Myrmecobius; species Myrmecobius fasciatus. The sequence continues at coordinate 178,817 of JAJPUD010002387.1, read as the reverse complement.
ACTAAATAACATTGAGGGATCAGAGGTCTAGAGTTGGAAGGGACCTCAGAGACAATGTAAATCTACTCCCCGATTTTACATATGAGAAAATTGAAGTGACTTGTTCATGGTCATATAAATAGATAGTATTCCTGTAGGAGATGGCACATGATTTATGTCTAGTCTTGGTGTGTTTTCCACTATCCCATCCTACCTAATGTCTAGAATTTCACTTAGAATGTTTCATTTTCAATTGTAGCTTTCTCTTAATTGTTTCTAACTTAATCAAATTTGATCAGATTCAGAACAAAAGAAAATTTTTAAATGTGGCCACTTATTTTTTTTTCAAATGCAAGCCCTTAATGAAATTATTCAAGTTGAGTACTTGGTGTGCCTTTGTTAAGTTTCTCAGAAGCAGAATGATCTAATTCAAGCAAACTTTGTCCTGGAGTTCAATTTCAAGTTGAATTCAAGTTTGAGAAATGGCAGCCTAATTGTTCATAAATTTACAGCATGTTGCAGATTACTGAAAATACTTCTAAATATTAGGAAGTGCTTAACTTCCTTCAGCATTGTTAGCAGAATGTTCTTTTAGAGAGCTTGCAGCATAAGCAAATATCATGTGAAATTATGGCCTTCATTGGGCATGACAATAATTTTTGGTGTTCAACTGAATATCATGGACTTTCTGGTTTTTTTATTATTAATACTTTTTATTTGCAAGACATATGTATGGGTAATTCCTAAACATTAACCCTTACAAAGCTCTCTGTTACAAATTTTCCCCCCTAGCCCCCCTCCCCTAGAGAGCAGGATATCCACTACATATCATGGACTTTCTGAAAAATAATTCTTTAACTTTTAAAGGTTAGGGAGCATAATCTAAGAACTCAGGCATTTTGAAGAAAATTTCGTTTGCTTTGTTTTGTTTTGAATTATCTTACTGAATCTCTTAGCAGCATCTTAGCAAATACATACAACCTGATGTTATTAGAATAAAGTGTCCAATTTGTTTGATCCAATTAGCATTTACCAAAGTGACTAAGGATTTGGAGATTTTGGTAGAAGAGTATTATTGTTGGATTCTTTTCCTTTCTGTGTGTAATACTTGCCCTTCAAAGCTTCCCTCTTTAAATACACATATACATGCTTACAGGACCACAACCTAGATTTCTCTAGTTTTTAATTACACTGTTCATTTCTTTACCATGCAATAATTTCTGTCTCTTTAAAAGGAAACAAACCAAAAAAAAATAGTGTTGACTAGTAGGAGTTTCTCTTAACATCTTGGAGGATGCATTTGAGTAGGTAGAGGGAAAGAAATTCCCGTTTGAAACATACCTTTGGATTGCTGCTTTTTGACTTTGGTGTCTTAGGGAACTAGAACAGCTAGTGTTCACTATTGTCCTCTTTATTACATTTATTTTTATGATTATGCGTATATGTGATGAGATATGATTGTTCTTATGGGGGAAATAAAAAGTGGGATAGTGAAGGAGGCTTTCTTAAAGGAGAAAAGATTTTAGATTAATATTTCAGCTACAAATAGTTTTTAATAGGCTTCGGGGGGGGAAGGATGGGGAGGGGAGTTAGGGGGTAGTCAAACATTCTAGTTTAGGTTAGGGTCTGGAGTAAACTTACTATCCTCTCAATATTAATTTCTTAATATGTCTATCGCTAATTAGTCCTCCCTTCCTCTCCCCACCTCGTCTTCTCCCGCCCACCTGTCCTTTCCCCTCCCAACACACACACACACACACACACACACACACACACACACACACACACACGAAGCCACAGACTGATTTTAAATGGACTGGATTTTCTGCGGTAGACAACGAGATAGTTTGACACTGAACTTCGGATGCATTCTCTTGGTGCTAGAAAAATCCCACTTTGGGGTGAAGATGGAAGGTTGGGGAGGAGGGAAGTGAGAATAGAGGCGAAATATTGGCTGAGTAGGTGAAGGATTGTTGTGGGCTTGAAAGTAGAGAACATGGGTTTCTAATCCAGAAAAAGAAAACAGCACTCGCCCCTGTTCCCTCCCACCTCCTACCCCTCATCCTGCGACCTCCCATCAAGACTAGATCAATATTTTATCAGTTTATCTATCGCCAGCAGATTCCTAGCGCAAACCAGTGGGGGAAGTCAGACAGCGCCCAGGCTGTACTGAGTGAAACATTAGCCAGCCCCAGTAGAGATGGCTTTTTAAAAGGTTATATAGTCTGCCCTTTTCCCCCGTTTTCTTTTTTAAATTCCAGCTACGCTCTAACTCTAAGGCAGCCAGTGAAGGAGACAGCGCTCGGTGCCCACCATGCGGGGCTCTTTAGGGCTCGCCTTGCTCTGTGGACTGCCCTGGCTCCTGGCTGCACTGCCCCAGCTCCCTCCACCATACGGGGGGCAGCCAAGGAGCTCCCCCCGGGCTCAGACGAGGAGTGGCCGCTCCCAAGATTCTGCTAGGGGAGCGGATTTTGATCGAGTTTACAGCGGGGTGGTGAACCTCAGCACGGAGGAGATCTACTCCTTCAATTACACCAGCAAACCAGGAAAGGTAAGAGGTTTCTCTACTCCAAGTCTCTTGGGAACTTGCAAAATCTATGAGCTTGGGTAAGCACAGTGCTGTATCTCCCAGTCCTACCTATATCCCCTGGAACTCACTTTCAGCTGGGGGTGGGGGTAGGGGGCGAAGATAGGAGGGAGAGAGAGGATAAAAACCAAGAAAAATCATTCTTTTCTCTTCCGAACTCTGGATTTCTTGACATATCAATATTGCACAAATTACCCATCAGACCAGAGGAGTAACTCTTCTTAACCTACCTTCTTCTGGTACCAGGTCAGCGTCAATTTTTTAGTGCTTTGCAGTATTCTTAGTGCTCCAGCTTTTTGCTTTGATTTGCATCTCAGAGCCTTTCCTGTAGTCCCTCTACCCCTCTGGGCATTTTCTGGGTAAATCTCGAATGTTATTATTGGGGTAACCACAGAGCACCTCTTTGCCTTGAAGTAATGACATGCTAGGACCATCATTTCATTTGTGCTTAATGGCTAATATGCTCCGAATCCTACTGATTTTCATGCCATGAGGGAAGATCTGTTGAAAATCAAAACTGAAACTCAATGTAAGAAGAGATGGAAATAGCAGAACCCATGAAGCTCCATGACATACTGAGAACAGCTTGGATTTGTTGATTAAAACAATCTATGTTCATTTTCTGACTCTGCCATTTACTAGCTCTGTGGCCTTAGGCAAATCACTTAAACTCTGAAGCTTTGGTACTACTGTACATGTAAAATAGAAATAATCAAGCTTGCATTACTTATATCTGGTGGTTGTATAATTCTTATCAAATAGCATAAACAAAGTGCTTTTGGCTTTACAATGATATATAAGTATATGCCTTTTTCAAATATTACTTTCATATTTTATGCCTTAGAAACATCAGCTGATCCAATTTTTTAAAATGGAATCACAGATTACGACTTGATTCTAAGGACTGAGTAAGTGGTGATTGATAAATTGGTGAAAATTGCAAATATGTTGCAAATAAGGTACAAGTTGTTTCCATGAGGGGAAAATTCATAAAAGTAGCATGTTTATTCTTTACTATAGATATATTTGTATAATATAATAAAATGCATATAGAGAGTTGGGGTCTCCTTTGGAAAAAAATCCTTTAGGGACAAAGAAAGAAGAATATTCTTTTAATATACTCTCTTCCACTGGCCAGAAAAAAAGATTTCTGATACCATTTGCATATTTCCTCTCACAAGTACTGTGTACAAAAGAGCTTAGAGTTTTCTACCTCTGAGTGTTTGTGTTAGAAGACAAGAGCATTACTGATGGATCACAGTGATGCTCTCTGACCTAATTTGGCTCAGCCCCAATTGTAACACACCCCACGTATGTGAAATGAGAAGATAGATCTATTCAATTTGGGAAAAGTTGGGAGGAGCAGGTGCAATTCTCATTCCATAATCTCATGAAACATCTTATCTTTCTAATGTGGGATTATACAACCTGGCTTCCCTCCACTCAGATCATGAACAATAATTTGATGTTTGGTTGCAGGTTGAATCAGAGATAGACTTGAAAAACACCCTATTTGCTCATGTGTGTTTGCCACTAACTGGTAAAGAAGCTCAGGTAACCAGGGTAAAACACATCATTGGAGGATGGGTTGGCAAGAAATTTTGGACCTTTGTGCAATTTGTTATACAAAGTCAAGAATTATTAGTTTACAAATGTCTTAAGAAACAGTTTTAAATTAATAAAAATAAAAATTTATGCTTATCCTAATTTGTAAGATTAGAAAGTAGTCTAGATACTAAATGATTTTGGGGAGGACAGTTCTATTTCATTGAAGTAGTATGATATTGTGACAAGAGCATTGTACTTAGAATTATAAGACCTGGATACAAGGCTAGGTCTCCTGCAGGGTATGTATAAACAAGTGAAAGTCACTTAACCTTTGTGGGCCACTCTTTCCTTGTCTATAAGATGAGAGAATTAGACTAGAATTTTTCCAGCTGTAATATTCTATACATAAATATTATTATTTTTATGTTGTTCTATAATAAAATTTCAGTTTATCTCAATCTTTTCCCATACTTATTTGATGTAGAGGAGAAAAAAAGGGAGTCTTTCATCTCCCGTTTGTTTATAACTATGTGAAGGGAGAAGATGCTTCTGAGAACTATTTCTTCATCACTTTTCTCTACTCTTTCTTCTACACAAAAACACCAATTAAGAGACACATTCAGCCAAGCCTGTGCATCCCAATTTAGGCAAATACAACATCAAAAGTCCTTATGATTACAAAATCTTTACAACATAAATATATGCAATGAATAAAAGAAGGAATTGGATGGGAAAAGATTATATTAGGCAAGTTGGAGAATAACAAGGGCTCATTTTCTGAGATCTACTTTGTTATAAGGATATTCCATACTTCTTAGACAAAATCAAGGGTAATAGTGGCAGACCACCAGAGGATATCTGTCTGGAATGGAGAATATAGGGTAAAGTTTATTATAAGATAAGAATAACTAAGTTGGGAGTGACCAGCTAGTGAAAGTAAAAATCAGATATTTGCATTTGATCTGGAGATAGAAAGTGTCTAGATGAAAATCTTAACTATTGTGCCATAGAGCTTCTTTCCCTTATATAGAGTTATGTGGTTTCAGAAGTATCAGTGATACCACAAAGGTTTTTAAGCTTGAATTGTTTTATTAGATTTTAGAGTTAAAAAGTGTGGAAGAGAGAGGAAGGTGTATGATGATCCCTAGGAGGATCCATAAGAAAAAGTGATTGGGGAACATGAGAATTGCCCAGAGAGCAATTCTCCTTTGGCAGTCTGTGGAAGAACCCTCCTCAGAATAAGCTTTTTAAATGCATAAAATAAAATCTGTAAAATGACAAAAGGAGACAGAAGATTAATGAAAATAACTTAGACTTCTATAGAGAAGTCTTGCTCTAGTCAAGAGATCACCGGTAACAAGAATGGAATGAGGGCATGAGAAGTCACTGGAGTGAGTAGTACAGAGGGACCAGAAGCATAAATTCATATTCAGTGGAGGAGAAAAAGTTTGACAAATTCCTGAGGAGAAAAACTTTGTTAGTTAGCCCCAGGGAAGAGGGAATAGGAAAATTATTCAAACGAGAAGCATGAAGAGAAAAAGGACCTAAAGCTAGAGAGGTTAACAGGGTAAAGCATCACATTGAAAAACAAGAATCATGGTCTTGAATTCAAATCCCACTAAACCACTTGAGTTATGTGATCTTGAGTCATATCCTTTATCTTTCCTAGCTTTGATTTCTTCATCATAACCTTTCCAACAGCAACAATAATAGAAGCAGCATTTTTATAGCTCTTTAAGTTTTGTAAAGCACTTTACATATTTCATCTGTTCCTCACCTGGGAAGGAATTATTATTGTTATCTCCATTTTACAGATGAGAAAATTGAAGCATAAAGTGATTGTGACTTGTCCAGGTTCACAGAGCTTCTAAGTGTCTGAGACAGGATTTGAATTCCAGTCTTCTGACTCCAACTTCTTTCCAGCTCTAAATTGATTCTGTGACCTTAGAAATCATCTGGTTCAACCCCTTCATTTTACAGATGAGGAAACTGAGGTCCAAAGAGGAGTGACTTGTTTGAGGTTACACAATAAGTTCATTGTTTCCCTGGGGAACAGAATCCACCCTCCTAACTACCCACTAGTGCTCTTTTCCTTGTGCCACCCCGTCTCTGACAGTATTTTGGTTTTATTGTTTATCTATTTGATATAACTACCTTTCAGTAGTATATTTCACAATAACCTGAAAATAATGAGTAGCTTTATTAATACTTTAACTCTGTCTTATCCAAGGTCTAAAATATATGTTTAGATCTTGTTGTGCTTGTCTCCCAAGGCTGGATTCTATACTTCCTATTCAGTATTTAATAATAGTGCTGTAATATATTGGGTCTATTCAGTGTTTGTATTCCAGTGATCAACTATAGCTATATAAATAGCCAATTATATTTGTGGCCTATATGTCAACTGAGGATCTTTGACCTCTCTTCTCAGATTGTTTCCTGGATTTAACCCCCCTCCAATGAAAATCTACATGGTGCATATCTGTCCCACCTAAGACACTTGTTCAGTACCTAGGAATGTTTGAATTTGACTTCTTTCAAACTCTTCCTTTGTAATATTCAGTCCTCACTTCTATTCTTGCCTTGACTCACCCAAACAAATACCAGATTACTAATCGATTTGAAGACAGGATCAGTTTAATGCAAGGCCTATAAAAAACAGAAAAGGAACTTCTAGCAACCCTTTCAGCAAAGGAATAGGGCCACTCCCCTCCTCCCTTACCCAGAGGGCCAGCACTTATCATGGCAACCACAATTCATAAAGCTAATTGAGGATGTCCCAATAACGTGAGTGAATACCACAGTAAAGGCAGCAGCCACCTCCCTCTCCCAGAGTCCTGTTTTCTTGTTTATTCTGTTTCTGCAGCTATGTTCCATGCATAGTATCTTCAAAATGCTTCATTCTTTACTTAACTTGCTAAGATCAGTCAAGTAAATAAGCATTTATTAAACACTGATTATGTGTCAGCTACTAAGTGCTAGAGATAATAGAAAGGTAAAAAGAGTGCTTGCCCTCAAATAATTTACAACCTAATGTGAAAAACAAAATACAAACGATGTATAAACAAGTTATTGTTGTTCAGTCATTTCAGTTGTGTCTGACTGTGACTTCATTTTGTTTTTTTTTGGCAAAGAAAGTGGTTTGCCATTTCCTTCTCTAGCTCATTTTACACATGAGGAAACTGAGGCAAACAGGGTCAAATGACTTGTCCAGGAATACAGTAATGTAATAGCATTACATTACTATGACTAGAAGTAGTAGTAGTAGTAGTAGTAGTAGTAGTAGTAGTAGTAGTAGTAG
>JAJPUD010002387.1:88717-171392 GCA_023553655.1 Myrmecobius fasciatus | reverse complement strand
TAGTAGTAGTAGTAGTAGTAGTAGTAGTAGTAGTAGTAGTAGTAGTAATAGTAGTAGTAGTAATAGTAGTAGTAGTAGTAGTAGTAGTAGTAGTAACAGCAGAAGCAGTAACTAACATTTATGTGGTGCATACTATGTACTAGGCACACAGCTATTGTCTCATTTAATCCTATAACAACCCTGCTAGATAAGTTCTACTTACAGATGAAGAAACTAAGTCAAACAGGTTGAGAGACTAGTCCAAGTTCACAAGTCCACGTTTTAATAATCTGAAGCCAGATTTGAGTTTTGACTAGAGGCCCAGGGCTCTGTTGGCTATACTACCTTATTATATTATATGATTATAATTATAGTAATAGCTAGCATTTATATAGTGCTTTAGGGTTTGCAAAGTAGTAAGGATAGTCCAGGAATGGCTTCTTAGTTCCAATGATGAGATGGCAGAGGGAAGGAGGAACCCTCTGAAACCCTTTCAAATTCCCCTGCAAACAACTAGAAAACTGCCTCAGAATTAATCCAGTGGAGAAGCAGAAAGGTCTGTCTCACTGGGGTGGGAGAACATCAGAAGCTTCCCAGCCTGGGGCCTGCAGCAGGGCTCCAAGCCTTATCCTCCTGCAAACCAGCAGGCCCCTACAGAAGTGGGCAGTCTGTGCAGTGCAGCAAACCCCAGAGACGCCAGCCCCAGGAGAAGCCTGGACCAGCCAGGCCTTGACCCCATTGCTGATCAGTATGGAGCCCCACCCCAAGGCCTGCCAACATCAAGACCCCACCCATGAAGCCTTCTAGCAGAAAGACCTTGTTTTCATAGCAACATGCAGCAGGGCCTCACCCTTTGGGCAGACCATCAGTAAGATCTTTCCTCCAAAGCCAGATATCAGAAAGATTCTGTTACCTATAGCAACCCAGTAGTAAGGCCCCACCCCTGGAACACGTCGGCAGCTAAAGCCCACACTCAGGGAGGCCAACAGGGAGTCCACTGTACAAGCCAGAAGGAAAGTCTTCCCTCCAGAGAAAACAAGCAGCTAAGCCCTGATGTCCAATGGAAGCCACATAAAAACATCAAGTCACCAAAAAGGCAGAAAAATAGACCAAAAAAAAAAAGAGCTTGACTATAGAAAGTTACTATGGTGATAAGGAGGATCAAAACATCAACTAGGAAGATGACAATAGTATCAAAATAGCTAAAGCCTCATGAACCTCAAGGAAACATGTAATTTGGTCTCAGGATCAAAAAGAATTCCTGGAAAAACTTAAAAGAGATTTTTAAAAAATTAGGGAAGTAGAAGAAAAATTGGGGAAAGAAATGACAGTAAAGCAAGAGAATCATGAAAAGGAGTCAATAGCATGGGAAAAGATATGCAAAATTTTACCATGGAAAATAGAATTGGTCAAATGGAAAAGAAAGTTCAAAAGTTCATTGAAGAAAATAATTTCTCAAAAATTAAAATCAGAGAAATGGAAACTGATGACTCTATGGGACATCAAGATACAACCAAATAAAATCAAAAAAGTAAAAAAATAGGAAAAAAATGTAAAATTTCTCATTGGAAAAACTGACCTAAAAAATAGATCCAGGAGAGATAATATAAGTATTAGTGGACTACCTGAAAGCCATGATTGAGAGAGAAACAGAGAGAGAGAGAGAGAGAGAGAAGGGGGGGGGGGGTGCACATGCGCGTGCACACACACATACACACACACACACACACACACACACATACACACACAGGAAGGGGAAGAAAAAAAAAAGCCTGGACATATAGAATTATCAAAACTGCTCTGATGTTAGAACCCGAATACAAAAATAGAAATTGAAAGAATCCACCCAATCACTTCCTAAAAGAAATTACAAAATAAAAACTCCCAAGAACATCAAAGTCAAATTCTAGAACTCACAGATTAAGGAGAAAGCTATTGCAACCAGCTAAAAATAAATGATTCAAATAGTGTGGAGATATAGTCAGGGTTTGGCAATTTCCATATTAAATAACTGAAGGACTTAGATTATGATATGCCAAAAAAGCAAAGAAGTTAGGGTAAATTAAGAATCACCTATCCAAAAAAATTTAATCTTTCAGGAGGGAAAATGGATATTTAATGAAATAGAGGACTTTCAAGCATTTCTAATTAAAAGACCAGGGCTGAATTTTAAAAAAATTGACATCCAGTCATGATATTCAAGGGACACATAAAAAAGATTAAAAAGAAAAGAAAAGAAAGAAACAAGAGAAAACATAAGAAATTTTTAAAAATTGAACAGTTTATACTTCTATATGACAAAATAATGTTTGTAACTTAATAATGTTGCTATAAGAGCAATTAGAAATAATATATGCAGGTAGAAGGTATGAATATACAGTGACTTTGATGGAATAGATATGACAAAAAACAAAATAAAGGGATGAGAAAGAAAATTGCACTGGAAGAAAAAAGACAGAGATTGAATGGGTAAATTATCCCACATAAAAGAGGCATGAGAAAGTTATTATAATGGAGGGAAACGTTGAAGTGGAGGTAGGAGTTGCAGGCTAAGCATAAATCTTATTCTCATCAAAATTGGCTCAAAGAGAAAATAGCACATATATCTAGTTGGATGTAGAAATCTATGTTACCCTATAAGAAAGTAAAGAGATGGTGATAATAGAAGGGGGAGGGAGGACTGATTTAAAAGGAAAGGTATATTGGAGAAGGTGGTGATCAGAAGTAAAATGTAGTGAAGAGGGAAAGGGTAGGAGGATAAGGAGGAGGATGATAAACAAGTGAAAAATAACATGAAGGGAAATACACAATTGGTTATCATAAATATAAATGTGAATGAGAAAAACTCACCCATATAAAGTAAGCCATTAGGAGAATGGACTAAAAACAAGAATCCTACAATATATTACTTACTAGAAACACATTTGAAGCAGAGAGTTATACACAGGATAAAAATAAGGATTTAGAGCAGAATTTATTATGCTTCAGCTGAAGCAAAGAAAGTAGGAGTAGCAGTCATGATCTCAAGACTAAGCAAAAGCAAGAATAGATTTAATTCAAAGAGATAAAGAAGGAAACTATATATTGCTGAAAGATACTATAAGTAATTAAGTCATATCGATACTAAATATATATGCACCAAATGGTATAGTACCTAAATTTTTGAAGAAATTGAATAAATTACAAAAGAAAATAGATAGTTGAAAGGGATTGGGGGAACTGGGATACTAATGCATTGTTGAAATTGTGAACTGATCCAACTATTCTGAAGATCAATTTGGAACTATGCCCAAAGGGCTATAAAACCAGACACACCCTTTCATCCAACAATAACATTGCAAGGTCTATATTCCAAAAACATTTTTAAAAAGAGAGAAAAGGATCTATTCATAAAATATATTTGTAACTGCTGTTTTTATGCTAAGAATTGAAAATCAAAAGGATGCCCATCCACTGGGGAACAAGCTGTGTTAGATGATTATAATGGAATATTATTATGCTGTAAGAAATGACAAACAGCATGATTTCAGGAAAAAAAAAACTATACTTAACATGAACTGATGCATAGTGAAATGAAAAGAACAGTGTAACAACAGTATTATTCAAGGAAGTGTGAATGATTTAGTCTCAGCAGTACAATGATCCAGGACAATCCCAAAGGATGAAAGGTACTGAACACCTCCAGAGAAAGAACTGTTATTGTTTCACTTTCATTTTTTATTTGAATTTTCTTGTACAAAAGGAATAATATTGAAACGTTTTGTATAATTGCACATGCATAATCTATATTTGATTGCTTATCATCTCAAGGGAAGGGAGAGGGGAGGGAGAGAAGAATAGAATTTGGAACTCAACACTTTAAATTAAAATGTTAAAAAAATTTTTTTAAAGAATAGTTTCTTAAAGAAGGTAGAATTTTTGGCTGAGACTTTAAAAAATCCAGAAGGCATAGAAGGAGAGAGAGAATTCCAGCAAAAGGGGACTGTCAGTGAAAATGCCTAAAATTAGAAGATGGCTTATCTTGTTTGAGGAGACCAGTAGCATGGGATAGAAGAATACATGGAAAAGAAGGAAGTGTAAGACTAGAAAGATAAGAGGTCAGGTTATAAAGGACTTTACAAATCAAACACAGGATTTTATATTGACCCTGTAAGTGACAGGGAGCCACTAGAATATTTGGTATTTCTAAGTAAGGAGGTGGGGGTGGGAGCAGTCTGTAGGCATGGTCAGGCTTACACTTTAGGTTAAAGAGACAAGAGACTTAAGAGAAGATGGTGTAGAGATGGACTGGTTTACCTAGGGGTCAAGGTGTGATAGGGAGGAGAAAACAGTCAGTGCAGGGATGATGGCCTGGGAAAGAGCAGAAGGTGGAGCGATTAGTAGTCACAGTGAGGACCAAGGACAGAGATAAGGGTCATGAGGCAGAGGGAAAGATGGGAGAATGATGAAAGATTATAATCAGAGAAAGGAATTTCACAGTTCGTGGACATGGAAGTAGAGTGCTCCTAAGTGATTAGTAAGATCAAGGGAAGAGTAGTCATGGGACACGAGTCATCTGAGGAGCTGGGACATTGGGGTGGTGGAGGAAACACATATCAAAGTCCGCTGGCAAGACAGCAGGAGCTGGGGAGGAGAAAAAAGATTGTGATCCTTGAACTCCCTGAGAAGGAAAGAAAATGTCCCCCAAGTAGGGAGAGAACAGCTATCAGAATCTTGATTTGTTGACTGAGTGCACCTCCAAGGAAAGCTTTGGCAAAAAGCGTCCAAGTGCTATCCCTTGCTGTGGCTAATGAGGCAAGAACAAAAGTCCACCGGGGATGGAAAGAATGGGCAGCAATGGTGAGAGAGGTCAGGCGGTGAGAGGAGTGTGAAAGGGAAAGAGTGATGATGGTGGGGGATGAGAAAGGGGTAGGCAGTGGGAGGACAGGGAACGAGGGAGTGGGAATCCCTGGGAAAGGATGGAAAGGCAGTGTGGGGACATTTGCGGACTGCAGAGGAGTGAGTGAGGGTGAGCTTAGACTTCTGTGGGAGTCCTGGGCACTGAGTTGGAGATCTCCCAAGGCTCAGCCCTTGTGCCTTAGAGAGCAGCATGAAAGACCAACCATTTTGGTATTCCTAACCACTAACCCACACTACTCCAGCCTGTTCTGTTGTGTTTCTTTTCCTGAAGATGTAATTCAGACCTATATCACAAGAGGAAAGGATTTTCAGAGAGGACATGGTTTCCTTCATGATGCCCTGAGCTCTTTGCCATTGGCCCATGTCTGCTTTACACTCCACAAGCTCAAAGAGCTTTGAACATAAGCTCATTTCTCCTCTCTCAATTATGGAGGAAGTCTTGACCTTTTCTGTATTGTGAACCCTTTTGAAAGCCTAGTGAAGCCTAGGGACCCTTCAGAATTATATTTTGTATACATTTGTAGTGGAAGGAAATGATAAATTTCAGTTAAGGATTAATAAAAATAAAAAAGTAATTCTTGCTACCCTACCCTACCATAGTTCCCTGAAAACTATCCATGTCCATTTGGGGGCCTTGGGAGCCTATGGACCTCATATGATAAATTCCTGATTTGGGAAATGTGTGTTCCCAATAATATAATAATATTATAAATAATAAATTAAATAACAATTAAAATGTATACAGGGGAGAGATTAATTTTTTTTCTGTCTCCCCTCTTCTTCATTCATGTTGTGGAGCTGATCTTGTTTTTGTTTTAGAAGAGTGTCATTCTACTTTGACTAGTTTGGGAGGGGCTTACTATCAGCTCCAATAATTTTCTGTTACTCTGAAAGTGTCACATCAAAATATCAAAGAAATATACAGGGACAGCCCTTTTATAACTAAACAAAAGTTATTATATGTAACTTGTCATGATAATGCCAAGTCTTAGTATGTTCTCCCAAGTGGGTGGCTACACAACTTGCCCAAAACTTCTCATTTCTACAATAAGAATGTGGGTAATGGACAAGAAGAGGACATATCTTTAAAGAATTATTCTTGAGATTATATAAATAAATTCCTTAATTCTCATGTAGGATAATCAAGCTCATTATCTCATTTGCTGAACATGTTATTTGGTTAATATTGTCATTAAAAAATTTCTTTGCCCAGGATAGAAAATATAAGCTATTTATAGATTGTTCTAAGTGAAGAGCAGCTAGATGGTGTGGTGGATAAATTGCAGGCCCTAGAATCAAGAAGACTCATCTTCCTGAGTTCAAATGTGACCTTAGACCCTTATTAACTATGTGACCCTGGGCAAATCACTTAACCCTCTTTGCCTCAGTTTCTTCATCTGTAAAATGAGCTAATGAAGGAAATGACAACCCAGTATCTTTGCCCAGAAAACCCCAAATAGAGTCACAAAGAGTCAGACACAACTAAACAATAACTAAATAGAAGAATTATAAGAAAAGAGAACTGTTTTGTCAGAATTTGTTTTTTTTTCTTTTTTTAATTGGGATTTGTTTTTATTGAAAAAATTAATGAAAATTGTAAATCTGAGATTTAATATTTAAAATGTCATTAGCATCATTACTATCATCTGTTTATAAATGAGTTTCCACAGTGGGCTGTATACAATTGAGCTGCATTTCATAAAGAACTGCCCTAATCCATTAAGAATTTAATTTCCTACTTTTCTATGAAATTTAACTTTCCCTTATTATAATGTATATAATTTGACATAAATGATGATTCTTTCTGCTTCAAAATAGTATATGTCCATCTTAACTGTGAAAATAAGAAAATTCATCTTCTGCTATCACTGTCCCAAATCCTATGCCAAATCCAAATTTAAGCAGAGAATCACCTGGCAAAAAAATAAATCCTCATATTATTTTCACAATCAAATTGACTCTTTGACTCTATAAACATCTATTATGTGGCAGCACCAGGTAAAGCATTATATCAATGCTATAGTTCAGTGAAACTGGTCTTGTTGGTCCTCAAACAGCAGATCCCATCCCATCCAACCTGTTGTTTTGCAAAACCTGTTGTCTGCATGCCTAGGAAATGATCTCTCCTTCTCCACCCCTGCCTCTTAGAATCCTGACTCCTTCAGATCTCAAACAGCACTTTCTACATGAGGTTTTTCCTCCCCACAATATTTCCTTGTATTTGTTTTAGATTAGTACTGTATGAACCAATATGTGAACATATCCAATAGAATGTTAGGCCTCTGAAAATAGCAATGATTTCACTTTTGTCTTTGCCTCCATAACACTGAGCTCAGCTCCAGCCACATTAAATAGTGGCTTAATAAATGCTTGTTCATTGCGCTTGGAATGAGAAATCAAAAGATAAGGGGGAGAACTTTCTTGTCCTCAAGGAGTTTCCATTCTAGTTATGAGATGATTAAAGTATAAAAAGAGCAGTAAAAGAAAAGAACATAAGCTGACCTTTAAGAATTATCCTATCTCTAAATCTTATGATCTTAAATACGCAAGAAAAGTACAAGAAAAAGGATATTTGAGTTCTGGAGGAATCAAAGAGCATTTTCAAATAATCTTTACAAAGTGTTTTTCTCACAAAGCCCTGTGAGGTAGGAAGTAGGAAATACAAGTATTATGTCCCTATTTTACAGATGAAAAAACTAAGGACCAGAGAGTCTGTGATTTGTCCAATGTCAAACAGTGAAATGTCAAAGCCAAAAAAGAACTTGGGTCTTTTGCCTGGCCTTAAACTCATAGTGGTCTTACTATTGTGTCATATTTTCAACAAAAAGAAAACTGGAAAAGGTTAGTAGTGCAAATGGGTCTTATGAGATATGTAGAAATCTAGCAAGCAGAATTTGAATGTGAGGTGGGGGTAGGGAGTGGGATAGAGATATTTCAGGAATAGGGAATGAATCAATAAAAAGGCTCATGGGAGACAAAGAGAAGAACAATTTCTTACTGAAACAAAAGTCCATTTTTTGACAATATTTTTCTTATGATACTACATAATAATGATAGGCAGCTATATATATATATACATTTAGTATATATATAATATACATATTATATATGTGAATATATTATACACATATATATATATATAATTTTAAAGTTTGTTTTGCTTCATTTGACCTCCACAACAAGTAGTTGCTATAGGTATCTCCATTTTACACACAAGGAAATTCAGACTTGGAGAATTTCATTGACTTAACCATGGCCATACAACTCATTAGTATCAAAGATGGGATTCGAACTCTTTAAGTCTAGCACTCTATGCACTGCCACATTTTCTCCCATGGAGAGTGTTTTGCCACAAGTCATGGAATACCAGAGTTCCTGAAGAATTACAATTGCAGGTCATCCTAAGGACAAAGGAAAGGTGTATTGTCAATGAAGTAGTGCATGAGAGGTGCTATATTTTAGTGGGATATTAATTAAAATAACTAGCATTAGAAAAGAGTTTGAGTCAGTTATGTAGCAAAATCAAGGAATTAGATATACACCCCACAAACTCTACTGGCATGCATGAAGTGTCAGGAGATAGAGAAGGTCTCCTGCATGTTAGGTAGATCCACATGGAAGATTTGTTGGAGAACAGGGACATGGATCAGGCAGGATGAGAAAGCAAATAGGATGATCTCAACTACTGGAGAGCATAGTCCCAGATCTGTGCTAGTATCTAAGTAATAAATGTCATTTATAAATTTTTTAATATATGAGGGCACAGGGAGGTTTGCAATTCAATTCAATTCAATTCAATTGAACAAATATTTATTAAATTTCTACTGTGTGCATTTCATGGTGCTCAGTACTGGTGATACAAAGCATGATGCTGAAACAGTTGTCCTATAATTATTCCCCACCACAAACTCTTTGATCCATTGACAATGACCTTCAGACTGTTCCAAGAAAATACTCCGTCACTCAGCACTAGATCTTTTCTCAGACTGTCCCCATTCCTGGAACACTCTCTCATCAACTCTTCTTCTGAAGCCCTGAACTTCCCTGAAGTCCCACTAAAATCTAATCACAGTTCTACAGAAAGCCTTTTTTATTTTAGTGCTTTCTTTATTAAAAATTACTTCCTATTTATCTTGCATGAAGCTTAATTGTACATATTTGTTTTCTGGTTGACTGCCCAAATAGACTGTGAACTATCTTTTGCCTTTTTGGGTATTCTCAGTGTTTCACAATGTGACTAGGATGAGAAGGGGCTTGATAAATATTTATTGACTGACTGATTTGACTCCTCTTCCTTCAATCCATACTTCAAACCTATGCTAGATTAATCTGCCTCCCATGACAATATGGTCAGGTCATTCTTTTGCTCAAAACTCTTTAATGTCTATTCGATAAGTATCAAGGACCATCAAATGCTATTGCTTTTCAAGGACAATCGGTATCAGGTGACATTCTACCTTTCAAGTCTTATCTTATTCCCCACTGCATGCTTCCTCTAAAAACTTTTGCTTCTGCCAAGCTGCATTACTCATCATTTGTTTATGCTCCCCACTGTCCCATCTCCAAATCTTTGGTTAGGAAATACTCAATAATTAGAATGCCCCCCTTATCTTCTCACCCCTTTACTCCACTGCATGTTACCTGTTGGATTGCAAATCATTTTTAAGAACCTATTCAAATCCCATCTCCTCATGAAGTCTTCTCTTACTTCAGTTATAGGAAGAACCTTATTCTTCCCCCCATCCAGATATTGCATATCACTTTGTAGCTCTTTTATTATGCTTATGATGTATTATTTTGCATTATAGCTACACATTTAATATTCCCCTTTTCTAATCTTTGTGCCTTTCCCTGTACCTAATATAGTGCTATACACATCAGGCATTTAAAAAAAAATAAAAATTTTAGCAATTGCTAAATTGAATGGAGTTATTTCAATCATTATTATCGCGGCTTGCTATGTTCTAATTTGTCAATAACCTTCTTAAATTGTGGCAATAAAAACCAAAATGTTCCGGATGTGGTCCCATCTATGCAGAGTCTTCCTTGTTCTGTATGCAATGCTCTTATCAGTGCAGACTAAGAATGTTCATATTAAGTTCTCCTTTACCCATTTGATTTTGAATTTGATTAGACTGATATAATTGAGTTGAAGAAATGATTTTTTAAAAGAGAATCTTAAATTCTATCAGAATATTCATTTAAGTGTGAAGAAGACATTAAATTTTTATAACACTTAAAATGCATACATGGCATTTAACAAAAACTTGACATTAAACTTTAGAAAAAAAGATACCAAAAAGGACTATGTCAAAGTATCACAAACTATGCCCCTAGCATACCTTTAATCCCTCCTTGATACTCTGAGAACTGAAACTAGTGGAGCTACAGTTCTGAGCTGTAGAGGGCTAAGCTTAATCAGGTATCAGCACCAAGTCTAGCACCAATATAAGAGACACTTGCCTCCACCAGAAGCCAATATTCACCAGGCCACCTCAAGAAAAATTAAGGCAGATCAGAAAAGGACAAAATTCTCAAGCTAATCAGTCGTGGGAGAGAGTAGTGAAACCCTCTCCCCACCAAAAAAAAAAAAAACTAGTTTCTTCCTGGGAGTTAAAAAGATCTACATTTAAGTCCCCCTGTCTGACACATAATGTCTGAAGTACTGTGAAGAAACCATTTAACCCCTAATTGCCTCAGGCAATTAATCTCTTAGAGGAGGGGGTAGGATGGGAGAGCGGGTATCTATTATTGACTGCTATATGCCAGGCACTGTGCCAAGTTCGTTACAAATATTCACTATCATGATCCCATTTTAAAGGTAAGGAAACTGAAACAGATGGAGGTTAAGTGACAGGCTCAGGGACACTCAGCTGATCAATATCTGAGGCCAAATTGGAACTCAGATCTTTCCAACTCTAAGCCCACCATCCTTATTCACTAAACCAAACTCTGTAGGGAGAAAGGTTCTACAGATCCAGTGCTGTTCTTTACCACTGATGGAGAGAGTTTTCTCACTAGAAGTTCTCTTTCTGGCACACTTTAATGTCAGCATATTAAAAGCATCTGCTCTTTGAGCTAGGGTAGGACAGTTCCTTTTTAATTCTCACATTGTACCTTAGTTGGGTGAACATTAGCCCCAGGGCAACCCATCTGGTAAGACTGAATGTCCATGAGTGGGATTGGTGACTTTGTTCTCCTTTCTTTCCATCAATGGCGTCACCACACTCCTACACTGATTTAGTACCTGGCACATATTAAGTACTTAATAAGTGCTTATTGATTGATTATTTGGTATGATGCTGTGCTTAAAAACACAGGAAACCTAGAGATCAGCTTGAGTATATTTAGTCAGTCCTCTGATCCTAACCCAACAGGATCAGAGTATAATCAAAAGTCCTTGAGAGAAAATTCTTCTGACAACTCAACATTTTTATTTGTGCTAATAACTATGACCTTGAAACTAAAATGAACTGAAAACATGTAAATAAGTAAAGACCATGGTGTCAGTTGACTGAAGCTAAACAAATTATCAATAAAAGTGGAAGTAATACAAAAGCCAGTATTTGATTCTCATGCTGTTTCCTCTACTTTTTGATATTTAGTGAGATGATATTGCTCATTCTCTTCCACTATTGTCTTTCATAATTTAAAAGATTTTTATTAGTAAGTTTTGTTTTTATATCACTTTTATTTCCTTAAATATTTAAGGTGATTTCAGTGGGAAGAGCTCTGAGCCTGGACTCAGGAAAGTCTGAGTTCAAATCTAACCTTAGACACCTTCTGGCTAGGTCCTGAGCAAGTCACTTAATCCATGTTTATCTCAATTGCCTCATTTGTAAAATGAGGACAATTAATAGCACCTACCTTGCAAGATTGTTGTGAGGCTCATATGACATTATAATTATTAAAAACTTAGGACAGTGCCTGGCTATTGTAAGCAAGACATAATTATTACTACATAATTGCCCCTATCTTTAGTAGAAAGCCATTTTTATAAGGAAAGAGAGAGAAATAGACAGATATAGTCAGACACCAAGAGACAGAGGTAGAAAGAGAAAGAAATAGAAAAACAGTTCAACAAAATCAATCACATCTGCCAAGACTGCCATATTCAATGTTCTAAATTCATAATCTCTTATATCTTTAAAAATCTCATATCATATCTTTAAAGAAGAAACTTGCATTTTATCAACTTTTATTTGTGGACAAACTTGGACATTATGATTAAATTATGACCAGTTTTAATTTTTTCATTGTGTTTTCCCTTTTTTGTTGTATTTATTATGTATATTATTTTCCTGGTTCTGTTTAGTTCACTTTTCATCAGTTAATATTTTCTAATGACATCTTATAATCCTTCTATTCACTGTTACAATACAATAATATTCCATTGCATTCATATAAAATAGTTTGTATAACCGTTAGGCATCTACTTTGTTTTCAAACTTTTGCTATTTAAAATTTATCAATATTAGGACCCTTCTTTCTGTCTTTGACCTCATTAAGGTATATGCCAAGCAATTAGAATTGGGTCAAAGGGCAAGGACATTTTAATTGCCTTTTTAGAATAATTCTAAATTCTTTTCCAGAATGGTTGGATCAATTCACAGATACATCAAGAGCGTAATAGAATGCTTTGTCTTTCTCCAACCCTTCCAACATTGATTAGTACCATTTTTTATTATCTTTAACTATATGATAAATGTGAGGTGAAACCTCAAAATCATTTTGATTTTCATTTCTTTTATTATCAGCAATTTGGAGCAATCATGTACATGCTCACTAATTGAAAATTTTTTGAAAAAAGTTTATGTTCTTTACTTATCTATTGAAAAATTCCTTTTTGTGTTATATATCTGAATTAGTTCTCCACTTATCGTGGATATTGGATCTTTATCAGAGAAAATTGAAGCAAAAAAAATTTTTTTGTTGGCCAATAAACTATCTCCCATCTTATCCTAGTTGCTTTATTTGTGTTAATGGGAAAGCTTCTGAATTTCATATAATCAAAATTATCTATTTTATGGTTGCATCTGTGCTGCATTTGGTTAAGAAGTCTTTTCCCAGAACATAATGATGAATGATCTTATCTGTTTTTCACCTAATTGTTTATGGTGTGACTTTTGATATCCAGTTTTCTGTATATATTTTGAGCTAATTGTGGTAAATAATATGATATGCTGGTCTAATCTAATTTCTGCCAAACTGCTTTCTAGTTTTCTCAGAAATTCTTGTCAATTGTATAATGTTTTACGAATGAAATTTGTCTACATTGGAGTTATCCTTAGGAGCAACCTTTTCTACTTGACAAAGAATTTAAATGCTTTCACTCTCCATCAGTGTCTATACTCTTTTTTGCTCATCCTTCTGGGGACTGCTAAACTTGTACAGGATAGGAAATAGGGCCTAAGCCTAAAATGTCATTGGTATGGGGAATTCCCAGATGAGGAAAATCCTTCTCATAAAGTAGATGAAAATCTACAACTTATACATTAGAGTTTCCTATTGCACTGAAAGAGAGAGTGATTTACTCAGGATCTCATATGTGTTAGAGATGAGACCTGAACCCAGGTCTTCTTGGTTCCTTCTAGGAATAACACATTATATTATTCTGCCTTTTCACAGGAAATGGTAATATCTAACGTCAATGTCTTTACTTTTTTCTCAATTTTCTATTTTTTCACATTAATGGTTCATTTGAATAAGTCAGATTGAATCAATTGCAAATGGTAATGTCATCTAATCATTATTCTATTTTGAAATTAACTTTGACGTCTGTGCTAATGAGTTAATGGTCTTTACCTTTTTAGTGCCTGTCTCTTGTATCTAGAATTTATTCCATCCTCACCTCACCTGTGAGAATCACTAGTTTCCTTTAATACCCAATTCAACCTCACTTTCTATCTACATGAATCCTTTTCCCCCCAGCTTACTCCCATTACCTAATATCTAATTTGTTTCTTTTTATTTTGTGTATAGAGGTGGAAGAGATCTCTGAAGTCATTTTGCCTAACCTTCCCTCATCCCCATTTTACAGAGAAGAAAACTGAGTCCTAGAGAGGCTAAATAACTTGGTCAACAACACATAGAGTAGATGATAGTACCAAAATTCTAATTCAGGTCCACCTCTGACTACAAATTCTTTGTTTTTTTTTTTACATGCTACACTGCAGTCAATCCTCTCCTCTGCCCCTTTCCCTGTCCATGTCATCACCCTCATAGAAATAAACCCTGTGAGAAAAGGGACTATTTTAATTATCTTTTTATCCATCCTCAGCACATTTTGCAATGCCTTAGACCATTAGTAGGTGCTTTATAAACACTTGTAAACTGACTGATTAACTGCTGTGACTGAATATCAGCTGCTTATTCCAATAGGAATGCTATGTCAGCATCTTATCTATTAAGAGATAGCTGATTTCAAAAATTTTATGTCAAAATGCAGCCCCTTTTATCCTTTTATATGAAAGTATTCATTATATAATGCAGAGACTTCTTAGTCTGTAAATCTATTGGAATACATTTTCCAACTTTGTTTTGTCATCTTCTCTTATGCTTATATTTGGTATTGACTTGGTTTGGAGAATATTATTAAGTTCTGCATAGAATTTCTCTGCCTCTTCATCTTCTGAGTCTACACCAGATATAGGAGTGTTTGCTTCAGTTAGCTTTCTTTCTTTTAAGTGTCTCATTAAATTATATAGCTTGTTTCCCTTTCACCACCAACTCCTATGAATTATTCATCCATTTGACTATAACTTCCATGTATTTACTGATTTTGCTTATTGCAAGAATTTCAGCATTAAGGTAATTCAGTCCTTCTAATAATATGTCAATTCTTTAGGCATTAAAGAATAGTGCAAATGAGTTCAAACTGAGAGTGGAACGCCATCACTTTTAAAGATCCACTGAAACAGCAACTTTCCCTCTTTGTCATTTCTAGGGCTCCTGAGTCCTTCAGTTCTGAACTATGATTAGCCCAAAGTAGTTTGAGTAACTCCATACATGTTTCATGACTATCATTAACCTACAGATAGACTTGTACAGAAAAGAGAAATACAGCATGGTAAAGTGAAAAAATTTCAGACTTGGAGTTGGGGTACCTGGGTGAATTACTACTTCTCACACCATGTGACACTGGATAAATAACTTAACCACTTTATGTCTCAATTTTCTCAAGTATAAAATGAAGATAATAGTAATACTCTAACTTGCATGAACTGATGCTGAGTGAAATGAGCAGAACCAGGAGATCATAATACATGGCAACAACAATACTATATGACAATCAATTCTGATGGACATGGCTCTCTTCAACAATGAAATGTTTCAAACCACCTCCAGTTGTTCACTGAAGAAAGCCATATACACCCAGAGAGAAGGATGTGAAATGTGGACCACAACATAACACTCTCATACTCCTTGATTGATGTTTGCTTACATTGTGTTTCCTTTATCTGATATATCTTTTATGTAGATAAGATTTTTCTTGCACAACAATGATAAGTTTGGAAATATGTATACATATATTCAATTTGCCAATATTTTAACATAATTAACATGTAGTGGATATCCTGCCATCTAGGGGAGGGGTGGGGAGTTGGGGGGGGAAAATTTGTAACGGAAAGCTATGTAAGGGTTAATGTTGAAGAATTACCCAAACATATGTTATGCAAATAAAATTTTAAAAAATAGTTATATTCTATTACCATTTCAGAGGGTTGTTTGAGCAAAGTGCTCTGTAAACATTAAAGTCTTTTTATAAATGTGAGCTATTATTATAATAAATAATACACATCACAGAATAAATAATCATAGAATTTCAGTGTTGCAAGGGATCTTAATGGCTATCTAGTCTAACTCATACTTAAAAAAGAATCCCCACATCACACCAAAGTGATCATCTAGTCTTTATCAAAGGCCTCCAATGAGAAAGAACTCATTTTCTTCTGAGGCAGCCCACCAATTGTCAAGGTTGTGTGTTTTATATCATTTGTGTATTAGAAATTTAAAGAAAGGAGTGAATATTTTGGACTGTAATTACCAGGAAAGTTAGTACTGAAATAAAAAGCTGATTCTGTATAGGAAAATAAATGGAATATACAAAAATCTTCATCAAGAATACCATCCAAATATTGCCATTGAATTGTGCTGTCAATCAGCAAACAAGAGTGATAATACTACTTTTATTTATAGAACAATTTATATCTTTTAAAACATTCTCACAAACAATATCTCATCTTTTTCCTCAAAACAGTCTTATGATTTTTAAAAAATGGCTTGCCATATTGTAGTTGTATTAGAGTTCTTTATAACTTCTTGCTTATATTCTTGTCAAGGATTATAGCAACAAGTTTGTTTTTTGTCTTCTAAATTGTCATTGTAATCTCACTTGGCAGGCTAGATTGTTTAGAGGAATATAGTATAACCTCATTTTGGTACAAGTTTCTCACTGTATGTAGTTAACAATGCTATCTTTGATTGTAGGTTAGAATGGGAAAGGTCATTGTGATAGTTGTGATAGTTCTTTACTTACTATTGAATGATGCCAGATTTTGTTTTTTATTTTCTCACAATTATGAGCAACTACCTTGTGTTGACATTATCTCACGTTGCCATGAAGCACTCCCAGCAATGCCAGAATGCTCTTCTCTGGCAGTGTTTAATTCTGAGACCAGCAGAAGTTCTATGTCAATATACCAAGATTGCACGTTAATGATTAAAGTCACTCAAATGCAACAGTTGTTTGAATTGGAGATTTAATAATCTATTTTGTTTGCTTGGTGAGAACAATTTCACACATTTCATAGTTCTGCCAGAAAATAAAGCTTAGGAAGGTCTTTTTGTTTAATAACTATTTGTAAACTCAATTGTTTGCTTGTTTCACTTTTGTGAGTATGTGTGAGAGAGAAAAAAACCTCAGTTTCAACAGATTTTCATCTTAACTTCTCTAGTCACTCTACACAACAAGAACAAAAAATCCAAGACCAATAAATTTCATAATATTATTATCTTTAAAGGTTGTATAATTACCTTTTGTTTTTACATTGAAATCAAAGACCAAAGTATTTATTTAAATTTGAAAAACAGTGAATATAGAAAAATACTATGGTTTATTACTATGGATACTAGGATCATTTTTTAAAACTTTATTGGTTTATAGAAGTTCTTTACTTCTCAAAATGACGGTACAATAAAATCTTGATCATCTGGCATCATAGAGCAATGAGTCATGTTGGAGAAGAGCATATTCCTAGATAACTCAAGCTGTTGAAGTGCTAGAATTTTAAGCTCCCGTGAAACACAGGCAGCACTTTGGCCCCCAAAGACTCTAGGATGCTTGACTTCTGCCTCTTTCTTGCTGGATCTCTTATTAATTTCTTCAGAATGTCTGCTGCTGTCTTCTCTCCTAAGCTGTGCCACTGAAGCAACAGTTACATCTACATTTTGCCATCTGCTTAACTTTTCGTTTCTCTGCTTTTCTTCTTTCTTGCTTTTTCTGTCTACTACCCCTTTTGCTTCTTTTCTGAAAAATGGGTGGCCAGTCAATCAGAATCTGTGCAACTCTTCTTCAGGTCAGCAAACTAAACTAAAGCAATGCATGATACCTGACATGGAGATTTTCAGTTCTGTCCTGCTCTTCTTGTCACTTGTCACTTTACAGATGGGCTCTATGGGTCTTCTATGCCAGACACTTCTTTTTTCTTCCCTTTACTTTCAGGTTAGGTACTCATCTATTTTTTTGAGGTACTAGAAGCTAGTTTTCTTATAATCTGTGTTTTACTGTAATAACAGTAATAAAGATGAAAGGAGGAATGTGGTAGAAACATTTTTATTCCTCTGTTCTGTATACTAATTTTTCATTATCCATTCAACAAAACTAACAAACAATGCTTCTTAAGATTCAACTATGAGCAAGGTGTTATGCTAGTTGCTAAAAAGATAAAAAATAGCTCAGACATAAATATACATAGGCATAAATAAAGGCAGCTTTACATAATATGCATTAGAATATGACAGGAGCAATAGGGACCAGAGCTGTAATCAAAGTGTGATGAGAAATCTGAAGAAGGAAAAAAAGAGATCTATAACAGAGGAAGTTTGGAATAGATTGGAACTGAAAAGGACTAGTGGCAAAAATAAACTAGAGTAGGAATTTTGAATCTAGGACCCCTGAGCTAGCCTTTTTTATATATTAATATTTCAATATAATTAATTTCCTTGGTAATCCAGTGTAAAAACATTCTCTGACATTGGCTCAACAGGCTTCACCAGATTGCTAAAAAGGTCCATAACACAAAAAAGGTTGGGTACTTGAAGTAGAATTATAAAATATTAGAGCTGGAAGGAATCTTCAAGAACAAATAGGCCATTTTACAGATGAGAAAAATTGGGCTCAGAATAGTTGAATTGACTTGATTGGTGTCACAATCCAGTTTGTGACAGCACCAGGCATAGATTGTTATTAGTAATGTTAATAATAATTATCTACTTCTTAAGATCATAACCACAGAGTGGGAGATGACCTTCAAGAGTACATAATAATGGAATTTGAGAGCTGGTTAACTCCCAGACAAAATCACATCTTCTATAGGAAGTCTTTCCCAATTCCTTTTAATTCTAGTGCTTTACCTTTCTTATTTCCTAATTTTCCTATATATACCTTGTTTTTTCATATTTATTTACTTATTTCCCCTATTAGATTGTAAGCTCTTTGAGGGCTTTGCAGTTGTTGCTTGTATAATTATTTCATTCATGCCAGATTCCTCATGCTCCATTTGACCTTTTCTTGACAGAGACACTGGAATGGTTTGCCATATCCTCCTTCGGCTCATTTTACAAATGAGGAAACTGAGGCAAACAGGGTTAAGTGACTTGTCCAAGGTCACATTGCTGGTACATATTTGAGGTCAGATTTGAACTCATGAAGATGAATCTTCCTGATTTCAAGCCCAGTGCTCTATCCACTGCACCACCTATCTACCCTTCTTTGAGGGCAGGAATTGTCTTTTGACTCTTTTTGTATCCCCAATGCTTAGGACAATGAATGGCACATTGTAGGCCTTAAGAAATGCCTAAATTAATGAAGAAACTTAACAAATGTTTATTGACTGACTGACTGACTTCAGCAGCAATCTAGTCCAATTCATGTGGCAAAGAAATGACCACTATATGATAACTAAAAAATGGTTGCCTACCCTCTGCTTGAAGTCCCACTCTCATTTTACACATAAAGACACTGAAAACTAATAAGGTAAAGTGATTTATCCAAAGTTACAAAAGAGTCAGGCTTTGAAATCCAGGTCTTCTTATTTCAAATCCATTGATTTTTCCTCCACATCATTCTCATCTTCTTGTCATTTCCTTCTTAGGACAGGTTGGTAGAACCTCACTTGCTCTACCAACACAATTAAATTTATTTATTAATGTAGCCTTTAGACTCAGTCATTTCTGAATTCATATTCATTGTAGAACATATTGGATGATGATTATTTCTTTTTTGCTTGCACCCTCATCCTACTTCAACTGTAAATATCTGAAATCATCTGAACTCAATTTGTACAAGCCTGACAGACCAGATAATGCATGTTCATTGCTATAATAAAAGATTTAATCAAGGTAGAATTGCAAAGCAAAGCAATAGGAAAACACATATCTAACTATTCCTTCCTGAATGCTTACAAACATTTTCAATTCAGAGTAGACTGGGAAATCAGTATTTATGAAACTTAGGCTTCTAAATCAAGTGCTGCTCCCCTGTGCTCTGTCTGTCCATCTGTCTCTATCTCTGTCTGTCTCTGTATCTGTCTGCCTCTCTCTCTCTCTCTCTCTCTCTCTCTCTCTCTCTCTCTCTCTCTCTGTCCCTTTCTCTCCCTCTCTCTCTCTCTCACCCTACTTTTTATGGTCATCTTTTCTTTGCCAGGTCTCAAGAACATGCTGGGAACCCCTGGGCTCCTGAATGATGCCATAGCAGTTTCCTCTCTTTCATGCAATTCCATTCCTTCTTTCTCTGATCTCTGTTGACCTCCTGATGGTCTTATCAGAAATTTAATCCTAAGAACTTTAATCAGGGCTATCATGGAGTCTCAGAGTTTTGCAGAAATTGTAACCCTCCTCTTAGATGCACTTGAATAACCATTTAAATGTCCCTAGAAAATCACAGAATCCCAAAACTGAAAAAAAGACTTGAGAGGTCTTCTAGTCTAACCCACATATGAGTAAAAATTATCTCTGTAATCCCTTCAATAAATGGTAATTCAGCATACACTTGATTACTTTTCTTATAACCTGTCTGTCCTCTTCTATCTCCCCAAGTAACCAGATTCTCTTAGCTGATTGTCCAGTCTCCTCCTGCAGCATCTGACCCATGCCTCCACTAGAGACCAAAAATATTCTTTCCTTCTACCCTTAAATCTCTCAATCATATTCCTCTATGATGGGCTTAATGTGGAATAATAAACCCTGGATTCAAATTCCAGCTTTGCTACTTATTAGGATAAATTATTTCATTTTTTGAGTTTCACTATACTCATTTATAAAGTAAGCATATTAGAGTAGATGATGTTTAAGGCCATTTCTACATGGAAATCAGAATTTCTTCACAATACAGCCATGTTGATGAGCCATGACAAATAGTACTAAGTGAACCTTGTCATACTTGTTTAAACAAGAATAGTTTTTTCCTTCCACTCCTAACCAACTGTAGTCCTCTATATAACATTTTACATAATTTTCTATTTGATCCAACATTAGATATTTTTTAAAAATCATATTTATTTGTATATTTACCTTGCTTATCCTTCTAGCTCTGTTTCTGACTCATTGGTTTTTATGAGAAAAAGTATAAAATCAAAAGCAAAATGGGCTGAAATGCAGTGTTATGGAAAGAATATGAAGTCACAGAGCCAGGGACAGACAGCTAGAGACAAAGTAATGGCAAAGGAGGAAAATAGATGCGCTACACTAGATGATAAGAATGATAATTCTCCTCTTCATTCTTTTAGAATCATAGAAAATTGAAAATTAACCTTTAATTCAACAAAAATGTATTAATTGTCTGTGGGGCATTACACTTGATAATTCCAAGACCAGTGCTTTGAATATGCATATGATTGTATCAATAGTTTCTGTTCTTGAAGAGTTTACAATCTATTGGAAAGTTGATACATTGTTGATACATAAAATAATACATTTTACATATATGTTATATATATTCATATATGTTTCACATTTGAAAATAAGTGCATGTTGATCTCTCATTAGTATAAGAAACCAAAAGAACAAGAGATCATTTCTAGCCTGGGGACATCAGGGAAAGGTTTCACCAAATCAATATAAGATGGGGAAGAATAAAAGACAATCAGTCCTAGACATGTTCATGGAACTGAGAAAGGGCAATACAAGGGTGGGGAACAATAATAGTTCACTTTGGCATAAGTACAGAATGTGCAATGGGTGGGGGGATAGGTAGAGAGTTTACAATGAAGTATGACTAGAAAAATAGTTTAGAGGCTTATTGTGGCAGAAGCTATTGAATGCCAGACTAAGGAGTTTGTATTTTATTTGCTAGCTTTTGAGATTTTTGGGGAGGAGGAGGAATATGATCATTGGGGAGGTTATTTTGTCAATTAGGGAGGGATTGATGTGAAAGGGAAAAGTTTAAAACCCTAGAAACTAATTTAAAAGCATTTACAAGAATTCAAGTTAAAAGTACTAAGTAGGAAACTAGAGTAGGAATAGTGAGAACAAAATGGAGGAGACTTATATGAGATATTTTAGAGAGAGATGACAAAACTATGGACAATGGAAAAGAACCCATCGAATTTAATCTCCCACCCCTTCTGTGGTATCCTATATTAAGTAGTGAGGTTTCCATGTAAGATACTTATTGTAAGGGAACCTATTTCAAAAAGTAGTCAATTATGTTTCTGGATATATATGTATTCTAATTAGTAGGATGGAGATAGACTGAAGTTACTTGCAATTCTAGCATTCTATGATTCTAATTTCTTCCTTATATTGAGCTGAAATAAGCCTTTCTGTTAGCTTTGTTACAATGAAATAAAGAAACTGAGTTTTATCCAGACAAATAATTTATTTAGTAAAACATGTGGTTTCAGAAACCAGTTAGCTTCAAAGCTCTCAGATTACTGATTTCTATATAGTTAATATACAATTAGGAGGGAGGAAAAACAGGATTGAGTTTTGAGATATTGGGTTTCTTATCAGTAGAGGAGATTGGGAAACTGTTGAAAGGGAGAGGGATTATTTTGTTACATTCCATAAGCCAGGTGACAGTTGGGAAAGGGAGTAATTTTGTGACCTCTACAAAATCAAATGATTTATATGAAGTTGAGACTTAACTTCACAAAATGATGGGAAAAGGACAAAATGGAGTAACTCATGATATTTTTAATGTAACAAAGCTCCTCCCAGCAATCCTTCTTTTGCCATGTGGAACTACTAGCCTAATATGTTTCTAATTACTTCAACTGTATTTTAGAAATCAAAATTTCTAGTTGCCTCTTAGGTCTCCTCTACAAGCGCTCCTGTTTGTAATAATAGCTAAAATGTATGTAAGAATATAAACCTCATCATGGCATGGAGGTTATCTGTTGCAGAAGATCTGAAATATAGAAATTCTATAGTTTGAAAGCATTCTTCAATTTAAGCCAGCTTAGATCTTGATACTTGGTGAATCCTATACAAAGATGGACACAGAGGAGAATGTCAAAAAAACACATTGAAAATTTTGGTTTGGGATCAAGAAATAAAAGATATAAGAATCTAAAGTTTCATGTGTATATCATGAATGCTTTCTTTAGCAGAGTCAGATGCAGTGATCAATAAATCACATCTTTTTGAATGAAATTAACTATTTTAATAGGAAATAAATGATGTAATTATTTCTGAATTGATTTGCATACTAAGATCTTTGATTGCTTAGCAGAAATCAAATATAATAACAAATTAGAAGGAAAAAAAAGTTGTCTATAACTATAGTATCTCCTGTTTAAATGATTAATTGGGGCTGTACATGATGGTACAAATCTACAATCCATGCTGCTAGGAAAGGCTGAAATGGATAGATTGCTTACACTTGGGAAATCAGTCTAATGTCCACATGAAGATCAGCTTTAACATGGTGAGCCCCCAGAAATGGAGGGCGGGAAATTAAATTGCCTATAGTGTGGTGGGGGTGGGGAGGAAATCCTAGAGCAGCTCAGAAATAGAATTGGTCAAAGTTATCTATGTCAGTCAGTAGTTGGATCTGACCTACGAGGGGCTGCTGCCATACAATCTGAAAGCAAAAGAAAAAAGGTGAATCCGAATAATAGGAAATGGAAAAAGGTAAAGGCATTTGCTTTATTATTATTTCTTAGAAAAATTTAACTGATACAAAACAGTCACTACAAGAAGGACAAAAGAAACAATAAACTGACTCACCTAAGAATGTACTTGTTCTCATTTCTAAGCAGAGAAGCACAACTAAGGGCAGTACCAGTTTACAACATAAGCTTATTTGGAAAAACATTATGGAGGAGGAAGTTGGAAGATTAGGAAAAGTATCACCTCACAAAATAGCAAAAAGCATTTAGGGGGAAAATAAACCTTCAGAGAATTCCCATGAGATGCAGTTAAAACAGATCATACTGGGTGTTCATTCATAGATATGACTGGAAGAAATTTATATGTTAATCAAATCTAATAGTGTATGGAGACCTGCTGACATGTCTTTGGCAAATTATTCATACTGGCAATGATAACTAAACCATCATCACATTTGTAATCCATATGTGCTATCAAAGTACTTAATCAAAGTACTTAATGTTCTATATTGAAGTCAAGAAAAGTATCTATCCCAAACCAAATATGTCCAGAAGAAATCTCTAGAGCCAATACAATTTTTTAAAGGCATGAGTTGATTTTCAAAACACTTTTTTTTAGATCTGTACCAGAGAAGGAGATAATCATGCTAATGAAATCATGGATTTTTTGAAATAGCTATATAATTTTTTCAAAGAGGCAGTGTGGCATAAAGATTAGAATGCTGAACTTGGAGTTAGGAAGATCTCAGTTCAAACCCTGACCACCTCTGACACTTAGTAAAGTTGTATGCAATAGAAATTTTTGCTTTCATGTGTACTCTTTTTTCATTTCTATTTTGTATATGGAAGTATTCATTTTATTTGATGTTAATTTTTAAATTTTAACAATGAAAAATGAGATAGAGAAAATTAAAAGGATTGCTGTGAAGCAATCAGGGTCTTGTTGATATTAGATAACACCAAATAATAGCCTACCCAAACAGCACAGTTGCATGATTTTCTCTAGAACTGCCCTGAAGGATTCAATCCTTTTATCTCTGAAATACCACCTGGGGCCCCACTGCCTTGATTGGTAATGCCTCAAGTAGCCCTTTGTATGAGGTCAGGACAGCTCCAGCCATATTTCACTTTATTATCTAGACACTTCTTTGCAAACCACTGTGCCATGGTTTTAGCTTCTCTCTTTTCTTCCCTCCTTTCAGCTGCCTCCACTTACCCCAAACTCCTTATCATTTTGGATACACGATCAAATTACTGGAAAGGGTGCATCAATTTACTCCCTATGGCTTTCCTACCATCTAAACCAAATTTCTAAACCAAAATATTCTTCTCTGGCCATTTGATATTTCTCCTTATTAGTCAGACAAAAAAAAAGAAGGCAACCATATGATGGTAAATCCAGTAAAGGAGACAGGAAAGGTTTGAAATCCATCTGATAAAAGGAGAACTAAGAAAGAGCAGTGCCATGAAGGGAGACTGATTATGTGGTAGATCCCCCTATTAGAATAGAAACTTTTGAGAGCAAGGATTCTTTTATATCTGCTTCCCCACTTTTATATATATCCCCACTTTTATATATCCCCACCACCAATCACATAATAAAAGCTAAATAGAAGCTTTTTTCATTTATTCAGCACTTCAGGAGAAGAGAAGCAAAGAAGGTGGACATTAGTGGTAACTCAGGGCTAAGAATTGGCAGGGCACAAAAAGCAGGATAAGGGGCAAAGATTCCAATAGTGAAAGACAGTGTCTGGTTAAATTGGTTAACTAGCAAATCGAGAGTGTGGAGGCAGGCAAGTGAAGGAAGTCATGTGTTGTGAGACATGGGCACTATGTTGCTTTATTTTTCTGCTATGCTTCTTTGTTACAAAGGAGGGTTGTATAGAGGCAGAGGTGGAGATTGGGCTCTTTGGGGAACAACAGTGATTAGAGAAAGAAAAAAATTTCAAAGCATTTGTTGTATATTAATTGGGGAATGTCAATAAATCAATGATTTGTATAAAATATTATTGCCCCATAAAAAAAAGTTAAGTTGTATGTAATAGAAATTTTTGCTTTCATGTGTACTCTTTCATTTCTATTTTGTATATGGAAGTATTCGTTTTATTTGATGTTAATTTTTAAATTTTAACAATGAAAAATGAGATCTCTTGACAGTATTTTCATTTTCTGTCCCCATATCTGAAATTCTGTCCCTCTTCACCTTCACTTCCTAGTATCCCTTACTTCCCTAAAGTCTCAGTCCTACCTTCTATAACAAGTTTGTTTCAATCATCCTTAATCTTAATGCTTCCCTTCTGAGACCACTCCCAATTTATCCCATATTGCTTGTATCAGCATGTTATTTACATGTTGTCTTCCCCAATTAGACTGAATTTGTTGAGAGTAGGGACTGGTTTTTATTTGTATGTTTGTCTTTTTTCATAACACTATGTTTGGAACATAGTAGTTACTTAATAATTGATAGATGACTAACTGATGCAGAGTAAAATAGAATAATGAAAATAGTGAACACAAATGAGTATAATAATATACCTGGACAGAGCAACAACAAA
Source organism: Myrmecobius fasciatus (assembly GCA_023553655.1). NCBI lineage: Eukaryota > Metazoa > Chordata > Mammalia > Dasyuromorphia > Myrmecobiidae > Myrmecobius > Myrmecobius fasciatus. The sequence goes on along the minus strand of JAJPUD010002387.1, from coordinate 145,627 downwards.
AATTGAAAGCTGTGTAATTATGATAAAGTTTGCCCTTGAAGAAGAAAGAGATGAGGAAATTAAACTCCCTTCCTGGAGGTGGGGAGTGGCATTCATCTATGGATGTAGAATATTATTCTCCATATACTGTTAGATTCAATCAAGGTTTTGCTTGGTTTTGCTGAGATGATTTCAGTTTTTCCTTCTTTTAAATTATTTGTTCCTGGGGAATCACACTCTGGATAATGGAAAGAAGAATAATATATATGATAACAAAGATATGCAAAAGCAAGAAAATATTTATATCAATAACATTTTTTAAAATGTATAAAAGAAAGTAGAGCAAGAGTAGAGGTTCAGCATTTTGAAAACAAAGGGAGAGACTGAATAGAGGTAGTGGAGGACAGAGATGAAATCAGTCATAGGGAGAAAAGAAAGATAAGAAATTATGAATGCAGAGGGAAATTTCAGAATTTAAGGTCATAGAAGCAGAATAGTTTTGAATGATGATAGGTTTGGATGATGACTACCATGACAGGGAATAGAGACAGAGATCTTAGTAACTAGGGAGTTTGATAAACTGGAAGATTACGATGTTAGAGGAGGCTGCAAAATAACTGTTAAAGTCACCAAGACATAAGGAAGCAATTAGGACAGAGTGGAAGGCTGTTCAACAGGTACTGAACTCCTTGAAAAACAAGAAAGAATGGGAGGAGGTGACAAAATACTGTAGTTACATGGGGTTAACTTCAAAGAGATTTCTAAAAGATAGTGTTAGACTGAAATTCTTAATCTAAATAAGCAGAAGACCATGATTTATTTAAAAAAAAAACTCCTTGTAATCCTATGTATTTTATTTTATACATTTAAAAGCATTATTTTGATAAGAAGTCCATAGGTTTCACCAAAGGGATCCATCACAAAAAAATACACAGTAGTAAGGAAACGGGAAGTAACAAAGAATATTCCTACTCATCTTTCAGGCCAGAGAAAAGCAGCCAGCGAAGAAAAAAATAACAAGGGACGATATGTCTTCTAGGAAAAAAGAAAAAAAAAAACTGGAATTCTGTAACTACTGGAAATTGAAAGTCATATAGTAGGCAAAGATCTGGGATGAAGAAGAGTGCATTAATGATAAAAAGAAGTTGCAAGGGCACATTGGAAGGGGAAGACAGAATAGTTAGGAACCAGGATGAGTCTAGGAACCAGAGCCAAACTAGAGAGGAAGATTTCAATAAAAAGTTGCAAAGAAGATTTTGCCTTAGAATGTGATTGAAACTAGTGATTAGGGGATCAGAAAGTCAGAATTTGCTAATTATAGGACCAAAGTACCAGTTGACTGAAATTGATTAAGGGAGATGGAAAGACAGTGGGAGGGAGGTAGTAACAATGAAGGTCAAGACAATAGTGTGATTCCCCCAATCACCAACAGCGTAAGATATACTACAACAAGAAAACATGACTTCTCTCCTCAGTGTTACCTCCTCTTTTCTGGTTGTATAATGAAAGAAAGTGAAAAGGGAAGAAAGTTTTGGGGATAATGACAGCAGATTGAACTGTGCAGTAAAGGAAACATTTAATGCCTGGGACTCCACAGCATAGGGTGGGAACACTTAAGATTAAAGCAGATGATCACTCAAGTGCCTTATAATTCTGAGATTTTATGACTCCATTACATCACTGGGATATTTTTAATTACAAGCATACTTAATTGCTAAACAGCAGTCCTTTCTGCATTATCTATGTATTTCTGTTTCTTATAACATATATGTGTTTTTTTTATTGAATGAGATATGTGACTTTGAAAATCAGATAATCTATGATGACCACCAATTGAGTTGATATTTATTAACCATAGTATGCTAAACAATATAGCTAGTGGACCCACACCTAACACTGCACACCAAGATAAGATCTAAATGGGTTCATGATCTAGATATAAAGAGTGATATTATAAACAAATTAGAGGAACATAGGATAGTTTACCTCTCAGACCTGTGGAGATGGAATAAATTTATGTCCAAAGAAGATCTGGAACTCTTAATTGAACACCAGATAGATAATTTTGATTATATTAAGTTAAAAAGTTTCTGTACAAACAAAACTAATGCAGACAAGATTAGGAGGGAAGCATCAAATTGGGAAATCATCTTCACATTTAAGGGTTCTGATAAAGGTCTCATCTCTAAGATATATAGAGAATTGTCTCATATTTATAAGAATTCAAGCCATTCTCCAATTGATAAATGGTCAAAGGATATGAACAGACAATTTTCAGATGATGAAATTAAAACTATTTATAATCATATGAAAAGGTGCTCCAAATCACTATTGATCAGAGAAATGCAAATTAAGACAACTCTGAGGTACCACTACACACCTGTCAGATTGGCTAAAATGACAGGAAAAGATAAAGATGAATGTTGGAGGGGATGTGGGAAGACTGGGACACTGATGCATTGTTGGTGGAGCTGTGAACGGATCCAACCATTCTGGAGAGCAATTTGGAGCTATGCTCAAAAAGTTGTTAAACTGTGCATACCCTTTGACCCAGCAGTGTTTCTATGGGGCTTATATCCCAAAGAAATCATAAAAGAAGGAAAGGACCCCACATGTGCAAGAATGTTTGTGGCAGCCCTTTTTGTAGTGGCTAGAAACTGGAAATTGAATGGATGCCCATCAATTGGAGAGTGGCTGAATAAATTTATGGTATATGAATGTTATGGAATATTATTGCTCTGTAAGAAACGACCAGCAGGACGATTTCAGAGAGGCCTGGAGAGACTTGCATGAACTGATGCTCAGTGAAGTGAGCAGAACCAGGAGATCATTATTCACGGCAACAACAATACTATATGAGGATCAGTTCCAATGGACATGACCCTCTTCAACAATGAAATGCTTCAAACCAGTTCCAATTAATTGTTCAGTGAAGAAAGCCATATACACCCAGAAAGAGGGATGTGAAATGTGGCCCACAACATAACATTTTCATGTTCTCTATTGAGGTTTGCTTGCATTGTATTTCCTTTATCCGATTATTCTTTCTTGCACATAGGATTTCGCCTGCACAAAAAATGATGCAATAACTATACATATATTCGATTTCTTAAGTATTCTAACATAATTATCATGTAGTGGATATCCTGCCATCTAGGGGAGGGGTGGGGAGTAGGGGGTAAAATTTGTAACAGAAAGTTTTGTAAGGGTTAATGTTAGGAATTACCCATACATATGTTTTGCAAATTTAAAAAAAAATTTTTAAATTTAAAAATAAATAAATAAATAAACAATATAGCTAGGTACTAATTAGTGTGAATAAGAAATCACTTGAATTTTTTGCATGTATTCATAATCTCATTGTTCACAGCATATAAAATATAATAATTTGTTTCAGCCCAATGGAAATTTATAATGTGATTTCAAAGAATGTATCCATAGCAAGAGAATTCATTATTCACACTAATTGGAGTCAAACTGTAGTGGGTGTTCAAAAAATAATTTTTGCATTGGAGAAATTAATTCTGTTGAATAACCTAATATCTATTGATATGTCTGATACCAATATTCTATTGAAATAGTAGAGGTGTTGGAGAGACTTGCATGAACTGATGCTGAGTGAAATGAGCAGAACCAGGAGATCATTATACACAGCAACAACAAGACTATATGATGATCAATTCTGATGGACATGGATCTCTTCAACAATGAAATGTTTCAAACCACTTCCAGTTGTTCAGTGAAGAAAGCCATTTACACCCAGAAAGAGGGATATGAAATGTGGACCACAACATAACATTTTCATGGTCTCTATTGATGTTTGCTTGCATTGTGTTTCCTTTATCTGATTTTTCTTTCTTGTAGATATGATTTTTCTTGCACAACAATGATAAGTGTGGAAATATGTATACATATATTCTATTTCTCAAGTACTTTAACATAATTAACATGTAATGGATATCCTGCCATCTAGGGGAGGGGTAGGGAGTAGGGGGGAAAAATTTGTAACAGAAAGCTTTGTAAGGGTTAATGTTGAAGAATTACCCATATATATGTTTTGCAAATAAAAAGAAAGAAAGAAAGAAAGAAAGAAATAGTAGAGGTGAAATGGCATTGCTTTGGGGTTTATTAATTTATTATTTTGTTGGAGGTAGATGGATAGCTAGCTAGACAGATTTAATGACTGAGTGTAAGATTTGGATTATGAAATATTTCCCTGGTTATCATTCTTTGGGAGAGATAGGGTAGAGGGAACTACTTATTTGGGGAGAAAAAGAAGCAAAGCAGAACTACATTTCTGAAAATCAGAACTAAAAATTCAAAATTGTATGTAAAATTAATTATGCTTTATATCTTAGGGGTTTTTGCTGATGAAAGAAAAATTCCATCAGCAGTGTGTTTTATTTCTTTTAATTCTTGGTATATGATATTATTCAATGTTTTTATGCTATATTGAAGTTTTTTTTTTATCAAATAGTCCCTTTAAGTAGACTACTTGTACTACCATATAGAATAGACTATTCAAATTTGAAAAGTTATAGATATTTTAAAGAGACTCTTTCCTATGTGATAAAATTTCAGATTTAACTTTTATAGCACAATCTCATTTCAGGACTATGGGATTGGATTTATATTGTGACCTCTCAATAAATAGGTTAATAGATATAGGGATTGTGAGGAGAGGGTTTTTTCCCATTAACACATAAATTTTGACAAATATCCAGAGGGGAAGTGGGGTTAAATAAATTTTAAATGACCTTGGAAATAACTAAGAACTGTAGGTATATTAGTAATTGCTTTTTTTAAAAGCATGTTAATGATTTAAAAGCTGACTTTCCTACAGTTATTTTATTTTGTTCTTCCTTTTTCTTTTTAAAGACTTGTCTCTCTGGAATGTGAAGAGATTACCACAGTGGGAAGTTTGGGGTTACCCATAGAATTTGGTTTTCCAAAATTCCATTTTGATCAGCATGGAAGCTTGATCTTTTTCCATTTCTAGCCTAGGCCAGTTTGTACCCTTTTAGGCAAACTGGTCTTTTCCCACCCCACCCTTTACCTTCCCGGGGAAGAGGGGGGAAGGGGGAAGGGTAAATTGTTGCAGAACTTAGTGATAGCTCCAATTGGCTAACCCACTGACACTCATAATTCTTGAACCTCAGCTTAGTCAGAATTACACATGCAACCCATCTAGAATTATTGTTGGTAATCTATGAGGAAATGCTTCATAATAGCTTGACTAATTGAGAGAATTTTGTTGTTGATGTTGTCCAGTCATTTCAGTCATATGTAACTCTTCATGATTCGATTTGGAGTTTTCTTCACAAAGACACTAAAGTGGTTTGCCATTTCCTTCTCCAACTCATTTTACAGATGAGGAAACTGAGGCAAACAGGGTAAAGTTACTTGCCCAGGGTCACAGAGCTAGTAAACGCCTAAGACCAAATTTGAGCTCTGTTCTTCCTGACTCTAGACCTGGCACTTTATGAACTGTGTAACCTAGTTGCCCATATTATTTAAGGAATGCCATTCAAAAAGCCACACAACTAATGAAAACATATAAGTGACTAGAATTAACTCTAATTGTGAGCTTCTGTCATTTTTTAAGAAGAGTTAAATAATGAGAACATTCTTCTTGAGGAAGGGACTGCTAGCTTTACATTGTCTTCAGCCCAGCTTTGAGAAAGGAAATGCATTTTGTCTTTTCCTGGCTTATGTGACTAGCTGGAGATAAGCCAACCTACATAATGATACATAAACCCTTAGAATTTAGCTTTATTGCTAGCATTTCAAAGACTCTATGACAGATGATCCAGGAGTGTGTGTTCTTGTTCAGTACTAAATTAGCATCACTTAGGGTCACTGACCATATAAAACAAGACCAGAAAAAGGGAGACAATTCATCCCTTGGGTCTTATGATTAGAGTAGGCATTTCTCCAAATTATTTGATTTAAATGGATTTACTTCTCTGCTGTGTACAAAGAAGGCTGAGGTAAAAATGAACTGTATCTTTCTCTGGACTGGTTTTAGTTTAGTCATTGTCTCTTAATCCTCTTTTTTTTTTTTTTTTTTTTTTTTTTTTTTAAAGATTCAGACTGTTTCTTTCAGGCAACTTAGTGTTTTTGAGTCTATGGTCCAAAGTTCAACTTCCAAATTTGAATCCTGGCTTTGACTCTCAGGAGTTGCTAGCCCTAAGCAAGCTATTATGCTCAGCCTCAGTTTCCTCAGCTGTAAAATGAGAATATTATGAGTTGTAATAACTCATTTGTTATAAGGAAAGCATTTTATAAAGAGGAAACTAGGTAGCTAAGTGGAGAGAGTGCTGGACTTGGAATCAAGAAGGCCTGAGTTTAAATCAGATTTATCTACATACCAGCTGTGTGAGTCAGAACAAGTCACTTAACTTCTGCTTGCCTCAATTTCTTTATAAAATGGGGATAACAGCACATCCCTCACACTGTGAGAAATAAATAGGATAAGAATTGCAAAACAATTGACATGGTGCCTGGTCCATAGTAAACACTATATAAATATTAGCTCTTACTGTTGTAAACCTTAAATTTCTATATGAATGTCGAAGTTATTTTTTCTTTTGGCAGGTGATACTTTTAGGGTTTAAAAAATTCAACATGTGGCTGATTCAACATTTTTGAGAGTATTATGCAATACTAGAATTACACAAATTCATTACTAATTTCATAATAAATGATTCTTTGTTTTTATATTGCAAACTTTTCATCCAAGATCCTGAATGTCCCTTTTTATCCCATTTCCCCCTTTCTGACCTTATAGAATATGAGCTTAGCAATAACTTGTATTTTTATAGAACTTTATAGCTATAAAATAATTCCACACATATCACTTCGTATGATCCTCACAGAAACCCTCTGAGATAAGAAGTACTAGTTTGATGATATTATTTTTTGTTGTTGTTGTTCAATTATTTTTCAGTCATGTCGTACTCTTCATAACCCCATTTGGGATCTTCTTGACACAGACACTGGAGTGGTTTGCCATTTTCATCTCCAGATCATTTTGCAGCTTTGGGAACAGGATTAAATGACTTGACCAGGGTCACTCAACTAGTGAGTGTCTGAAGCTACATTTGAATTTAGGATGATGAGTCTTTTTGACTCCAGGCCCAGCCCTCTTATCCACTGGGCCACCCAACACTATCCATTTTATAGATAAGGAAACTGTGGATCACAAAGTTTAAGTGTTACTTAAAGTGAAATAGCTAAAAAGTAGTGGAGGCGAGATTAAAATCCAAATCTGTCTGATTCCACCTCCATCATTTTCTCCTTTTCTTCTTTGCCCTCCAGAAAATGCAAAAGGGAGATAAAACTTTTCCATTCCTATCCCAGATTCTTTCTACAACTCCTTCCCTCCCCTGCCCCTAGGCCATTAGAGTCCCCTGTCTTTAGAGCTTATTTACAGAACTTTGAAAGCAATTAAGGGAGTTAAGTAAAGAATTGTAACCATGATAGATACCACCTTTGGTTATTCTAATCATCAGTTTGCTCAGTCAAATTCCTTTCTCTAGGAGAAAGTAAGTAAATAAAGACTAAAACTGAATTAGTGCCAGACACTCTCCCCAGTTCCATATATACCACATCCTTACCTTTCTCTCCTCAACACACATACACCCAATATACACATTCTAGTATATTTAATTAGACTCATACTTTTACTCTTTGGTGAAAATGGGCAGTTAGCAATTATTACACCTGTTTTGCAGATGGTAAAAATAATTTATCTAAGATCATGAAGTGAAACAATGGTGCTGCTTAGTAATGGAAAGTAAGAATTCTTTCTTTCTAGCATTTAATATTAAAATCTCTAGGCCCTGCTACTTCATTATTTTAACAAAAGTAAATTAGATTTCGAATCAAACTCATTTTCTTCCTTCTGCTTATATAACAAAGACAGAAACATTTCATACCACTTGAGATTTTTTTCCCTTCTCTTTTCATATTGCGGAGTTTTTAAAAATTAAAAAGGGAGCCCCCAAGCTTTGGGATCCCTCATGATAGCTGAGTAAATGAAAATCCTTAAATAAAATTTTCTTTCTCTCTGTCTGGCTCTTGTTTTCTCTCTTCTCTCCTTCCCCATAATTCTTTATTTGTAGTAAACACAGAGAAGAGGATTTCTAATAAAATAGCTCTTGTTGTCATGACAACAGGAAAAAGCAACAGGAGGGAATACTTCAACTCCTAAGAAATTAGCTTTTTAACAAGGTACTGAAGTCTAGTCATTATAAACTGATACTATGACTACTTTTTTTTTCCTTATTCATGTGGTTTGCCTTCATACCCCAAATTTAATTGCTTTCTTCCTGCTGCCTATCAACCTCTGGAATGACTAAATAAATTCCACCTTCAAACCTTTTGTCAGAAACATTTAATGAACCTTTATTCATCAACATCCATGAGATAAAACAGGAAGAAAACAAAGAAATAAGCAAAAAACAGCCAAGATAGGGTATCTACTTATACATATTTAACTCCAGAGTTGTTGAGGCCCTCACTTTACTCAGTAATTATTTACTTTATTTTAGGCATTAATTCTAATCAGTTTGGGTTTTTTGGCTGGTTTTTCGTTTCCCAGACCCCATTAGAGGGAACACTTAGAACAGGAGTCTATAAATTTCTTTTTAAAATAAATTTCTTCTTTCTTACTGTATCTTTGTTTCTTTGGTTGTAACTAAAATAGTGTCTTACACATAATAGATACTAAATAAATATTTGTTGAAGAAAAGAATAGCTAAATAAGTGATAGCCACTTTTATTAGTCATTTAACCTTCATGGACCTCAGTTTCCCCATTATAAAGTGAGGGGGTTCTACTATCTGACCTCCAATAATGTCCCTTCCATCTCTAGATTTTTCCAATAATCAAAGAGAAGAAACAACAAAAAACCCAAAAAGCACTGAGCAAACGCAAAATCTATTAATTACCTGGAGCTAATTAGTATAGGTACAACTAGTTTAACTATATATAACTAGGTATAATTTTTAAAATAGATTTTAGTAGCCTCTGAGAATATATATAGTATAATGACTGATATTCATAATGATCACCAAAATTTTAAAACTTATGTTTAATATACTTTAAGACTCAGAAAAAAGAATACATTTTATAAAGATTAAATTAAAAATAGATAATATTTTAAAAATATTTTGACATTCAAAGGATAAGTTATCTAGAAAATTTCCTCATGTGGAACTGCATGTTCTCCAGCAATGCCAAATAATGATGTATTACTGTGTGCAAGTTCACATGCATGTGTCTGCCTTAGCAAATCTATCAATAATTTACAAAGTCTGACTACTGTTTTCGAAATCTCCTTTTCACCCTCAATCCAGAATGGGAAATATTTCTCCAGCCATTTGAACTCTACTGCTGATAGTAGCCTCTTTTCCTATTGGTTTTGTGTGTGTGTGTGTGTGTGTGTGTGTGTGTGTGTGTGTGTGTGTGTGCATATATATATATATATGTATATATATATATCTGTGTGCACTTCTGGGGTAGGAGGATTAATTTCCAATTATATTTTTTTAAAAAAAGAAATTATTATTCAGTCTAGTATAAATTTTAGTTTTTGCTAGAATAGATTTATGGTAGTTCTGTGGTCTGGCTCTGTTCGGACAGCTATATTGACTGGAAATACATACTCAGAATCTTATTTGATTTTAAGGGCTATCTGGTCAAAACCAATCCAGTACATAAATACTTTCTACAATATCCCTAACAAGTAATCAAACAGCCTGTGCTTGAAGACCTTTATTAGTGGAAAACTCAATATAACCCAGGGAAGCTCATTTCATTTTGGAAACATCTAGGAAGTTTTGCCTTGTGTCAAGCTGAAATCTACTCCTCTGTAATTTTCATCTTTTGATTTCCCAGGATTAGACAGAGCAAGTATAACCCCCACCCATGATCAGAAAGGTTTTTTTGTTATTACTTTTCCATTCCTATTAACCCACCCTCTTTTCCATCCCCTTTCATCCCCTGAGCCTCCAGGACTCAATCTTTTTCTGAAGACAGTTTTTAATAAAGTAACTGGAGGAGACCATGAGGGTACTTGATATCCTAGTAAACTTATGGTCCCAGAAGTCAAAATCTGTTAGTCTAGGCCAGGTAATACTTAAATTTTGTGAGACTGAAAGTTCCTTGAGGAAAGAGATTGTCATTTTCATCTTTGTATGTTTAGTGCTTAGCACAATGTTTTAGCCATCATAGGTACTAAATAAATGTTTGTTGAATCAAACTACCCAAAATCAAATTTGTATAGTTCACAATTTTGATGTAAAACTGACCATGAAACCTGATTAAGCAAGCTGAAACCAATAAGACAAATGGTTCATTTTTTAGAAAGATATTATGTGATGTATTTGAGTATTTACATTAAAACACAAAAATTAGTATCTTTTCAAATCAAACTACAATAGTTTCCCATTAAAATCCCTCATTTAAATGTGAGTTAATAATCTCCCTATTACAAAAAGTCCTTGCTTTGACTAAATAATAAACATTTGGTCTACTTCAACACACACAAAAATGAAATGATAGGACATTCATTTGAGATAGCCAAATGCTTACTGCAAAAAATCGTAATTCACTACCTCCTGTCACCTGCTAATTGGAATATATAGCAGATCTTTGTAAGATTTTCTTATTTTCCTTCTAATAAACATATTCAGAACTACTCTTGAGTCTTGATAAGTTAAATGTTAAGGTCAGAATTTTACCATTTCATTTTCTTCTCCATTTTCTTTTTATTCTTTATAGTGTAGTTAGTTTGATTCAGGATTATTGGAACAAAATGAGGCTCAGATGTCATTCAACAGTTAACAAAGGGGGCTTTATGTAGTTATAGTATAAAAAGGACACTCAGCAAGGCTACAGCCCTCAGCTCAGGTAGATGTGAGGTGATATGATAGGATGGGAGAGCTCTGCTTCTATTTGGAAATATATCTGGTTAATAGGTCAGAGTTGCTTGGTCTTGGGACATCCACCAAATGTGAAAAGCCCCAATTCTAGGCCTTGTTATAATCTGTGGTGAATAGAAAATTGTCAATCTGGCCTGGGACCCCAAGATACTGGATCAACAACTAGGAGGCTTGGATCTTAGACCTCTGGGCCATATTCCAGATTGTAGAAAAAGACCTAGCCTAACAGAACAAGGAAAAATATCCCACCCTTTGGTGGCAAGACCCTACAGTCTTCTAAAGAACCTTCCAACATGTAAAGAACTTTAGGTTCCTCATGGACAACTCTAATCTCAGGAATGTAAGGAACATGGCATAGGCAAAATATTAAAGTAAAAGGAAAAAATAGCAAAAAGAAAACAAACAAACAAAAATTAATGGTCTCCAAACAGAGTGACCAAGGGTGGATGGAATAAAGACCAGAAATCCTGAACTTTACCTCCTCATTTTGGAATAACTATGTAACAGATTTCAGCAGTCTGATCTATGTTGCTGATGATGTCAGATCTTTGTAGTTGGTGAGGGTCTTTCTTGATTTAAAGTGGTAATAATTAGAATGAATAGCATCAGAAATATTAGAATTACAGCACAGAAAATATTTCTAGCATAGTAACCAATTCTTCATTCAGGGTTCAGGTAATCTGTATTAAGGTCACTAAAAGATTTTTACAATTTGCAATAAACCTTCTAGTATAAGACCATGATGATGAATAGGACTAGCACTAGGAATATCACAGCCACAGTAAAGATAATGATAATTCTGGGACAGTCACTGGTTCTTCATTATGAGTCAGGTTCATCTGTATACAGAATTTCTCCATTGTTCCTACTACCCAAAGGGAGCCTTTGATTGCACGGTTCTGTTCTCTGCAGGCTAAATACCACATAGTCAGAGACATGACCAGCACCAGGAGTTAAGACAAAGATCTTATCCATCTCATCCTTCGAGGGTCTCTAAGATAACTATCTATGCAACTTAACCATTCAGCCTACTGGCAGGACTTGTCAGAACCTTGATTCTCTAAAGTATCTTTAATTATTAGATTTATAGCCACTGAAGTCAATTAGTGCATCCCTCTTTTGCATGGAGTTAAGAGCTTATTGGACTACAAAAAGTCAAAATATCAAGGTTTGGACTGGAGGACTTAGGCTGTACCTGAGATGTACCTGTTAGAGGCACCAATGTCCAAGGGACATGAGGAAGAGCAATGTTGAATGTATCATTTCCATTTAACAATAGAGGCCAAATGAATCCTACTCATGTTGTTTGAAGGGCCATCTTTTATTACTCAACTCATTATGGGCAATTCTGGACAATAGGTGACTGTTATTTATTTATTTTTGCTTTTTGCTAAGGCATTTGAGGTTAAGTGACTTGCCCAGGGTCACACAGCTAGCAAGTGTTAAGTGTCTGAGATCACATTTGAACTCAGGTCCTCCTGACTTCAGGGCTGGTGCTCTATTCACTGCACCACCTAGCTGCCCCTGTATGTTGTTTTTTGTCCTTAGTTCTTGTAAAGGACCATGACATTGGAGAGGTGATCCGATGACATGCAAGTGAATTGGATTTAAGTGAGGGAGGGCTGAACAATTCACTACAAGGAGACAGTACTTAGGTTGGGTAGTAAGCCTTCTTGCCTCCATATGGAAACACTGTCCCCTCATTTTCCATTTGGAACCACATCTAGTCACTAGTACAGGCTGGTGAGGCTTTGGAACTCCTAATAAGTCTGAAAAATGCCTCTTTCATATGGGCGGACCTTTTTATGCCCTTAAATAAACAAAAAGTTATGTCGTTATGACTGAAAGCCACCAGAAGACTGGGTCAATAGCTAAGAAGCATGTACTTTAGCCTCATGAACCAATCAAGTCTTGGGAATTCTTTCATTTTAAACTCTTACATTTTAAAAATATTGTGAAAAACACAAACCAAGGTTGCTGCCTCTGGCAAGGAGGTTAGGTTAGTTTTTTCCCAAAAAGTTAAGGGTTTTGTTCCTTCCCAAACCCAACCCAATACTTAGAACAGAAACCTTAAAAATTGAATTGAATGATTGGAGTTTCCAAAGTATCTCCTTCACCTTGAAGATAACAATCCTAGAGTTAAATGCTTAGTCTGCTACTAGGAGAAGGCTAAGATAGGAGTACAATTTATGGCAGCATTTGGCTTCTACCCTGAAGCAGTGAAAAGAGAAAAAAAATAATCGCTTGGTTTTTTCTCCTGCCGGAATATTATGATTCATTTCTGATGGAGGAAAGGGGACATATGTTGTGATTTAAAAAGATGTAACTGTAAAAATTACATAATAACATGTTGATTTAGGATAGAATTTACTAAACCTATATCAAAATTTACACTCTATGCATTAAGGCATTTGCAATTCATTTTTAGGAATTTATATTATTTATATTGGTTAAAGCTGGAAAATGTACCAATTTTTTTTCTTTTAGACTCTTGGCAATCCTTCATTATTTGTAGAATTGCTAATGTTTAAAAATGACTATCCTTCATGGCTCTTCCCCCCCCCCATACTTTTGTTTCTTCATATACAGATTTAGTAATATCACTGCAATATTTTATGGTTTTAGGAGTTAGTGTTAAAATAGCAAATGTCCTCAAAATGTAGTTCACATGTTTAAAGCAATTTTAATCATAACTAGAGCTCAAGGAAAGCTATTTGGGAAACATGCCCAGCCCTAAAGAAGTTTTTGTTGTTGATTTATTTATATTAAGTCAACTATCCTAACAAGTTTTAGCCTGTATCATGTTTTATGTCAGTAGAGACAATGTTTGCTTCTTTTTAGAAACAGGTATCTGAGTTTGAGGACAGCCAATGATAAAACTGAGTGTAATAAATGTATTTCTAAAGAAACCTATTTTTGTGATATAAAAAATTTAAATATAAACATAACTACCAATAAAGTAAACAAAACTAGGGAAAAAATCCCTACTAATCTACAATCTTATCAATATGGATATGCTCTCTAATGCAATTTGCAATTTATGCATGCCTGGCTACCTTATACTTCTTTTGCCCATGTCTTCCCTTAAATTCATCACTGAAGGTCCAACCAACTTTCTAAGAGCCTCTCTGGTTTTCTTTTGAGAATAACAATACAAATGCAGACAAGATTAGGAGGGAAGCATCAAATTGGGAAATCATCTTTACATTTAATGGTTCTGATAAAGGCCTCATTTCTAAAATATATAGAGAATTGTCTCATATATATTAGAATTCAAGCCACTCTTCAATAGATAAGTGGTCAAGGGATATGAACAGACAATTTTCAGATGATGAAATTAAAACCATCTCTAGTCATATGAAAAGTTGCTCCAAATCACTATTGATCAGAGAAATGCAAATTAAGACAACTCTGAGGTACCACTACACACCTGTCAGATTGGCTAAAATGACAGGAAAAGATAACGATGAATGTTGGAGGGAATGTGGGAAAACTGGGACACTAATACATTGTTGGTGGAACTGTGAACGGATCCAACCATTCTGGAGAGCAATTTGGAGCTATGCTCAAAAAGTTGTCAAACTGTGCATACCCTTTGACCCAGCAGTGTTTCTACTGGGCCTATATCCCAAAGAGATCTTAGAGGAGGGAAAGGGACCCACATGTGCAAGAATGTTTCTGGCAGCCCTTTTTGTAGTGGCTAGAAACTGGAAACTGAATGGATGCCCATCAATTGGAGAGTGGCTGAATAAATTATGGTATATGAATGTTATGGAATATTATTGCTCTGTAAGAAACGACCAGCAGGACGATTTCAGAGAGGCCTGGAGGGACTTGCATGAACTGATGCTGAGTGAAACGAGCAGAACCAGGAGATCATCATACACAGCAACAACAGTATTACATGATGATCAATTCTGATGGACATGGCTCTCTGCAACAAAGAATTGTCTCAAACCAGTTCCAATTGTTCACTGAAGAAAACCACATACACCAAGAGAGAGGGATATGAAATATGGACCACAATGTAACATTTTCATGATCTCTATTGACATTTGCTTGCATTGTGTTGCTTTTCTCTGATTTTCTTTTTTTTTTCTTGTAGATAGGATTTTTCTTTCATAACTTGTCAAGCATTTCAACATTATAAACATGTAGTGGACTTCCTGCCAACTAGGGGAGGGGAGGGGACTGGGGGTAAAATTTGTAATGGAAAGCTTTGTAAAGATCAATGCTGGGGAACTACCCATACATATGTTATACAAATAAAAAGCTTTAAAAAAAAAAAGAATCAGTTAAAGGAAGCCAGAAAAAAAAAAAGAGAATAACAATAGAGCTCACAAACTATTTATTGTCTGTGCCTCACATTTGCCACAACTTCCTTCCACCTTCTGTCTTGGTTGAAAGAGAGAATATTGATACTTATTTATTTATTATTTATTTCTTCCAAGAATCATAGTCATTGGATAAGATTCTCACATTTAGAATATCAACAACTAAGTTAAAGTTTATAAATAGTCTAAAAACCATGTGAGTTAACAATAGAATTACATCTATTTGCCCTCCTAAATATTGCTGGTCTGGAGAGTACAATTTTAGGGATTCAAAAGGAAATCCACTTCTCTGGTCATTCTTAAGGGGCAGGGTATATTCAAACTTATATTTCCTTCTTCACTCCTCATCAAATAAATGTTAGTTACACAAAAAAATCATTATAAATAGCAAATAGTAAGTAAACTTATTTATCCAAACAAAACACCAAATAAAAATTGGAGAAGTTATGCAGATTAAAATATAATAGCAAATACAGAAGAGTAAATGAGCTCTTCAAATGGGATCAAACTACACTTCAATTCAATCAAGAAAATATATTTAATCACTCATTTCCACCCATCTCCAAGAAGTTCTCTCTTCAGAGTCTTTAGGGAAGCAAGCTAGAAATCAAGTCTGCAGCTCCCCAAATTTTTCCCTTTTTTCTTCCTTGGAGTCTGCCTTAAACCATATACATCTCTTTTAGTGGAAGCTCTCACATCAACTCTAACCCTTACAGGTTCACTGTTTCTCATCAGCTTTCTCTCCATCAACGAGGAGTCACACATGAACAGTGGCTCATAAAATAATAACAATAACAAAAAAACCAAACTTAGTTGGAAGCCTAGAGGTTTCAAAAAGACCATACCATTTCAGTATAATAGCATAACTATTTTTTCACAACCCTGCCAACATTGAATTTTATTGTTTTTAGTTATTATCGTTGCCAAATTGAAAAATGTAATAATAACTTACAGTTATGTAGCACTTTAAAGTTTGGTAAAGCACCTTCTTCACAATAACCATGTGAGAAAGGTATACCCAGTGCTCTTATCCACATTTTACAAATAAAAAAACTAAGGCCTAGAGAAGCAACATAAATATCAGCATCAGAATTCAAATGCAGAATTCCTGGGTAGTCCCATGTTTCTTCTCGCTGTAGAATAGAATATATCAAAGTTTCTTTCATTTGACTTTCAATGATTATTAGATACTTAAGCTATTATTAATCATTTGTGACCTCTCCCTTGAGAACTATTTGTTCATGACTTCCTAGTGTTTATCCACTACTGATTGTTTTATTCTTGTAAGTTTCATAAAGATTCTGAATGTCAAGTTTTTACCAGATATATGAACATATTACATATACCACTCTGATTTCCTCAAAATATTTTTATTTAAATATATTACTTTTTGTTGTGAAAAATTCCTTCATTTTATATAATCAGTCCTATGAATTTTGTCACCAATAACCAAAAAAAAAATTTTTTTTCTTCTGCTTTTTAATGGCTCATTTTTTTTATACCTAGATCTTTAATCCACATGGAACTCCTTGTAGCAAATTACATGTGATATGGATCTAACCACATATTTTGTTATTCTTGTGTACAATATTTATTAGATAACAATTCCCATCCCTAATGTTGGTTTTATCCACTAGAAATTTATTGTATGTCTTTAGTACTAATTCTAAATTATCTGTTTTTTGCCATTGATATATTTTTCTTCATTTTAAATATATTAGAGAGTTTTCATAATCACTGCTTTTATAGCATAATTTGAAGTATGCTAGCAAAAGCCTCCTTTATTCAATTTTAAAAGTATCTCTTGATATTTTTGCCTGATTTTCTATACATTTTAAATTGTTTTAATTAATTCTATGAAACATTCTCCCTTTTTTGAAACATCAAATCAATATGCTAATTTAGAAAATATTGACATGTTAACATTTTTACCATATTGCCTCTAATTAATAGCCTTTATATCTGTCAAAATTGTCATATGGTTATTTTTATATGTCTTATGAGTGAGTGCCTTAGTAGGTTAATGCTCAAATATTTGATACATTATCATTATCATAGTCCAGATTCTCTAATTCCTGGTACTTATAGAATTAATGCTCAAATATTTGATACATTATCATTATCATAGTCCAGATTCTCTAATTCCTGGTACTTATAGAAAAGTCTTATGATAATTCAAGTTGATTTTTTTTAAATTAAGTGACATCTTCTAGCATCTTAAAAGATTTCTTTTTTGTCATTATAATTTTGAAGGTTGTCATTAATTACCCAAGTGAGTTGAATTTTTAGTTCTTCCTTGTTGGAGGTCAGTCAACAAGCATTTATGAAGTACCTCTGAGATGCTAGGCATTTTGCTACAGACAAAGAAAGACACAAGATGTTTCTATAGTAGAGGAGCTCACATTCAATGGGGGAGATAATATACAAACAACAATGTAAAAACGAGATATAGAGACAGAGCATAAATGGGAGAACTCAAAAAGGGCAAGTTCTGGCATTAAGGGAAATCAGGAAAGGCTTCTTGTAGAAGGTGAAATTTTAACTGGGACTTCAAGGCTGCTCAATGGCATAGTGGTTGGAGCACCAGATCCGGACTCAAGAGGATGTTTGGTCAAATCCAGCCTTAGACACTTAACTAGCTATATGGCTCTGGACAAGTTAATTAACCCTGTTTGCCTTAATTCCTCATCTGCAAAATAAGCTGGAGAAGGAAATGGCAAACCATTCGAGTGTCTTTGCGAAGAAAACTCCAAATAAAGTCACAGAGCATTGAATATGGCAGAAACAATTCAACATCATGAAAACAACAACAAAAAGGAAAAAAGGGAGTCAGAGATGAGGGGAGAGAGACTTTTTGGCTTGCCTCCAAGACAGACAGCAAATGAAAAAGTCCTGAAATGGAATGTCTAGTGTAAGAAGCAGCAAGAAGACCAGACACAATAGATTGAAGAATCCATTCTTCAATATTTTGAAGAATATATGGAGGAGTGGAAGTGTAAGTTGTTTAAAAAAAACTATCAAGGTAGGAAGGGGGCAGGTTACAGAAAGCATTAAAAACCAAATAAAGGATTTTCTTTTGGATCCTCCAAGTAATTGGAAGCCACTGGAATTAATTGAGTAGGAGTTAACATGTTAAATTTGTGCTTTAGGAAGATCAATTTGACATTTGGGTAGAGGATGGACTAGAGTGGGAGAGACTCATGGCAAGGAGACAACCAGCAGGCTAATTCAGGAGTCATGGCATTAGGTAATGAGGGCCTGCCGGGTGGTGACAGTATCAGGGGAGAGAAAGAGGTATATATAAAGATGTTGTTGAGATGGAAATGACAGGACTTGACAAATGATTAGATATGGGAGGTGACAGAGAAGTAAAAGATAATACTTAGATTGTGAACACAATTGTCAAGGAGGGTGGTGCTATTGGGGAAATTAGGAAGAAGGTAGTTTTAGGAAAACAATGAGTTCAGATTGGGACATGTTGAATTTAAGATATCTAAGAGATATCCAATTCCTAATGTCTAATACAAAATTGGAGATGCAAGATTGGAGGTCATGAGAGAAATAAATTTAAGAATTCTCTGTATAGAGAAGATAGTTGAACCCATGGAAGCTGATGAGATTACCAAGTAAAATTGTAAAAAAAAAAAATTATTTATAGCACTTACTAGGTAGCACACTGTGATAAATCATATTTCAATACATAATCACAACAACCCTGGGAGATTTCATTTTAGACTTGAGAAAATTGAGGCATACAGAAATTAAGTGACTTAGCAGGTATTACAGAGCCAATAAATGTCTGAAGCTAGATTTAAAGCTCAAATCTTCCTAAATCCAGACTCAGGAATCTATTCTTTGCACCACTAGCAAAAAAGGAGAAGAATAGAGCCCACCACAGAACCTTGGAAGACACCTACTGTTAACAAACATGATGACCTAGTTGAAAATCCTGTAAAGCTAGAAGCAATTATCAGACAGGTAGGAGGACAGAAGAGAGAATTGTCTGGAAAACTTAGAAAGAAGAGAATATCAAGGAGAAGATGGTGATTGATAGTGTCAGAGGCTGCAGAGAGATCAAAAAGAAGAAAAGGCCAATAGAATTGGTAATTAAGTGATATTGGTAACTTTGAAGAGAATAGTTTCAGTTAAAAGATGAGGTTGGAAGCCAGAGCAGAGAGTTAGGAAGGGATTGGAAGGAAAGGGAAATGGAGGCTTCAATTGCAAACATTGCCTTTTCAAAGAGTTTCTCTTCTCAAGGGAGTTTTGTGCATCTCTCTATTTGTAACTTCTTTTCTTTTCAGTGCTTCTGGAAAGTTTTCTTACATAATTTTATAAAATATAGTCATGTTAGTTGAAATTTTCTGGAAATCTAATCCTCAGGTGTCTTCTTAATCTGTCATTTTCCTCTACATTATTTTCTCAAAATTTTCTAATTTAATCATCTTTGGAATTTTTTTGTTTCTATTGCTCCTTCCTAAATATGTCATTTAGGATTTTTTTTATTTCCAAACTTCCACTTACATCATTTTCCCAGAGATTATTCTTGGGTTTTTGTTACTGATTTTATTTCATTCTTCAATTCTCTGAGTATGTTCATTAACTAAATGATTATGCCTTTATGAATTTCTCTCATTATTTCTGATCCAACTATTGATAGTATTTCAGATTACATCTCTGGAGAAACTGAATGAATTGGGAAATAGCTTAGGAAACTTTACCAAAAGTTACCTAAAATAAGCATTGGATCACTTATGAGTAGCATGTCTCCTATCCAAGTTAAATTAAGAATAATTCACTTACATTTAGAAATTATTAATTATTGGTTAACATATTGATGGATTTTTTCTCCCTTTTCTTGTTTCATTTCACAATATTTTCCAGTGGGTTGGATTTTTTTCTGTTTTCTCATTATTTTTAGGATTATTCATTTTCTTGTGAGCTCTATTCATTTTTGTTATTCCTACTGCTATTTTTGATAAGGGATCACTAAAATATACCCTTTGTTATCTCTTATTTCATAATGTTTTTGGAAGTCTAATAATACCTTGTTCTCACATGCAAACGTGACATTTCTAATCTATTATTTACTTTGAGTTGCTTCTCCAGTAGTGGTGATGAATTAACTCTAGAACAACTGTTCTCTTTAACTAACTCTCCCTTGTAACAATGCCATGAGACTGTAAAATGACCCATTAGAACAACTTACCCTTATGATGACTAAGCACTTAATTTTGGTTTCACTAAAAAGGTGCTCTAACCAACAAGATTTAACAAGATTTAGACTTCCCATGGAGTCTGATTGATCTTTGCAGAAGTTGAATGAATTAGGCAATAGCTTAGAAAACTTTATCAAAATTTATCTAAAATAAGCATTGGGTCACCTATGAGTAACACATGTCCTATCCAAGTTAAATTAAAAACAATTCACTTATATTTAGACTGATTCCTACTTAACATATTGTAGAGTTGGTGCTTTGGAGTTCAACTTTAAACATCTTTGATTTCAGAATCTATATTTATTCCCTTTATTTGTATATTGCATAGCACAGGAAAAAAACTTTGTAAAATAAAATACAAAATTATTTTTAAAGATATGAATACTATGCTGATATGAGCATTAATTATACAAAGAATGGGATTGTAACAAGGGTGATCAAGAGAATTTCTCAGTTTAATAAGGTTCCTCAAATAAGGTAATAATTAACATCCATATACTATTTACTATAGGCCAGAAATTTTACTGAATGCTTTATAAATATCTCATTTGATTCTCACAACAACTTTGGAACATGGGTAGTATTGTTGAGGAAACTGAGGAAAACAAAGACTGAATGATTTGTCACATGGCTAATAAGTATCTGAAGGCAAGTTTGAACTTAGATCTTGACTCCAGACCCAGTGTTCTATCCATTAAACCACCAGCTGCCTCCGAATCTGGACAATATTACAAAAACAGGAATTTTGTCAGAAAGGGTAGTCTTCTTTTTGCACATCAGTATTAAAGAGAAACAGTCTTTCCTTTAAAAAGCTTTCATGCTAATAGAGAGAGACAACATATACATGGGCATTGATGGCTAGGAAAGGTTTTTTGGTCTGAAAAGTTAAAGATATGTTGATTGAAGCTCTAGAGTTGAATGGCATGCTCTTTCCAGAGGCAATAATAGTATTAATTTGATTAGAATTCCTTGAGCAAGAAGGGGAAAGGTCGAACAAATAGGAATGAACCAGGTAGATAAGAAGCTGACCAGGGTAGGGATAGCCTAATGGTACTCACTCACTTAAACTTCAGGACAGCAGAGCCACAGGATGAGAATTCCAAATTTGACTGGATTCAGTCCTCCAGGGCATGGCCACTTCGTACACAGACTTCCTTCCCAGAATTCACAGGCTCCTTCAACTACCTACTTGTCTATATTTTGAAGAGTTATAGCAAATGTGTTGATTTGTTTTATTTGATTATATATTTTTATTTCAAGGAAAGAAATTCTTGCGAGGTGGGGGTGGGCATGGAGTGAGTTAGTAGATAGTGATAAAAAAGCAACAGAAAAGAAAAACATCTGAATATTCAATTCTTTCACAGTTTGGATTTTCATCTTAAAAAACCTTCCAAAGGGAGACTTCCTATCAGCCCCAAACATTTATTTCAACATAATCCTGTATTCTTCATTATCCTTCACCCTACATATCCAATCAGTTACTGCATACTGCCATTTCTCCTTCCACAACATTTCTCTCATCTATTCATTCTCTTCCTTCACTAATCCAACTACTGTCATTCTTGTCTCTTCCTTTGCTCACTTAGCTACCATCTTAATTCAGGTCTTCATCATTTCTTGCCTGGATTATTATAACAGTCTCCTACCTTTACCTTGTTTTTCCTCACTTCACTTCACATTCACATAATGCCAAAGTAATTTTCCTTAAGTACAAATCAAATCAATTAACTGAAGTGATTCTCTAATGGCTCTAGAATCAAACATAAACTCTCTCTGTTTAACTTTTGAAGCCATACATAACCTAGTTTCCACCATCTTTTCAGACTTATTGGACATCACTCTCCCTTCTCTAAAATGTGATCCTGTCTATCTGTTCATCATCATCAATCTTCATCCCTTTGCACTGTCCATCCTACCGACCTGAAATGTATATTCTCTACCTCATGGAAACTCTCTTCCTTTAAGACATAACTCAGGTACCATCTTTGAAAAGAAGCCATTTCTGATTCCTCCAGCTGTTAGTGTTTTTCCTTCTAAGCTACTTTGTATTTAACTACTCTGTGCATATTTGTACTTATTAATTTTATATTTATGCTTCATATGTTTGCATGTGTCCTTGTAGCCTCCCCCATTAGAATGTAAGTTACTCTTGAGTAGGAATTGTTTCATTCTTTGTACTTGTATCCCCAACACCGAATACAGTGTCTGGTGATTAATAAATACCTGCCCATTGAATCCATAGGCTCAGCACCCAATTTCTGTTGAATTTGGCCCTGATGTTTGCTCTCAAAGGATAATGTCCAACTTTTTAACTTCCTCAAACTTCTATGTGTTTGAAGCTTAAAATGCTATATTTTAAAGGGCATTTCCCTTTGACAATTATTATCCTTGTTCAGTCATTTTAAAAGAAAAGATCTATTAAATGGAAAAGTTTTTACTAGCTCACATCATAAAATCCTTTAGGGCATCGGAAGCCCATTCCCCACATACCCAACTCTGTGAAATAGCACAAATATTATATATCATATTACAGATAAGGAAATTAAGATATATAAAAGTGAAATGAGTTGCCTATGGTTACACAGTTTTCAGGTGTCGGAATTAGAATGAAGAAGCAGATTTCTAGAGACCAGATACAAAGTGCTTCCCACCATTCTAGTCAGTAAACAATTATTAAGCACTAGTTATATGCCAAGCACTATGCTAAGCACTGGGGAATCCTTCAAGGAGCTCAGCAACTAATGGAGGGACAGCCAAGTTCAAAAGAGATATGCAAAATAAATTGGAGATAATCAGCAAAAGGAAGACTCTAGTGTTAAAAAAGGATCAGAAAAGATTTTATGGAAGTCAGAGAAACCAAAAGGCAGAGATGAGGAAGGACAGCCAGTGAAAAATGTTTTGTTTGAGAACTCAGGTCACTTCAATTTCTAAGCACCAAATAGGGAGGAATAGGGATTGACTATATTAGAAAATCAAGTCGAGTTTGGCAAAATTTAAACTACTGAACAAATCAAAATTTGTCATATAAGAACTAGAATTATGTCCACCCCCACCCCCACTACCCCCCAAACCATTCTTCATAAAGGTCTTTTCTTTTTAAAAACTGAACAAGAGTAATACTTGTCAAAGATAAGCCCCTATTGGAAGCTACTCACTGAACATCTGAACATTCAAAAAAGATAAAATTCTTTCTACAAAGAACTCTTCTTTCCTTTTCTTTTTTTCCAGGATACAAGGGCAAACTGAAAGTTCCCAAAGAGGGGTAGCTAGGTGATGCATTGGATAGAGCACCAGCCCTAGAATCAGGAAAACCTGAGTTAAAATTCAGCCTCAAACACTTATTAGCTGTATGAACCTGAGGAAGTTACTTAACACAACTGTCCAATTAAAAAAAATGTCCCAAAGTAGATGTGTACAGCAGATAAGAACAAATGGGGCAAGATCAATACAAATAAGAAATATTACCATCAGCAGTCAAAAAGTTTAGTTGCAGCAAGCTGCAGAAGACAAACTCTCCAACAATC
This sequence comes from Myrmecobius fasciatus, assembly GCA_023553655.1. Lineage (NCBI taxonomy): Eukaryota > Metazoa > Chordata > Mammalia > Dasyuromorphia > Myrmecobiidae > Myrmecobius > Myrmecobius fasciatus. Next base: position 121,625 of record JAJPUD010002387.1, on the reverse strand, counting down.
ACAGTTTTTTAATTTTATGTAAATTTAAAGTTTGCCAAGTTTTTTCTTTGTGATAAGCCTATGAAGTAGGGAGTATAAATATTCTTGTTTCCATTCAACAGATGATAAGTCTGAGGGTCAATCAACAAGATTACATGACTTGCCACTGAGCTAGTCATTGTCTGAGGTAGATTTCAAGTGAGGGTCTCCAGGCTCCCAGCCTATCTCTCTTTGCACTATACTACACAGGCTTAGGAGGAGGCTATACTTTTCAAATTCTTTCTGCTTCTTCTCACAGGTAGATGCTGTACGGGTGTATGTGAATAGTTCATCTGAGAACCTAAAGTATCCTGTCCTCTTTGTGGTTCGCCAGCAAAAAGGGGTGTTATCCTGGCAAGTGCCTCTACTCTTCCGTGGATTGTAAGTGATTGTTCTTCCATGGAGAATGATGGCTTTAGGTTTCCTCCACTGACTCTGAGACCTCAGAATGGACCTTTGCTTCATGGCAAGGGAAAGTCAGATAGATTTTTTTGTGTTGCTACCACTTTATATATGCTAAATACACTGGGTATGCAGAGATCTAGAGAATACATATTTTCTGTCTGGCCAACTTTAGATTTCTGAACAAGATTTATATCCCTAATTTCCTCAAATGTATTTCATGTCAGAAGTCTTTACCCTCATAACACTAGTTTCAAAAAGACATCATATTTAAATCAGAAATGTAAAACCTAGTGAAGAAAAAAATGCATTTTGGAAGAAGTAAAATTAGATAGATTTTTTTTCTTACTGTCTGTTATTGAATCTTACTGTTCTTGTTTCTGATTTTTTTTTCTCTTGCCATGGGGGCTACAGGAACCAGAGAACCTATAACTACCAGGAAGTGAGCCGAACATTGTGCCCTTCTGAACCCACCAATGAAACAAGACCTTCAGAGCAACTCATATTTGTAGATGTAGCATCCATGGCGCCTCTAGGAGCCCAGTACAACCTGCTGGTTACAAAAATCAAGAACTTCCAACTACAGTAAGCAGTATTCACTGTGGCCCTTCTCTCTTTCTCTTCCTAATTAATGTTGCATAAGTGTGTGTGTGTGTGTGTGTGTGTGTAGGTGTGTGTGTAGTTTAGTTTTGATTTTCATATAAATGCTTCAATTTCCTGAAAGTAAAACCCTTCTTTCTCATTAGCAGCCTAAGGTTCTGTAGTTGGATAGCCAGATCCCAGCCTCCGGACAATAGACAGATAGTGGAAACTAATTAGAATAGTAAAGTCAGCATATATTCTAAAGGAGAATATAGTTTATCTGTTCTAAAAATCTGATGTTATTCCAAATGAGATTACATATTTGATATGTTATGCAATCTGTCTTTGTTGCTTCAGAAGTTAATTAAATGGGAAATGGAGTATAATTAGGAAGTATTTACTGTAAGAATTTTAATGATAGATTATTATCCCTATATGATATTTGTCACCTATAAATTGGTTTGTCAGATAAATCCTAAAGAGATTAGTTAATTCCTCTGAAGTAGCATACCTAGAATTCAAGTAACTGCTACTAGTTGAATGGTTCTAACAATTTAAACCAATTGCCCATGTTTTCACCAAGCATGGTTAGTTTAAAGGAGGTTTAAAGAATTTAGCTTAAAATTCAGTCCCATAGAAGGAGAGAGGAAGGAAGGGAGGAAGGGAGGGAGATAGGGGAAGGGAGAATGAAAAAGAGAGAGTGAGAGTTCCTTCTCTGGTTATGAATAGGATTTTTCATCATAAGGCTTTCAAAGGACTTATGTATAATATCATGTATTATGACAACACATCATTGTATTGCTGAGAATAGCAAAGTCATTTACAACTGATCATCCCAGAACATTGCTATTACTTTGTATACAGTACATTTCACTTTGCTTGAGTTCATGGAGGACTTTCCAGGGTTTTCTGAGAGCATCCTGCTCCTCATTTCTCATAGAACAATAATATTCCATCATAATCCCTTACCACAATTTATTCATCAATTCCACAATTGATGGGCATCTGAGCAATTAAAAAAAATAAGAACAAGTACATGTTTTGGTGCCATGAAAGTCAGAAAAGCTTGGACCCAGTGGGTCAGGAAAACAGCTGGCTTCCATCAACGGCCCACTTGGTAACACTGACTTTCTTCAGAGTTCTTCTATTCCATTAGCTTCCTTCCGCTTCAAATTCTTCCCATTTTTTGTCTTGATATTAACTTTGTTCTGGCTCTCTGGCCACAGAATTATCTTACAAGGCTATAGTTCTGCAGCTATCTGGGATCTCCTTTTTTTAGTCCTCAATTGTGTGAAATAGGAGCTGGAATTTATGTAGATCCATTTTCCTTAGGGGCCTCACATTAGGTATTCTCAGAATATCTCTGAGCCATTTTTCTCAGCACCTTGGAACTTCTCGCCCTTTTAGAATGGAAATGCAAAAGGATTTTTCCGTATCTGGGCACTAATACTTTATTTCCTCAATCTTGAGCTTTAGCTTTGACTATATCACCCTTCCTCTAGATGATATTCATGCTTTATTTTCTTTTGAGGTTGTTTGTATGACCTCTTACTTTTATGAATGGTTTCCCAATGCAAATTTTATTAATCTAATATAATTGGCTGCTTTGGTGCTTGATGGGAAAGTCATTTCTCATCCCAGTGTCAAACAAAATTCAGACCTGCTGATCTGGATGCGCAGCCTTTGAGCTTTGGTTGCCATGACCTCATCATATAACTTCTTATTCCAAACTAGCTGACCCTCCAACCCTGAATTAGGAGCAGCTATGGTACGATGGAAAGAATCCTAGACTTGGAGTCAATGGTGCAAAATCCTTGCTCTTCCAGTTACTGCCCAAGTGACCTTGGATCATAACCTCTGTGGATCTCAGTTTCTTCACCTATAAAATGATCATCTCCAAATTCTCTTCCAATTGTTCTCTTCCATATTTCTATCTCTACCTATCTAAGAAAGTTTTGCTAGAAGAAGACAGTGGGAAAGAGAAGGCTGGAACTAAGAGTAAAGCTAGCAGGGTTTGGATCCTACTTATTGGGCAAGTCATTCTTTCTACACATCAGAAAATTGAGGGGGTTGGACTGAGATTCCTTCCAGCTCTAGATAGTAGGATTCTGGGCTAAGTAAGCCCCCAAGTAGAATTAAGGATACAGTGCCAGGAGGGATTTTTCATTCAAAATGAAGCACATGAGTCAGATGAACCCATCATTACTCTCACTTTAAGTCACCTAAAAGAAGGTAAAGCAGAGCAATAATTACAGGTAAGTGACTGGGAAGAAAAACAATCAGCAAGTATTTATTATGTACTTACTATGTGCCACACATTACATTAGGAGCTGGGGATGCAAAGACAAAAATGAAATAATTCCTGCCCCCAAGGAGCTTGTATCCTGTCAAGAGAGAGGCTGTGTAATATAATAACTAAAGAGCTGGTCTCACTTGTATCTCTGATGCTCACTGGCTATGCAACTCTGAGCAGATCAACTCTCAATTTACCTGTCAGTGCTTTAGACTGCTTCCCGCCTTTTAACTCATCTGCCCAAGAGAAATGCATATAGATATTTTAGTGAAGAGGGGGGAAAAGGAAGAAAGAGAATAGGTAAAAGATAGGAGAATCGGACTGTTGGAGTTGGAAAAAAAACATCAAAGAACACTCAGATATTGTAATATTTCAATGTTACCTAAACATCCTCTCCTGATTATAGTGTTGCAAAAGCAGGATTTTGGAAATTTTTTCCAATAGTAGAAGTAAAGGCAAAAATATTAAGACAGTTTTCAGTCCATGGAAAAGATGAGCTGCTTTTCTATAATAGAGAGAGAAAACCATTTCTGAATCAAACAGGTCTATGTGTTCCTTTAGGAATAATAATATCATTAACTTTAATGGCCAAAAATACTTTGTAAACCTTAAAGCAGTATATGAGTATGGACTATCATTGTTACTATTCATTGCATGATTGTACTCCCAAGATAATTTGTGAGGGGTTTTGAGTGGAAGAGTAGAATATGTATTTATTCATTTGACAGTATTTATTAGATACCAAGATTATTGTAGGTACTATGGTCAACAATGGGGAATGAAAAGACAAATAGTAAAAGAGATCTTTGCCTCAAGAGGCTTACATTTTATTTGTTAGAAACAATATGTGGTTGTATAAATAAATAATATACATAAAACAAATAAAAATAATTTGAGGTGAAAGGGTAATAGTAACTGAGGCAATCAGGACAAGTCTCATATAGGAAGTGGCACTAGAACTGTATCTTGAAGGAAGCAGAACGATGAGGAGGGAGGGTAAGTATTCCAGTCTTGGGGGAAGGGTTTGTAGATCAAATAAGGTTTAAATTCTGGAATCATAGAATGTTAGGGCTGGAATAGACACTCAATTTCTCCATGTCACAGATGAGGAAATTAAATATTACTGTAATCACGAGAACATGATATCCCTTCTCCCTCACTGATACTGTTTTCCATATTTTGTGCAATCAGAAATAACTCAGATTTGAGGTAGCTTAGATGGCACAGTGATTAAAGCTCTGAGTCTAGAGTCAGGAAAGCCTACATTCAAATCCAACCTCCAATATTTACTAGCTGGAAAATATTGGGAAATATTTCCTGGGAAAGTCACTTAATATTTCTTTGCCTCAGTTTGCTCACCTGAAAAATGGGGACAATAGCAACACCTACCTCATTGAGTTGTTATAAGCTTCAAATGAGATCAGTTTTGAAAAGTGTTTAGCACAGTACCTGGTACATAGTAGGTGCTATATAATTGTGTGACCCTGGGGAAATCATTTAAACTCCATTTACCCATGTTCCCTCTATTATGAAACAGGGATAATAATACCACCTACCTTGAAGGATTGTTGTGCTGATCAAATGAGATAATATCTGCAAATGTTCCTAGCACATTTTTGCTGTTGTTCAGTCATTTTTTAGTCATGTCTGACTCTTTGTGACCCCATTTGAGGTTTTCTTGGCAAAGGTACTAGAATAATTTGCCACTTCCTTCTCCAACCCATTTTGCAGAGGAGGAAACTGAGGCAAACAGGGCTAAGAGACTTACCCAGAATTACACAGCTACTAAATGTCTAAGGCCACATTTGAACTCAGAAAGATGAATCTTCCTGACTCCATACCCAGCATTCTATCGACTGTGCCATGTAAATAATAAATGCTTGTTCTAGTCCTTTCTCCTTAAGATTGCACTTAGGAGTAGAGGAGGGTAGTTCTTAGATGTCCTGAGTATTTACCTAAGACTCATTTCCCTTCACAATGACACTTTTCTATCTTATCTCAGGCTCAGAAATGCCCGTCACAATAGTTTAAAGTGATTCTCTAGTTTAAGACTGAGATTTACAGCCTCTATAGAAAAATCAAAAGAGTAATGTCCTACCATTATAGCTTTGTCGATAAAGTTTCTAGACCTGGAGTCAGGATGATCTGAATTCAAATTTAGGCACATTTACTAGCTGTGTGATACTAGGCAAGTCACATAATCTTTGTCTCAGTTTCCTCAACTGTAAAATGGGAATAATAGTAGCACCTCTCTCCCAAGGTTGTTATAGCGATCAAATGAGATAATATTTGTTAAGCACTTAGTGCAGTGACTGGCACTTGGAAGATGCTTAATAAATATGTATTTAAAAAAAATTTTTAAATTTATTTAAAAAATTTTTCTTTCCTCTTCTGCCTCTAGAAACAATGAAGTTAGTATCTTGCCTAAGCTATCACTTACTAGTGAGTTAGTTGCTCAGGGAAACACATTTAATAGCTCCTAAATATGGAGCTATAAGAGCCTTCAGAATCAGATGTTCTAACCCCCTTATTCTACAGACCAGAAAATGAAGGACTAAAGAGAGTGAGCTAATAATTTTCTCATAGTCAGTCAACAAACACTTATTAAGAAGGAAACATCAAAATATGAAAAAACATATATATATGTACATGTACATATATATATATATATATATATATATATATAGGAGAGACATGGGAACCAAGGGGGGAAAAGAATAAGTTTTGGAGGGTTGAGGTGGGAAGAAAGATATAAAGAAAGGCAAAAACATAGCCTATGATTTCAAGAAGCTCATATTCTAATAGGAGAGATAGCATGCAAAAGAGTGCATATAATCTCTATATAATGTAAATAAAAGGTAAGATCAGAAAGAAGGCACTAGGAAGTAGGGGTGAAAATTGAGGGGGGGAAGGGAAAATTGCACAGACCAGAAAAGGCCTCTTGCAGAAGTTAGAATTTGAACTGAGTCTTAAAAGAAGTCAGGGAAACCAGGAGTGGGAGGAGAAGAGAGAACTTTCCAGCCAGAAAGAGATAGCAGTAAGAATTGGGGAGCCAGATTATGATGTGTAAAGGATAGAAACAAGGCTTGGCAACAGATTGTACATAGGGAAAGTGTCACACAGCTAATAAATGGCAGGACCAGACTTTGAACCTAGATTCTCTGCCTCAATCCACCATTTTTTTGTACTGTAGCAAGCTGCCTCTTAATAAGCTAGTATTGTTTTAATAGGTTAGACACTAGAAAAAAATCTAGTTCATTGATTAGATTTAGACTGATAGTATAACCCTCTTTCTCTCTTCCTTCATTCTCACCTCTTCCCACACTAGCCATTATATGGAACTGTCACAAGAGAATTGAACTTTTTATATTTTTCTAAATTAAAAAAAATCATATGGGTTTTTCAAGATATTCCCCCCCCCAACAATGGACCTTGTTATAAAGAGATTTCCTATCTCTATTGCAGAGAAACATGAGAAATGGGAAATCTTTACATGCCATCTGCCAAAGTAATAACTTTCTATTTTATGTAACATAATCCATATTGGAGGGCAGAAATGGGGTGGTGTTTTCTGGATTTATACATGTCATATTTATGAAAATAATGAAGAAAATGGAATCTCGTAATTATATATGTATGTTCACAAAGAGAAATAATTGGAAATCAAAGGTTGTCAAGCAAAGCTTTAGAAAATAAGTTTCTGGCCAAGATAAAACTGCTCCCGGAAATACCAGGGTAATTCAAGCTTGCCAAGAAAATCGGTTTCTCCATCATTCTTACAAGCCTAACAGAGGGGAGTTAAGAGTGTTGTGTTGCCTGGGAAACACCTGCTGACATTACCATCATTGAAAACTCTGTTAAAAAAGCAGAGCTCAGGTGTTTGAGCTGAGTGTTCCAAAGAAGAGGCAGTCCTGGAAGTTTTCTGAACTCCTGCCATGTAAATACAGGACCATGATCACTGGCTTAGAGGTACAAAGTGAACCTGAATGTAGACTTTATTTTCTTTTTGTGACGCAAGGCCAAAACTCCCAAGTGCAGTTCATGGTAATTGATGGGAGATTTTTGACTAGAGAACATGAACAAGAGAAAACAATCCCATTATCCATGAGCCAATACTAAGAAATGAAGAAAATGTGAAAGTCTACTACTAATTAAAATGGGAAAAAAAAAGCGTACCATCACCCTTAGTAATAATGCTTGATTTCTTTTCATTCCTAACTCTACTCCCAATCATAAAAATCTTACTATACTTATATGCCTCTGTTATACTCTTAGTAGAATAATGTTTCATTTTAATATTTTAATTTCTACTAAAATCCACAAAGACCTGTGATATGGAAGAAATACTGGATTCTTGAAAGATATGAGAGACCTTACCAATCGTCTAATCCAATTTGTACCCCAAAATATCCTCATTATAACACACCTAAATAATGATTATCTAGCCTTTGACCAAAGACCTCCAATGAGAGGAAACCCACTTATTCTTCTTAAGGTATCTCCCTCCTCTTTTAGATAACTCTTAATTATTATAATGTTTCTCCTGATGTTAAACTAAACTTCCACTTTTGACAAGTTCATCCATTGCTCCTACTTTTACCCTCCGAGGCTAAAAAGAAGTCCAAGTCTTCTACATGACAGTCCTTCAAATAAATATTAGAAGATAGCTCTTCTACCCTGCCTCTTTAAATCTTTCTTCTCCAGGCTTTCAACGCTCACTTTCTTCAATTATTTCACATGGCATGGACCCACAGAAAGCTTCTATCCTGATTGGCCTCCTCTGCAAATTCTCTATTTAATCCATGTCCTTTATAATCAGAATTGACTATCACACTGTAGACAACATCTGACCAGGGCAGAGTAGTATAGCTAGATTCTTTGTTCTTGAGGCATTCCAGTCCTGTCCAGCTTTTTGTGACCCCATTTGGGATTTTACTTAGCAAAAATATGGAAATGGTTTGAAATTTCCTTTTTTAATTCATTTTACAGATGAGGAAATGGTCTCCAAATGGGGTTAAGTGATTCACCTAGGGCCATATGGCTTTTAAGTGTCTGAAGTCAGATTTGAACTCAGGAAAATGAGTTTTCTTGACTCCAGGCCCAGTACTGTATACCCACCACACCACCTAGCTGACTCAGCTAATGCATCTTAAAAATCACATTAGCTTCATGGCTAGGATCACGTTGCTGACTCACAAAATCCTTTTCAACAAGTTACTTTCTAGACATACTTCCCCCTCAAACCCAAACCTGTGTTTGTTAAGTCATTCTTTTGAACCCAAGTGTAAAACTTATATTTATTCCTATTAAATTCCATCCTATTAGATTTAGCCTACTGTTCTCTCCTTTTCTTCAGAGATCCCTTTGGGTCTGACACTGTCATGCAGCATGTTAGTTTTCCTTCCCAGCTTTATATCCTCTGAAAACCTGATAAGGATGCTATGTTTAGCTTTATCCAGATTATGGATTGATAATATAGAACTATGGGGCAATTCAGGGCTAAATACAGATCCTAGGGTAGTTCTGTAGATCAGGGCTTCTTAATCTTATTCCACTCATGACCCCTTTTCATCTAAGAAATTTGTACATGACCCCACATATATAGATATATCAAATAGGTATGCAAATCAACCATTTAATGATAATAAATCATAAAGAAATTTATTCTAAAATAATTCTTTGGTATACATATAAGTTTATCATTTATTAAAGACAAAAACAAATTCACATACTAATGAGATGGATGTACTTCTTTACTTTTACATAAATAATTAAATCTTAGAGGAATATTTGATATTTTTGCTGTTGCCAAATTTTTCATAACCCCCACATTCAGTTTCACAACCCTACATGCAGTAGTTGCCCACATTTAAGAAGCTTTGCTCCAGCGACTTTCTTTCAAGATGACGTCAGAACTTTATTGCCTACCTACTCTGGGAGTTTGTCTGTAGATCTAGTTTCAAAACACAGTAATCTAATGGTGTGATCGTCTAGCCCCTATGTCCTCATTCCTCCCAAGAATAAAAGGAAATATTTCATCTGTTGAATACTTTGTTGAAGTTCAGTTCTAGAGCATTCCCCCTGATTTGCCAGTTTAGTAACTATCACAAAAGGAAATAAGGCTAGTCTGGCATGATCTGTTCCTTTTTTTTTTTTCTCTCATCCATTATTTCCCTTGACATTTGTGACCTTTTGTTCCTGTAGGTGAATCTTATTCTTATTTTGTCTTATTTGTCTCTCAAGTTAACTTTTTGGGTTCTTTAAGAAGGCCACTTTGAGAGTGGCCAGAGAGCTGGTCTCTGGGGAGGAAGATTCAGACTCCTGTCCTGCCTGTGGGTACATGCTGGCTCCAGTGACCATGGAGAGAAATCATGTAAATTCTCCGGAGTCCAGACATTTCTCTCACTTGTAGAGCAGCTGTTGATCTACAATAATAAAAGCAGTTTCCTCACTGGGAGTTAGTCACAGTGATTAAAATGACAAACATCCTAAAAAAAATCCTTTGGCAATTTAGTTGGTAGAATACCATATAAATTATTTAAGTTGTAGTGCCCCCTCTGTCCCAATTCTACATTCATGTATGGAAAGACCCATTCTAATTGGACCTTTAGGAAGGCAATTACCTCAGGTTCTAGGGTACTCAGAGAGGCTGCTTTCCTAAAACTAGAGCTCACAAATTCCACCATTTTGGTCCTCTTTAATCACCAATAAATACAATTAAACCAAAGTAAAACATTTACTGAAACAACGTCCAACAAACAGCAGCTACAAAAATTCCCTTCATGAACCTGCAGCACGCTGTCCCACAGATAGAAACAGCATGAATGGAAGAGTGGACAGAGCTAGAGAACACATTGGCACTATTGTCGCATGTGACAGCTCACACCTTTTGGCACTACAGGCCCCCAATATCTTTTTTTTCTTCTTGTAGCATTTGGGTGGAGGGTCTTCAATGGGCAGGTTGTTTAGTTGGGCTCCCTGAGACTACTTCTCCCCACATCTTAACTCCTGACTGCCAGAGCTCTCTTGAAGCCATGGCAGACTCTCTTCTTAGCTGCCAAGAGTCATTTCTTAGAGAAACTGCCCATTCCCTCTTTTTCTTTCTCTCTCCCTTCTTGTCACTCATGTCTTATTTGTCTCCTTCACTCATACAAAGGGGCATAGATCACATTCCAGAAACCTGCCTCCTGCCTTGACTGTCTTGGCTGATGTATAGTGTAGTTTCCCTTTTTTTTTTTTTTAACTTTTGAGAAGATTTATACGGTATACTGCTTGGTATTTCTATTGGCTGTCCCCCATGCCTGAGATTTTCTCCCTCTTCTTCTCTATCTCCGACTTCCATGATTACCTTCATGTCTTCCACCTTCTACAAGAAGGCTTTTCCATTTCCCTTAATCCTGGAGCCTTCCCTCAGTTGTCCATCTCCAATTTATCCTTTCTATATCTTATTTGTACATAATATCTTACCAAGAACTCCACTGACTCACTGATGAATGCAGGAAGGATTTATTTTACATTCTTGCAAGAATGGGTGCCTAAGTGAGAAGACACACCAAAGGCATCATTTTATTTCCTATCCTGAAGTCCCTGCCCTGATTCCCCATTAATTGGATGTTCCGGAAGTGACAACATGAATCTCTACCCCTTATTACATAATCAGTTCCTACCTCCCAGGAGATTATACTATAAAAGGGAGAAGATAACTTCCACCCTAAATTATTCCTTGATGTCCTTGTAGGTTTCTAATTTAAGTTGCGTTTCTCCAATTTAATTAAGCATTATTTCCAGAGAATTCTAAGACAAAAGCAATAGGAGATTTTTATATAGAATTGTACATGTAATAGAGATCACTATTATGATTTACGTTGGGAAAGGAAGAGGGAAGGGAACAATCATTTATTAAATTCCTAATATGTGCCAGGCACTGTGCTAAGTACTTTTCACAATTATTATTTCATTAGCTCTATACTTCAAACCCTATAAGATTGATGCTGTTATCATCCCCATTTTACAGTTGAGGAAACTGAGGCAGACAGAAGTAAAGTAACTTTCCCAGGATTATAGAATTAGCAAGTGACTGCAGTTGGATTTGAATTCAGGCCTTCCTGACTCCAGGCTCAACACTATCTACTGCACCAACTAGCTGCCTTTATCATTTTATTATGTATTATTCCCTGGAGATTCTCAAAGACTGCCATATCTGACCCCTGCCCATGTTTGTCCTAAATCAAAATGATCCATGTATGAACAACCAAAAGTGACGTTTTGTTTCTTGTTATTGTTTAAAGTGATTGTCTTTTACATGAATAATTTCAATTCTACTTATTTATATTCCTCTTTTTCTCCCTTTCCCTGTTCTGTTTCTCAGGACAAATGTTGCCTTTCATTTCACTGCCAGTCCCTCTCAACCTCAGGTAAGTCACATTTCTGAGGAATGCTTATTATTCACTTACTGTTCCAAATTAAGAAAGTTGCACATAATATTGAAAGAAATCAATCTATGCTTTATTCACCTTCTGGAATTTTGGACAGAGAATTTAACTCTACGTCTGTAACTAATAGAAAGTAAAAGAAATGCTACTTATTTATAGGATGTTACTGTACCATGACCTATGCTGAACCTAAGCATATGGTTTAGTGCAGGTTTAGTTCTGGGAGGAGCCTGCCTTTAGTTATGGATATTAGACTCTCTTTTCTCATTTTTTTTTTTAGCTCATTAAATCCCCCAACCAAGTGACTTGGAGGGAAATTACTTAAGAATTAGATTACATATGTATGTTTCCTCAAAACCAGGAATACTGTATACAATATTAATCAACCAGGGAAAAGGTAATTTATTCTTACACATAATAATCATTCCAGTTCTCATTAACAAAATGATGAAAATGAAATTCAGTAACAACTTCAAACTAAACTAAATTATAATTTTCTGGAAAGCTGATATCAAAACATAGAGCAGTCAGGATTGCTAATTACATATTTTCTATTTCACCTCTGCTTGGCACTGTCCTTACAACTCTTGATAAAACAGCCAGTACTTAGGCCAACCTCTCAGATGTGGAATCTTCTCCTGCCACTGGCTAGCTACCTCTCATGGGACCAGAGTCTCCTGGCCTTTCAAACTCACAAGATCACTTCTGAATCTGGACACATTCATTTGGAGTACTCATTTGAAAGGCAGCCTGGAACCCATTTAAAAGCTCATCTAATTGGGACCTAACTTTGGGACTTGTCAGGAGATTGGGCAAATTGCCCACTCTGCCATATGGCTCTTGGATAATAGCTTCAAGCAGTCATTATACTTGGCAGCAAGAAAGGAAGAGGTTGTCTAAAATAACCAAAGCTCAAAATTTTGTAGTATGATATACTTTAAAACAAATTTGTACAACAAAGTAGAAAGTGTTTGATATTTATATTTGCCTTTCCTAGTTATTTATCTTCTTATCTATGGAGTTTTCCTAATAGGATTCTGCAAAACCCTGCAAAATTTTGTAAAAATTCTTCAGATCTCAAATTAAGGATTCTTTATGAATATTACAATATTAATATTTTCCTTCTAAAATATCAAATGTAAAAATAAATATCTGAAAAATACTTACAGAACAGATAGATAGTGCAGTGGAAAGAGCACCAGCCTTGAAGTCAGGAGGACATGAGTTCAAATCTGGCCTCAGACACTTAACATTCACTAGCTGTGTGACCCTGGCAAGTCATTTAGCTCCAATTGTTTCACACACAAAAAATAATAATACTTACAGCATTTATGTGTTCTATCAATATAATATAAGCCTAAAGTGTTCTATGGTCAAGTTCAGGAAACAGGGTGATAAGAAACAGGATAGACACATACATCAATTTCAGTAAGAGCTAATTATGAAATCCAAGGAGGCGTGTGCCAATCTTAGTAGAAATGGGCCTATCACTGTTGATAAAAACATCCGGTTGATGTGAATTCAGGAGCAAAGAATCAATAACAAATCTTTAAAGGAAAATACTGATTTTTAAAAAAAAGTAAACATGTTTATGATGTATGTATATATGTACATATATATTATTTATAAAGACTTCTTTAAAAACATCTCATGACAAGTCTTTCCATGCTAAGCCAATTTCCAACATTCTAGGATAGGATTTAGCCTTTGAAAATCCAGGTCATCATCATCTGAGGATAAGGCTCTCTAATTAAATAATAAATTTCTTGAGGATAGGAAGCCCATATAAACCTAGCATAATTCTAGTATTCCAATTTGATAATTGATTTCAACAAGCATTTATTAAGTACTTGCTATGTGCTAGGCACTGAAGATTCAAGAAGAAAAAAAATCGTACTTAGTAGTATTTTATTTTATCCAGTTACATGTAAAGATAGTTTCCAACATTCACTTTTGTAAGATTTTGAGTTCCAAATATTTTTCTCCCTCCTTCTCTCCCTTTTCCTACAAATGATATTTTGATAGTTTTCCCCCCTAGCTTCCAATTTCCTTGTTTATGAAGCAATTGTTGTCCTGTTACAATTTCTTATTACTTTTATTAAACTCTAATTTGTATTCCTCTCATCTTGTATTTGACCACCAAAAAATCTGACCCTTTTTAATACTGGGTTTATGTGCATCTGGTAGTGTGTGGAGTAAAAGGCAAAGGATTTGCAGGAGAATTAGTTATTTCCACTTGTATGGTTTGTATGCCCACCTCAAGGGTGCAGCGCTTCATGTTCCCAACTCCTCCCTCAAGTGTGATATTCTCTTAAGGCAAAACCCTTAGCTGCAACTCTAGAGAACAGTTTCTTTAAACTGCACAGGAAGAACAAGCAACTGATAGTACTAGAAGCAACTGGCTTCAGTAAAGATGAATCTAGTCCTTCCTCCATAGGGTCTACTATAAAGCTCAGCTGTGCCCAAGTTTTTTTTTTCATCTGCCTCTATTCTTTATGTTTGGGAAGTTATAAAATATAAATCAATAAAATATCTTTTCAATCCATCTCTAAGCACTTATGCTGGAAATATTTCCATCAGTTATCAAAACTCTTATCTTCCTTCCTAGACACCTAGCCACCCATTTGTACCACTCCCACCAAGGACACACATAAATCAGTGCAATAATAACAACCACATGGTCCTAAAAGCCAGTTTCTTTTAAAGGAAGTGGTAAAACAGAAAGATGTTTTAATTAATAAGGACTGATAAAAACAGATTTATCTCTCCCTAAAGGTGATAGGAGGAAAAGGAAGAAAGGATGAAAGTTCTATTTGTCCCTCTGGCATCAAGGACACAGCATTTTACTGTCTGGTTTATGCTCAGGCCAAGTGACACACGAACAGCATTTTTTCTCCTAGCTCCTTTTAATTTAGGGGTTGAAGCTATATAAGTACAGAGGCTATGGCATGGGCAGGAACAGACCCAGCCTCTTTCTTTTTATCATAATGATGCTGAAGCCTCTCTGATAAAGGAGGTTGTGGCAGGAATAACCAGCAGCTCCTGTATCCCCACACCATCCCATTTCCCTAGATCAGAAGCTTCCTAGTATGATTTTTAAGCATCTACTATGTGCCAGGCACCGTGCTTAAATGTTGAGTTACAAATAAAGGCAAAATCAGTCTCTACTTTCAAAGAACTTGCACTCTAATGGGATAGATAATATGAAAATAATAGAAAATATGAAAATAAAGTGGAGATCGTCAATAGAGGGAAGGGACTAACACTAAGAAGAAATCAGGGAAGGCTTCTTGTAGAAGATGGGATTTTTGTTGGGACTTAAAGTAAGGCCAGAAAGCTAGGAAGTAGAGATAGCTGCAAATCATAAAAATAGCACAGTTTCTAAGGAATTAAAATTACAAATCACTCAAAGATCATTGGAAAAGAACATAATGAGTGTGAATAGCCTTCAGCTTTTATCAAGGAGGAACTGTATCCTAAAAGCAGAATATCATTAGGAAGATATAGACAAACGGGCAAGGAAGTGGGCTGGTTAAGTGACAAAAGCTAGAGATAACAAAGGAATATATCTTTGGTTCAGTTGGTGCCCACTTGCTATCAGGATATCTAGAAAGACTTCCCAGAATTTTGAAGGGAGCCTGGGAGGGCTTTGGAGAATATTGGTGAATATTGATGAGAATATTGGTGAGCTCATCAATCTAGTAAGATACAGCAGTATTCCTAGCATATACTACAAACATATATATATATATATATATATATATATATATATATATGGGTCTGGGGGGATTGTAACAGACTCAAAAAGGTTTATAACTCACAGTTTACAAGAGTAAATAGCCCAGACCCTGGCCCTGTGACAGCTAAAGAACATTTTCTCAATCTCCTTATCTCCCACCTTCCTGAAATTCTTCTCCTTGGGCTGGTCCTTGATATTAACTTGGCTCTTAGTATATTTCTGGGGAATTGGTTCTCCCAGTACAGGATACTGCAGTACTAATAAGTGCCAGGTACTGTGCTAAGTACTTTACAATTACAATTTCATTTGATTTTCATAACTCTGAGAGGTAATTGCTATTATCATTCCTAATTTACAGATGAGGAAACTTGAGGCAAATAGAGGTTAAGAAATTCTCCTAGGATCACATGGTTAATAAGTATAGGAGGCCAAATTTGAACTCCAGGATTTCTGATTCTAAGCTAGTTGCTCTCTCTCCAACACCACCTGAGTGCCCTGTAGAACTTCTGCAACCCTCTAGAATCCACTTCCTCAGTGATCATTCAGTATAAAATACTAGGGTCCTGAATCTAAGCAGAGGTTTTCCTTCAGTTTTTCCCCTTCCTATCCCACCTTAATTATCTTGGTTATTTTCACCCTTAATTCACTGTCCAAAATTTAGGAAAATCTATACCAATCCACCAAACTTTTGGTGAGAAATTATTCTTCCCTCTTTATCTCTAAAGCTTTCCCCTTGGAGTTGAACTTTGTGCTATTTTTTCCTGGTTCACTTTATGATCGAGCTGCATCAGAAAGTATTGATCTTTCCATCTCATCTTTTATTCTGATACTTTTATACTTACTAAAGTAGAATCTACAAGGCAGATCTTAGAACTTTTTCCACTTTTAATGAACTAGTTGCCTCTTCTATTTATGTTATTCAAGCTGCAGATTTTGTGGCTTAACCAAGCCAGACTTCCCCCAAGTTCCACCCCACTGAGTTTGGGCCTCATTCCTTCCTCGTTTCTCAAGACTAACTTGTTATCTCATTCCAAATGTGTACTCCCAGGTGTTTCTTCCCCTACACCCACAAGAGCTGAGCTTTAAGAGATGAATAAGATACTTATGCCTAATAACTGAAGAAGGCATTTTTATTAAGTAAGACAGATTCTTCACTACACATGAGCTATTTTTGATCTATGCAAAATCCATGAAATGCATTGGTAAAGGTGATTATAAATCAATATTTGCCATTGTTATTAAAGATGCCCCATACAGAATCCTGATGAAAATATATTTTCCCATATATGATGGGATCTTCTATGTATTCCTGATTGTGAATGTAAATGTGTCAATCACATCAATTCCCAGAACATTAAAGAGATGCCTCGACATTACTCAAAAGATAGCAGCTTGATAATCCACATAGGAAAGTCAAATGGATGAAAAAATGCCTTTTGTTCAAACAATAGCCAACTTATTGAATTTAATATATCAGAAGAGGTATCTGAGACAGGGGCTGCAAATAAACAATAAATTTGTTGCAGAATTAAATAAGAAGTTGTATTTGAGAAATGATGCAGTGCTTTCGTGATCCCGATCTACTTCCAATACAAAATCCTATCTTTTCATCACCAGTGTTCTCATTTGGATTGTGAGTTTGGGGAATACTTCCATGGTGGTGGTGGTGGTTGTTCCAGGCATGTCCAATTTTTCATGAACCCTTGGGGGGCTTTCTTGGAAAAGATGCTGATTTGCCATGAAGTGAAATGCTTCAGTGTTCAGAGAACCAAAGCTGCCTATGGTCCCAAAAGCCATGGAGAGATTCATGTATATGCAAATAGGCTATGGTTTTTTCTGATATAGGATGTTTCACAAGCAAAAAATAGTATGAGGCATATCATGGACTAAATGTATGAATGAAAAAAGAATAAAACTAGTCATGTGTTAGGAGGCAGCAAGAAGAGATGTACAATCAGTCCCACATTGATATCTGTGCAATATAAAGAGACCTAAAGAAAAGCTTTCAGTAAGTTGTTTTCTCCTCTAAGGATACTCTAAGATACTAGAAAACCAATTATTTGAATTTTCCAGTTAATTATATCACAAAAAAGTATGAGTTTATAATACTTTGATACACATTCAGATCTTCAATCAGTAGCAACTAAGTGAAAAAGATATTTTATTAGAATATATTAATTTTATTATCATTGTTGGTAACCAGAAAGTATGATGCAGTAGAAAGAACACTGACTTTAGAATCCAAAAATCTAATTCATACCTCACCTTTGATGATAATTGTGTATGATTCTAAGCAAATCACTTAACACCTTTGGGCCTCAGTTTCCACTAAGTAAAATGAAGTGGATTGGATTAGCTGGTACCCTAAGATAGTCCTAGATGTATTATCCAATGATCTATGAACAATAATATTATTGATTTATAAAGTATTTTCCTTCCTAAGAAGCCAGCATTTTTCATGGCTCTCTGCTTTACAGCTCTGACTTACAAAGAAGCCTTGTTTGGCATGTATTGAATGATATTTCAAAATGACAGAGTAAAATGAAGTGGATAGGTTTGAAGGTAGAGCATCTGTTTCAAACACACTTTCAGAAAATGAATCACATGTATAAATCCAGAGAGCATTTTTCCCCTACTGAAGAAAAAAGTAAGATTGAAAATGCTTGAAACACACACATTTCCCAAAATCAGGTTACTGCAAAATTCATTTATGACAATGGCAGTATTCATAAAAGAAGGAAAGCAAATAAAGGTGGCAATTATATGAAAGGCTTAAGACAACAAAAGTCTGTGTAAATTATGTTGAATAAACTAAAGTAATTAAATAGACACACCTTTTTCTCATCTGAGTCATTTCCATATAATTCAAGTGAAATTTCTTAACCAAATACTTGATTATATAATTGGAAAGTTGTCACATTTTACCCTAAATTAATGTTATAATGTTATAAATATTCAGTCAACAGAGTAAAGTTTAGAGTTTTATTAAATAAGTTCCGCTGAATAGAGTCACATTCTAAATTAGATGGAAACCATTCATCATTCTATCCATTTTCAAATTTTAGTTCCTTTTAAAAAAAACTTGTAAATATTTTTATTTAAAGTTTTGAGTTCCAAATTCTGTTCCTTCCTTCCCTTCTCTCCCCTCCCCTTTCAGAAAGTAAGCAAACACATATAGGTTATGCATGTGAAGTTATGTAAAACATTTCCATATTAGTCATTTGTACAAGACTCAAATAAAAGAAAGTGAAAAATAGAATGCTTCAATCTGTATTCAAATAATATCAGTTTTTTCCCCTAGAGATGGATAGGATACTTCATCTTCAGTCCTTTGGGAGACAAACTTTTCTTGCCATGCAGGTAAACTGCTTCTTTGTTTCTAGATCAATTTTAAAGTACTTTTCAAGTTGTTTAGAGGAGAAGGGAGGATAGGGGCAGCGTGGTTTGAAGGGTTCCTTCTTTACTTCCACTTCTTGGCACCAGAAGGCAGTTTACCTTATTCCTAAATTACATTACATTCATTACATCTTACCGTTGGCAGATCACTTCAGTTTTCCAAGTTTCAGCTGTAAGATGAGGAAGTACACTAGGTAAACTTCACAATCCCTTCCATCTCTAAAACCTATTATCCTGTGAAACAGTTTTATGAAAAAATATAGTTGTTACTGCAAACCAACCAAAAGAGATTCTTCAGCAAAGTGTCCATGAAATGTGTAGCAATCACATTTGGCACAGGTAAAAGAAATTATTAAAGATTCTAGAAGAACAGGCTTAACTGGTCTAAAACATGTCTCTTTTGTTACATTGATGATAAAATTGTAAAGAAGGGAGAAGTAAGAAAAAAAATATTTTTTAGAATGCTTGTTAATTGATTTCTTGGTTAATGAGAAATGTCCTGATACATTTAAGAATGAAATGACTATGTGAAATCTCATTTGTCTGCTTGACACATGAAAAGGTAAAAAAAAAAGAGTAATTGCTAGTTTAGATGAAAAATAATAGAAAGTTATTTGAGTTTTGGCAGATGGAGATGGTTATTGAATTTTCTTCCTGATGGCATGAGATAATCCTTAGCATTCTTAGGATCTTTCT
Source organism: Myrmecobius fasciatus (assembly GCA_023553655.1). Taxonomy (NCBI): domain Eukaryota; kingdom Metazoa; phylum Chordata; class Mammalia; order Dasyuromorphia; family Myrmecobiidae; genus Myrmecobius; species Myrmecobius fasciatus. The sequence goes on along the minus strand of JAJPUD010002387.1, from coordinate 102,067 downwards.
TATTCAGAGACATAATTAGAACAGAGTAGCAAGAGTTTTTCTCTAAGGTATTAAACTTAAGGGGTGCTGATAGCATCTCCCACCACTTTGAAAGAACAGAAATTAGCACCTGGTTAGCAAGGAATATTTAAAATAAAAGAAGAACAAATGGCAGACTAGCATTGAACTTCTCCCAGAGCTATTCCCACAATTTCACCTATTGTCATCATGTAATACTCCAGATCTTTATTTCCTTCCAAGGCCATGTTGTAGCCTCCAAGTCCCCTCCCTCCCATTCTAACTGAAGATATATATCAAAGCATTTGTCCTGGACATAAAATTCCTAGTAATGACATCTGATTAGCAAAAATGACAAAAAAGAGAAAATAATAAATATTGGAGAATCATGAGGAAATATATACATTGATGAATTGTTAATAGACCTGTGAATGGACACAATCATTCTGAAAAGCAATGTGGAATTACATGGAATTACTGAACAGTATATAATTGGCCTTTTGACCCAATGAAGCCACTAGCTAGACTTGTACTAAAAAAGAGATCAAAGAAATAGGAAAAATTCCTATGTCTACAAAAACACTGATAGCAACTCTTTTATGGAGGAAAAAAAACTTTGTAAACTAAAGAGATGTTGATCAACTGAAAAATGACTGAGAAAGCTGTATGTGAATGGGATAGGAGGCTATTGTAGAAATTGTAAGAAATGAGAAAATTGATTATTTCAAAGAAACAGTGAAAGAATTGTGTGTACTGGGGCAGAATGAAGTAAGCAAAACCAGTAGAACAATTCATACTACAGCATCTATATTATAAATGAGAATAATTTTAAAGACTTTTATAAACCAATTATAAACCAATTTTTCAGTAGAAAAATTTATAAAGTAAAAACATTATCAAAAAGACAAATTTCAAAATTTTAGAAACTTGGATCAATACAATGACCATCCATGATTCCAGAGTGCCAATGATGAAACATATTTTCCACCTTCTGACAGAGAAGTGATGTGTGTGTGTATATGTGTGTGCATGGCGCAGAATCACACACACACTCAAATAATACATATACATATATCTATGGGGGAGTGTATATAAGCAGTGAAAGAATTTGCTGTCCTTCCCTTGTATTTTTGTTACAAGGAATTTTTTTTCTTCTCTCCCCCCTCCCAATGAGGTAGGAAGTGAGAGGAAAATAAAATAAATTTGTTAATTTTTTTTAAATAGAAAAGTCAGGAATGTATTTTCAGATGAGGTCCTGTATTATCAGTTTTTACTTAATTATTGTACTTTGTTACAAGATACTACTTCTTTTTTCTTTTGCTTTTTGCTGAGGCAATTGGGGTTAAGTGACTTGCCCAGGGTCACACAGCTAGGGAATGTTAAGTGTCTGAGACCAGATTTGAACTCAGGTCCTCCTGACTTCAGGGCTGATGCTCTATCCACTGCGCCACCTAGCTGCCCCACAACATACTTCTTATAGAGTGGAAATAATCATAAATATTTATCTTTTAAAAACAAAAAATGCACCAATAAATTTTTTTTTAGAAAATAGAAATGTAATTATTTTTCTTATTGGGAAAAATGTGAACATTTATGAATTATCTTTCTCTTTTTCTCAGTATTTTCTGTACAAGTTTCCTAAAGATCTGGACTCTGTTATCATTAAAGTGGTATCTGAAATGGTCTACCCATGTTCAGTTGTATCAGTTCAGGATATTGTGGTAAGTCCAAGTAATTTAACCTATTTAAATATTAGTATAGATAAATAAATGTGTATGTATCTATGTATATATAAGCATATGTACATATATATCTAATATAATAACTTGTACAACTTGTACACAATGGACATTTCATGGTTTTTAGTCAGCATTATTATGAAGATAAAGATAAAGACCCTTTAAATTAAAAGGGAAGAAGGATAGGAGAAATAAAGGTCTATAGAGGAGAAGTAAAGCCAAATGAGATGGAAGCTCCACAAGGAAAAAAAAATGAGTACATATTTGCTATTTTAAAAGTTTCATTGGGTTTCATTAAGCAATTAATGGAGTATATTATATTATGCAATATTATATTTTTGCAGTTGTCTATGATATAAAAAATGATCTTAGAGGAGACATTATGTATTATATAAGAGGGAGAAATCTAATAGGGTTGTGTTTTCTTTTCAAGGGGAAATTATATAAATAGGTCCTCATTAGGAAATTCTTGTGCTTGTGTAATATCTAGACCTTTATAAATATATGCACCAAAGCAACTGTGGCAGTGTTTCATGTGGCCTTTTCTTTATCCCTCAAACTTTTCATAGTGCCCAGTGTATGATCTTGACCATAATGTGGAATTCAATGGTGTTTATCAGTCTATGACAAAGAAAGCAGCTATCACTGTACAGGTGAGATCTTTTCTCCTTGTAGTAACTTCCTTTTTCTATGACTATCAAGCAAAATGGTTTATAATAAATTATCTGCAACACTCCGACATCCCTGAATGATAACCTCCTGCTTTTGAAATCAGTTTAAGGCTGAAGGACACTAAATGCAGATTGAAGCATACTATTTTAATTTTTTTCATGTTTTTTTTCTTTTGGTTTGTTTCTTTTTTCACAACTGTGACTATTATGGAAATTTATTTTACATAATTATACATATATAACCTATATCAAATTGCTTACTATTTTAGGAAGAGGGGATGGGATGGAGAGAGGGAAAAAATTCAGAACTCAAAATCTTATAAAAAATGAATGCTAAAAATTTTCTTTACATATAATGGAAAAAGTAAAAATACTATTTTTGAAATGATTTTTGAATAATAAAATATTATTCTTTGAAAAAAGATTAGTTTAAGGGTCAGTGCCTTTAAACCTGGAGATCAGAGCAGAGATGTGAGGAAAGAAGTATTGACTCTAGAAGTTCCTGAGTTAAGTAAAGAAAAGAACAACACTGCCAACTCTGCTCCCCTCCCTGCTTGGCATCCTAGCAACTTTTGTGAGTAGAGTGGGATGTGAAGGAACAAGTCAAAGGGTGTGGAAATCTGCTAGATAAAATTTCAGGTTCTTCCAGATGACTAGATTCTAATCTACTAGTTGGGGATTATTGCTTTAAGATGAGATTCAATTCATGAAACTTTAAGGTAATTAGTCAACATCGAGTAATGGATAGAGTTGGTCTGGATTCATATTTCTCTACCATATACTGTCTTTGTGATCTTAGGCAAATATCTTATCTTCTAAGTAAGTGCTCCAGACAATTCCCTAATGTCTCAATAAATTACAGCAAAGATGCTGACCAGAATTGGGAGAGGGCGTAACCTCCCTTGGGAATTCCTTATGCTAAAAAAAATCATAGGTCTACCAGTCCTCCCTCTAAAGGTATTCTAACACTTTGATCTGACAACAACCAAACTGGAGCTGATATTGTTCTTTTATCAACATAAAGCATTTTGTTTGACACCAATAATGTGCATAGATTTTGCATTGGATATGCAAAGATGAATTCCCATTTCTAACAGAGTTTAATTAACTTCTTTCTCTAATTAACTTGCTTTCTCTAAAGAATGCTAGATGCAGAAAGAACACTTGAGCTGGCTTTAGACTACTGGGAGAAATTGAGCTATTTCTTGAACAGCAGTGAAAGAGTAAAAAAAAAAAAATCAATTATTGATTAGGCAGCAGCCTTTAATCCTTCCTTTTCTCCCTCTTTCGTTTTCCAATACCTCAGATTTAATGCACAAAATCTCTACTCTTGTCTCTGTTATTGTTTATTTTTTGCTGAATGTCTCCACAATTACACTGACGATCCTAAATGGAGAATGACAGAAATGATAAAAAAAAAATGAAAACAGTAGAATACTTCTGTTTTTACAGGACTTAAAATACCAAATAATTAAGATATTACAAATTATACCTGATGCTTCACTTTGGAAGTACTTAGTAGGGACATTCCCTTTGGGAGGATAACATTGAGTCTTGGTCCCTCTCTCTAGTGCTAATGGTATATCCATGTTTTATTATTTTGAATCAGTGTACTAAATGTTAAGCTCAAAACCCAAGTAATAAAGAATTTCAGAGTTAGAATGGACTTAAAAGAGCAACTTGCCCAAGCTCCTATTTTATAGTTGTGGAAACTGAGACCCAGAGATGGAATATCACACAGTAGCAGAATGATGCCTCAAACCCACAGCATTTGACTCTTGGTCTAGTACTGCTTCTACTTCATATGGCAGATGATAGATGGGACAACTAAGTGGTGCAATAGAGTCCTGTGCTTGGAATCACATCTTCCTGAACTCAAATCTGGCCTCAGACTCTAACTAGCTGTGTGACCTGGGCAAGTCACTTAACTCTGCCTCAGTTTCCTCATCTGTAAAATGAGCTGGAGAAAGAAATGACAAACCACTCCAATGGCTTTGCCAAGAAAATCCCAAATGGGGTCATAAAAAGTCAAACATGGCTGAACAATGATAATAGAAAAAAATCTGGAAATATTTGTAATATAAAGAAAAAAACACATGAAATAATACTAAGAAAATTTCATTCCTAGTCATCACTGATTATGTATTTTTAAGTTATTTAGTTTCATGTTTAAAAAAAATTCAGAACAGTTAGCTAATAGTCATTAAGGCCTTTCTAAAACATTACATTTTGCCTGTTGAATCATTAGTTTATATAATTCCTATTATGGCATCTAGGAACAAGACAGAAGTCATGAGAGTGATTTTCACCTTCCAAACCAGGAAATAACAAACTACATCAAGATTTGGTGTGGGTATGCAAATAAAATTAATTATGAAGGGATTTAGGGTAGGAGTGAGCTTTGCTTTCCTCTTTCTTTCTTTACTTTCCCCACCTCCCCCTGCTTCTCCGTTTCTCTCTTTCTTTTTATTCTCTATCATAAGGTTGTTATATCTTATACAGAAGAAGGATTTCCCAGGAGAGCAGTTCTTTGTGGTGTTCGTGATAAAGCCTGAAGATTATGCTTGTGGAGGATCCTTCTTCATCCAGGGTAATGCACATTGACAGACCTTGGCCTGTGAGAAGAGTCATGGGGGTGGCAAAATCTCTAGCTCTCTCTCTAAATGATCTCTCATCAGAAGGGAAGAATCAGGAGAGACTGTGACTGTTCCTTTGCAGGACAGTCTCAGAGACAAGACAATGCAAGGCAAAGAGAGAAAATAAGAGATTACAAATATATTCCTTTGACAGAAAAGTATAGCACAGCTTTTTAAATCCTTGCATTTTTGCAGTTTATAAAAGGTATATCAAGGAATAGAGCTCTTATATAGTAAATCAAGAGACCAACATTTTTTCTTTGATAGGTGGTAGAAACAAACCACAGAATATTTATCATTGTACATTTCAGTCCCCTTCAATAGGGAAGGAAAATTCAGTTTTCAATTCTTGTTGCCAAAGATATGCCTTTACAGACAGTAAAAAATCAACAATGTCTATCATAGTGTGGTAACTTACCCTGAATGATGACAGGTGTATGAAATATTGAGCCCAGTAAATAAAAGTATGGGTTCCTCCTCCCTGGATTTTGCAATAGGTACTCATTGGTCCCATTACCTCTATTCTCACTGCATTTGAATCCATCTTCCATATACCTTCCAAAGTCATTTTTCTCAGATTTAACTATATCATTCCTCTATCCAATTAACTCTGGGTCATTATTCCCCTCCTATGTTGTGTGATCTAGCCCAAAGCTTCTTAAAATGTGAGTCAAGACCCCAAATGGGGTCACAAAATTATGATTATCAGAAAATATTTGATTTGTATACCTTTTTATATACTTATATACTTGAGATGGCATAAAAATTTCTCTGTCAAAAAAGGGTCTTGAGTAGAAAAAGTTTAAGAAGCCCTGAGGGGCCTTCTTTCAGTTCCTCACACAAGATATTCTTTCTCTTGTCTCTCTACTTCCCTCATGCCAGAAAGACTCACCTTCCCCACCCAATCTCAAAGAATTTTTTTCTTTTTCTTTGAGACAGAGCTCTGCCATCATCTATAGGAAGCCTTTCCTAGCCCTATTAATTTCTAGTGTCTTTTCTCAAATTACTTCCTATTTGATAACTTTGTATTTATTTCTGGTTAATTTGTATATGCATTACATAAATCCCTGCTGTCTCTGTTGTTAGGATATAAGATCTTTGTTTTGTCCTCTAAATTAAATCTGTATCCCTAGCACTCAGCACAGTGCTTGGCACAGAGCAGGTATCTCCTTGTTGACTGACAGATTAAGAAAGCAAACCCATAGAGATTAGCCTTTGAGCAGCTATTAATGCAAGAGACCAGAACTCAGTTTCTGATGAATTTGTCTGTAATTCTCTTTCCAGAAAAGGAAAACCACACTTGGAATCTTCAGCGAACAAAGAACCTTAAAGTGACCATTGTTCCTTCCATTAAAGGTCAGTTCTGTCTCTGGCTCAGAATTCCTGCCTGAGGGGACACAATAGTAATTTCAGTTCCATCTTCCCATTTCCTCAGCCTAGTTCTATCTTTTCTCAGCTGGAATGCCAAGTATATCATGGAATTAGAGATAAAAAGAATAGTGGTTCTGTGGGGTTTGGTTTTGCAATTCAATGTAATTCAATGTCAGATTTATTAAGCACATGCTAATAGCCAATTGCTGAGTTGCATCATACTATTTCTTCCGAAGGAAAGAAGCAAGAACTGTGGAATTGTTTATAGTAATTCCAGACCCAGTTTCCTATAGAAAGAGTTTCTAAAGACAGTGACCATCTGTTATTATGTCTGTGTATGATCTCAAGGAACTTTGCATCTCCTAACAGAAATCAGTTGGGCTATTTAAATGGAAGTAATAAGAGTTAAGAACCAACAGCTACCCCTTCCATTATAAAATATTTCCCATTCCCTTCTCTCTTCCCAAACCTAACTATATTTCTTTTTTCCTTCAGAATCTGTTTATGTGAAGGCCATATTACTCAGCTTCCTAATATTCTTCTCCTTCTACCTGGGGTCGCTGCTTGTTGCTTTTGTGCACTATGCCAGGTAAGTAAAGAACGTCTGTGAAAGTCACACTTTGGTCCCTTTCTCTACCTGGTACTCCTTCACATTGATGGACTCTTCCATGCTGCAAAGATCTCAAGTGCATTCATACCAAAAGACTGCTCAATTCACCAAAGACCAAGCCAGTTATATAAAGAAATGCTCATCACCAGTAGACTAGCTGCTTGACACTAAATTTTTTGGCCATGGCAAGCCAAAAAGCTGATAAAAATTATTAATGTGATTGTTTATATAGTGCCAGAAATTGTTAATACCAAATGTACTATAACTCCCTTAAATGTTCCTTGTAATATCAGAATTTCAATAATGTTGCTTTTTATTTTTCAAAATACATATGTAGTTTTCAACATTCACCCCTGCAAAATCTTGTGTCCCAAATTTTTCTTCCTTCCTCCCCTATACAGCAAGTAATTTAATATAGGTTAAGCATGTGCAATTCTTCTATACATGTTTCCACATTTATGATGCTACACAAGAAAAATCAGGTCAAAAAGGAAAAAAAAATAAGAAAAAAAAACAAGCAATCAAACAACAACATTTTTTAAAAGGTGAAAATACTGTATTGTGATCCACATTCACTTCCCAGAGTCCTCTCTCTGGATGCAGATGGCTCTCTCCATTGGCCTATTGAAATTGGCCTGAATTAGCTCAGTATAAAAGAGCCAAGTCCATCAGAGTTTATCAAAATATTTATTCTTGATTAGACTGAGCTGAACTATATATCCTAGGTCCTCCCCACTCAGGGAGTTTGTCTTGTGGGAAGCCCAACTTAAGCTGGATTTTAGCTTCTAGTGTCTTTGATCTTTTCCATTGGGATTCAGGACAAGAAGGGCAAAACAGCTAGAATGAAATGGCTTTTCCTTGCTGCATTACCAAGAGCCACTACGGTTTCTTGAACAGACCTTCCTTCCTCATACTCTTTCCTGTTCCTCTCCTCCAAAAACTATAAAAAACTTTTTCATGGGTCTCTAGTTGGGAAATCTACTAACCCAGAGTGGCAGGTTTGCTACCCTTTACTGTCAATTAAAGACTCCTTATACCACAAACTCATGGTTTTGATCTATTTCAGCACTTGATAATGCAAAAAAAAATAATACAGTGACTCAGTCCTATGGGGCCTTTCACTTGTGTAGTAACTATGGCAAAGGAAGCAGAAAGTACTAAAAAAATAGTTTTTAGATTGTCAGTAAGCATTAGCTCAATTATTGATACTCTAAATATAAAGTGACCAGTGAGAATATACTGCAGAGGAAATTGAATCCTGTCAGTCTTGACTTTCTTGTGAAATCAAAATATGAAAGGAAGTTACTACAAGACTGAAAAATTATTTACAGGTTCTCTCTATAGAAACAAATAAAAGAATGAGCAGAGCTGATTTTATCATGTACCCAAAAGCAAAATCAAACATTATTTCATGGGATTCTTGGTCAGTTCAGATTGCAGTGCTCACCCACAAAAAAATTATATATATATATATATGTGTATATATATATATATATATATAATATAGTTTGAAGAATTATATATATGTATAAATATATACATATTTTGTATACAAATATGTATATATTTGTACATATATTATACATATATGTATACAAATAAGTATACATATATATATAATTCTTCAAACTCTATAGGATTATGGATTTAGAAGTGACCTTAGAAATCATTGTGTGTCTAACCCTACCATTTTACAGATATAGAAACTGAGCATAGATTGGATAAGTGACTTGCTTAGAATCACACAGGGTTCAATGTAGAAATGAACTCAGGTCTTCCTAATTCCAAATCTAATACCCTCTTACTACACTCCACCAATAAAGTCCACAGTTTGACCGTCAAATTAAATTACCTCATACTTTAATACTTGCCAGCTTCCAAAAAATTTAAAATAATTTTTTTTAAAAACTGGCAGCTTTAATGCAAAGATGGTCTTAGTGGAGGTTGGACAAAAAAATTTGGAAAACATGGCTCAGAAGTATGAAGTAAAAGAGGCAAAAGACTTATAGATTTTTACAGAAGCTTCATGCTTATTTATCATGAATACTTTCTTCAAGAAAAAAAGTAAGTGGTGTTAGACTCAACAAGTACCAAATAAAATAAAATTAATTATACTTTAATGGACAAGAAATAATTGGTTACTATTGTGGTCACTTCTGTTTTAGCTCTTAGCTATATTTATATCATCAAGATCATCAACTTTTTAGATTCAAGATCAAAATAAATACCAAACTGGAAGAAAGAATACAAATAAAAATATATAGAATGTAATATTAACCAAAAAGATAAAAGCCTATGTTAACACGACCTGTTATCATTTCCTAATGAATTGCAACTGGTATGCATGAGGACAAAAAAAAAAGGGCCCAGGCTCCTCTTCATCTTCTTGATATTGATCAAATTCTTAATCACCTTGCTGAAAGATATGGCAGCAAAGAGTACCATCCATTTTTACCAGGAGTTCTGAACTGTTTTTTTTTAATCATGGACCACTTTGGCTATCTAGTGAATCCTCTTGGCCTCCTTTCAAATGTTTTCAAATGCATAAAATAAAATATGTAAGAAAGCCAGTTATACTAAAATACATTCATCAAAATATTTTTTAACAAAAAGTTCATTAAAAACCTCTGATTTAGACCATAAACTTGTATAAAAATATTAGAGAAAATGGTATAAAAGAAAGAGAAGTAGCAATTTTTTTTAAATGTACAAAAGAATAGCGAGTGAAACAAGTTCACATTATGTATGTTTAGAGACCCAATTAAACCAGATTATCTTAAAGTGACTTAAGGATAAATTACTGAATGCTGAAAAATGAAAGAGCTTATAAAGATTTTTATAATGAGCCATTTTATCCCTCCAGCTCAGTTCTTCTTTCTGTCTTTCTCTCAAATTCAGTATAAATATATGTGCATACACACACTTATATCTGTATGTATACACACATACACATACTCACATATATGCCTTTTCTTACCTATGTTCTTAGTGATATTTCCATGTTTTGTGTAAGCTCTTCAAGAATTGTGATATTCATATATTCCATTTGTCAAGTATTTTAACATAATTAACATATAGTGGATATCCTGCCATCTAGGGGAGGGGTGGGGAGTAGGAGGGGAAAAATTTGTAACAGAAAGCTTTGTAAGGGTTAATGTTGAAGAATTACCCATACATATGTTTTGCAAATAAATAGTTTTAATTAAAAAAAAAGAATTGTGATATTAGGACCCAAGTGTGGTGATTCTACTATTTTTGATGTAAAAAAAACATAATGATTTTTGTAAATCTTTTTTTTTCTTCCATTTGTGCCCCCCTTCCTTTTTTGTTTCATCCTAATGTGCCATTGGGATGATTTTGCTTAGTTGGATATATTATCAGGCTTTAAAAAAAAAAAACTGCTCTACATTGCTTCCCTCTGCTTTTGGGGAAGATCCTGTTCATAATCATCTTTCATCTTTCTTCACAAGATTTTATAAATCAGCTTATATTCCTATTCCTTTTTGTCTTTGGCAGCCACCTTTCTCTAACAAGTAAGTCAAAAATTTGCTGACTTAAGGTGATTTCTGGGCTCTTTTAGTCTCTTGGTTGTAACAGTTACTTTATATTAGTTTAATTTCTGGTTGAAATTGAACCAATATTGATGTCAATCCTGTTGCCCATTTCCCATTTTCTCCTTTCAATAGTTTGTTTAAATAATTTGGAGCTAAATCTTCCTTATTAAATATAATTTCTTTTCTCATCACTTTTCTTGTTGATTATAAAGTTTGATATTGCTCATAGTAGGTGCTTAAAAAGCGCTTCTTGGAATTTTATATTGAACTACAAAGAATGCCTGTTGTTTTATGTTATTCAGTTAATGGATAGTTATCCTGTTATTCAGTTAGTGGCATAACTGGTTTTTTAATACTTATATTTTGGATACACACTAAGGATGGAAAGGAATCTAGATTAAAATTTAACTTTAATTAAACTAATTTACCTCCAGGAAAATTAAACACTCTTTTTTAATGATCTCAAGATTCCCACTAAAACAAAATCTCTTCTATTGGAAAATTAGTAATTTTTCTAGTGATGATGTATAGTTTCAAGTCTTGGAATACCATAGTCACTGAGGAATTAGAGTTTCACCCAAAGGACAATGAGAAGGACATTGTGGGTATGAGTAAGTTTCAATGCATTATCAATGAAGAATTGTGCAAGAAAGATATATGATTGGAAAAACAGTAGGATAGTCAGATAACAAGAGGGAGCAATAATTGATGTATGGCCTGTGCTCCTTTGATATTTATCAACTGTGAAGAAGTCAAGAGAAAGACCAAAAGAGTGATGGAATGAATTCCCTGTAGGGGAATTACAGAAAACATGGACACAAGTCACCCTAGATCAGAAGTCTTGAATTGTTTATGAATTGTAATATTGGGAGAAAAACCCCCACTGGAGGTCAAAATATCATGTTTATTAAGTAGACCATAGAAATTCAAGCAGCAGGAAAAAAATTTAGAATGGAAGCTTAAATAGAGCATAAGGAACAATAGTAAGACAAATTATTTCTAATGGTCTTCTGATTCTTTTTATGGTAAAACAACCAATATTCCACTGAAAGCTCTATAAACAATGGGGAGAAAAGCAGGGATGGAAGAACAATTTTTAAAAAGCCACAGGCATGGGGCAGCTAGGTGGTGCAGTGGATAGAGCACCAGCCCTGAAGTCAGGAGGACCTGAGTTCAAATCTGGTCTCAGACACTTAACATCCCTTAGCTGTATAACCCTGGGCAAGTCACTTAACCTCAATTGCCTCAGCAAAAAAAAAAAAAAAAAAAAAAAAAAAAGCCACAAGCATTTTCTCTTCCCAGAATTTCTAGAAAAGAAGTTAAAATTTCTTACAACCCATTCCATTGTACCTGAAGCTTGAATGTTCAAAGAGAAAGTAACAATCTTAGTACTTTGACTATATTCCCTCTCACAAACAACTGCAAAAGAGCAGCAGAGAATTTCACGATAAGCAAATGATTCTTCTTCTGAACGTGCAAAAAGAAATAGATAAAAACAGTTCTATGACTGAACTGATGAACTGGGCTAGCACCCATGGGCCCAAAGTTAATGACTGCCTATGTGATAAGACTAAGAGGTGACTTAGACCCCTTGCCTCAAAGCATCCCAAATTAATCCCAAAGTATCCCAATTATTTTGTCAAAAGAAGTTCCTGGATAAATGAACCTCTGAAAAGGAAAAAAACAACAACAACATTTTTCAGATGAGAAATCAGTAAACCTGGGTTCTAGTCCAAGCTCTGATGTTTTGTACTTTTGGGAAAGTCATTTAAATTTTTCAATCCTCACCTTCCTTATCTGAAAAATGGGAGTAATTTTCCCTGTCCTATCTGCCTCACAGAATTAACTGTCTTGAAGATTAAATGAGAGAACGGACATGAAAGCACCATATGTATATAGGTGAAATTGTTGTTGCTGTTATAATTGTTATTTTGATAATGGCCACCTGGAAGAATAGCCCAACATTATATCAACTATATGAATTAGTTAGATCAGCAAAAAAGAAAAAAGAATCCTGAGGGGCTGGTGACTTTGAAGGAGATAGAAAGGAAAAAATTAGATTGGATTGCTAATTTTAGGGACTCTGAGCAAACTATTTGTGAGGGCAGTGAGGCATTTGTGAATATGTAGAGGGGAATTACAAAAGAAGCAAAGAAAATGCCATGGATAAACTTGCCCTGCCTCAGTCTCATCTTTGATGGGCTTTGTCAGATTCTCAAGAAAATTCTGGGAACCTAGCTCTAAAAAAGTGCTTGTCTTAAGATTTTCATTTTTAATAGATATGACTTCAATTCTTTGGTAATATCTTTACAGGAAGATAAAAACTAACATGACTATATATGAAAATTCATTGATTCTTATTGAACCTACTAAAGAACATAATTTTTTTAAATTGTGTTGTAGGGCTCTATACTGAAAGTTCAAGGTGCCAGATTGTTACTGCAGCTAAATGCACAAGCAGAGATTATTGCCAAATATAGAGAAACTGAAAATAGAAATCTGGAAACATAAGGTCTTTTGGCAATCTAAATAGGAAAATAGAATGAGGAAAAAATGGTAACAGGAGGAAAATTTTTGCTTCGCTGCACCAAATGGAAATAGTGCAAAGTTTTCTAAAGTTTCTAAAGTAAAGACCTCTAGATCTAATAATATTTTCTCTTTATTTGGTCTTTATTTATAATCTATGAATCTTGTACCTGAGGTTTTGATGCCAGAGTAAAATGTGTGTGTGTGTGTGTGTGTGTGTGTGTGTGTGTGTGTGTGTGTGTGTGT
>JAJPUD010002387.1:63232-88707 GCA_023553655.1 Myrmecobius fasciatus | reverse complement strand
TGTGTGTGTGTGTGTGTGTGTGTGTGTGTGTGTGTGTGTGTGTGTGTTGGGGGATGGAAGAGGAGCTAGTTATATCTTTACATTATATAGATTCTTTCTGTATAGATGTAAGGATATAAAGACACACACATATATGGATTTCCATATATTATTTGTATATGCAGAATATATCAACATACATATATATCCATAGAGATCCTTCCATCTATCTATCCCTGCCTCCCTCTTTCTCTTCTTTCTCTTTTCTCTCTCTCTCCCTCTCTTCCTCTCTCCCTCTCTCTCTCTCTCTCTCTCTCTCTCTCTCTCTCTCTCTCTCTCTCTCTCTCTCTCTCTCTCTCCTCTCTCTCTCTCTCTCTCTCCCTCTCTCTGTCTCTCTCTGTCTCTCTCTGTCTCTCTCTCTCTATGTTTCTCTCTCCCTCCCTCTCTCTCTGTCTCTGTCTGTCTCTGCCTGTCTCTGTCTCTGTCACTGTCTCTGTCTCTCTCTCCTATCTCTGTTTCCATCTCTCTCCCTCATTCTCTGTCTCTCTTTTTTTCTCTCTCTTATATATGTACACATACACTTTTTCTGTCTATCTAAATGCTCCCTGTTCTCAAGATATTTATAACCCCCAAATCTCTGTCTGTGTCTGTTTTCCTGTCTGTCTGTCTCTCTCTCTCACACACACACTTTTTCCTTCTAAATGCTCCCCATTTTCATTAGGTGACATGTCTAGGATCACATAATTAGTGTCAGACGTCTTAGGACTTCCTGATTCCCTGTGCCACCCAACTAACAAGATAAACCTAAAATTAACTTTATGACCCATTAAAGCATCATAATAGGATTTAGGTGAAATATTCTGTTTCCTTAATGGGCTGGGGGGGGGTAGGCGGGGGAAGAGAGAGGAGGAGGAAGTGAAATAAGTATCTAAGACAACAGCTGACTCAGCCAATGAGTAATTAGACTCTGCATTGTTTCCTATTGTTAAATTTTAGATCACAGAATCTCAAGAGTTGTACCATCAAAACTCCAACCTGCATATGAAAAAAAAATCTCTCTTGTAGTGTGGCCACCAAGTGGCCATCCAGTGTTTTTTTGATGATCTGGAGGGAATAAGAACCTGCTTTCTACTGAGGCAGCACATTTCACTTTGGTACAGCTCTTTACTTATTAGGAAATTATGTCTTAAAAGTCTTCATCTCAATAACGTGCACCTATTGCTTCTAAGAATTTTTCCTTTTAGGATAAGCTAAGCATATCTCATCCCTCTTACACAGAATAGTCCTTGAAATACCTTAAAAACAATTACATTCTGCCCTAACACTTCTCTGCTCCAAGTTAAACATCTCTCGTTTCTTCAGGTATTAATTATAAAGCATGATTTGGGGTCCTTTTGTTACCTTTGACACCCATCTCTGGACTCTTTAGTTTATTAATTGTCCTTCTAAAAATGTCCATCACAAAATAAATCCACATAAATCAGCAGCACTTTTATATATTACCAATAAAGTTCAGCATCAAAAGATAGAGAAACTCCACTTAAAATAACTGTGGATAGTATAAAATATTTGGGAATTTATCTGCCAAGTCAGGAACTCTATGGACACAATTGTAAAACACTTTCCACACAAATAAAGTCAGATCTAATCATTTGGAAAAATATCATTGTAATATGTTAGGATCACAGGACAAAATAGTCAACAACTATAGCAATCTAGTGTTTGACAAACCCAAAGACCCCAGCTTTTGGTATAAGAACTCACTATTTGACAAAAACTGCTGAGAAAATTGGAAACTAGTATGGCAGAAACTAGGCACTGACCCACACCTAACACCATATACCAAGATAAGGTCAAAATGTGTTCATGATTTAGACATAAAGAGTGATATTATAAGCGAATTAGAAGAACATAGGATAGTTTACCTCTCAGATGTGTGGAGAAGGAAAGAATTTGTGACCAAAGAAGAACTGTAACTCATTATTGAACACCAGATAGATAATTTTGATTATATTAAGTTAAAAAGTTTTTGTACAAACAAAACTAATACAGACAAGATTAGAAGGGAAACAACAAATTGGGAAATCATCTTTACATTTAAGAGTTCTGATAAAGGCCTCATTTCTAAAATATATAAAGAATAGACTCAAATTTATAAGAATTCAAGTATTTTCCAATAGATAAATGGTCAAAGGATATGAACAGACAATTTTCAAATGAAGAAATTAAAACTATCAGGGCAGCTAAGTGGCACAGTGTATAGAGCACCAGCCCTGAAGTCAGGAAGACCTGAGTTCAAATCTGGCCTCAGACACTTAACACTTCTTAGCTGTGTGACCTGGGCAAGTCACTTAGCCTCAATTGCCTTAGCAAAAAAAGAAAAAAGAAAAAGAAAGAAAGAAATTAAAACTATCTCTAGTAATATGAAAAGGTGCACCAAATCACTATTGATCAGAGAAATGCAAATTAAGACAACTCTGAAATACCACTACACACCTGTCAGATTGGCTAAGATGACAGGAAAAGATAACGATGAATGTTGGAGGGTATGTGGAAAAACTGGGACAGGTTATCAAACTGTGCACACCCTTTGACTCAGCAGTGTTTCTATTGGGCCTATATCCCAAAGAAATCTTAAAGGAAGGAAAGAGCCCCACTTGTGCAAGAATGTTTGTGGCAGCCGTTTTTATAGTGGCTAGAAACTGGAAACTGAGTGGATGCCCATCAATTGGAGAATGGCTGAATAAATTATGGTATATGAATGTTACAGAATATTATTGCTCTGTAAGAAACGACCAGGAGGATGATTTCAGAGAGGCCTGGAGAGACTTGCATGAACCAGGAGATCATTATACACAACAACAACATGACTATATGATGATCAATTCTGATGGACGTGGCTCTTCTCAACAATGAGACGATTCATTCATGCCAATTCCAATAATCTTGTGATGATGATAGAGGAGGATTGTGGGAACTGAGTGTGGATCACAACATAGCATTTTCACTTCTTTTGTTGTTGTTTGCTTGAATTTTATTTTATTTCTCTTTTTTTTCCCTTTTTGATTTAATTCTTCTTGTGCAGAAAGATAATTGTATAAATATGTATGCCTAAAAAATAAATAAAAATGTTAAAAATCATAATAAATGTCCATCAGTTCCAACATAAAGGAAAGAGCATCAGACTAAAATGCGAGATCTGGATTCAAATTCCAGCTTTGCTGTTTGCTACCTGTATGATCTTAGGCTTCTTCTCTGTGTGTTTCAGTCTCCTTTTCCCCTAATTTGCAAAAATGGGGGATCTTTCCAGAAGACCTCTAAAATCCTTTCCTGCTCTAAATTTAAATTATCCTAATGTAATAAGATCCTTAAGTGCCTTATCCCAAAGCAGATTAAGACATATGGGCCTAGCTACAAAAACAGGTCATTTTCTTTTTTAATTTCCCTTTTTCCCCTTTTGATCAATTGATCACCCAAGCATTGTGCTAATAAATAGCTCACATTTGCATAGTGATTTAAGTTTTACAGAATGCTCATTAAGACAGATATCCTAGTTAACACAGAGATCACTGACAGACAAAATAAATCTAAACTCTTTCCAGAAAAGATTACCATCTGTTAATGTGCTGTAACTGAATAAACATATTAGTGCCAAGGAGTAAAACAAGCATAGTATTTATAAGTTTCATGGATTAATTAATGCTATAAAGTAAATTAATTTTTAATACCTTTCAAGATGAAATGAGATGGGATAAATACTAAGTATCCTTATTATTCTGGAAACTTATCATAACAATTTGAAGCCTGAGCATAGATAGAGTGCGCTATAAGGATCTTTTGGAAGTCAGTAAGAAAAATAGTTCTCCTTAGCTGCAGGCATGGTTATCATATACAATTTTACACATCCAGTGAAAAGTTCTTAGCGTTAGGGACACTTCAGTTTGAATCCCCCCTCTACAGTTTTCTAGTTGTGTGACTCTAGGGCAAGTAATTTGACCTCTGGAAACCTCAATTTATTTATTTGTAAAAGAAGAATAATAATAGACATAGTTATGTTGTTGTTCTATAACATCCAGCTCTTTGTGACTTCATTTGGAGCTTTTTTGGTAAATATATTGTAATTGTTTACCATTTCCTTTTCCAGTTCTTTTTACGGATGAGGCAAACAGGGCTTAGGGCTTTACTGCTAGTAATTATCTGAGATCAGATTTGAACTCAGGAAGATGAGTCTTCCTTACTTCAGGCCTGACACTCTATTCACTGAACTACCTCCCTGGTCAATGGCCATGGTACCTTCCTCATAGGATTGTTATGTGGCTCAAATAAGATAATGCAAGGTACTTTGCAAACTTTATATCATTATATGTCAGTTATTATTATTATTATTATTATTACTAACAAACTTGTCATGAATTTGAGTTTCTCCTAGGACCCTCACTAGAATTCAGTGATGTAGATAAATATCAGTATATTGCTTGATCCCCACTCACCTCCTCAGCACTGTTGATCCTACCAAACAAACATGTGAAAGAATTCTTAATAATAGTGAAATTCTGTGGTTTTCTGTCCTTAAAAATATTTGTATATATCTCTTTGCAGATTTCGGGGGAAATCCATAGATGGGAGATATTGTTCAAGTGATGGTAAGAAGACACTTTGATTTAAAAAAGCTTCTGTGAAACATAGAATGATAGTAAATATTGTATCAGCAATTCTTGCTCAAGGAAAAGAGAGGAAATGACAAAGAAAACACCTTGTGCTTTTTTACCTCTCTAGCTTTGACAAGCTTCAAACCTTCCTCTGGGTGATATCCCACAAAGTAGTTTGACATGGTAGAATACTTTCTGAGCCAACTAAAACCAATAGGAATTATGAAACCCACCTTGATTAGGTTTATATTCCAATAATTTATTGATTAGGGAGATATCGAATGCATTAGCTAAAGAGGTCGCATGGTACAATGGACACACTGGCTCTGGAATTTGAGGATTTGGTTCAAATCCCACCTCTGATGCTTAGTGCATGTGTGACTCTTGGCAAGTCAATAACCTCCTTGGACCTTAGATTCCTCATTTGTAAGATGAGGATGTTGAACTCAATGGCCTCTAAGATCCTTTCCAGTTCTAGATCTCTGGACTGTGAACTAACGATGAATTTGGCTCATAAGTGTAATATATTTAGAAGAAGAAATCATGAGGAGCAGGTTTCATACTATCTCCAGAAGAGCAGAATGTCGTGTATTTGCCCTTAGCAAGAACCACATCCAATGACCAGTAATGCAGAATTTAGCCCATGCAAAAACCAGTTTAATTCTACCTTGCTGTTTTATTGAACTAAAAATAATATTAACAAAAAAAAAATCTAAAGGATTTGACATAGACCAAGAGCATTGTCCTAGGAAAAAACTTATTTACTTGCCCTACTTCAACCCACATATATAAACAGAACACAAAAGTAATCAAAATAAACAATTAGAGAAAATTTTGAATTTTCCCAGAATCTATTTCCTAGTATATGAATTTGAAAAATAAAAGTATAATGGTCTTATTTGGGTCTTTTGGAGGTAAACATAAAATTTCTGAAGTCTAAACTCATTCCTCCAAACTGGTGATGTAGGAGGCAGCATTAAGGACAGGTGGGTTGTAGGTACAGGACCTTCTTTTTGACATCATCAGTAATTTCTTCTGCTTACTAGCCCTAGAATTTTGCCTCCTCATTTTTCATTTGTTTAATTTATTTTTAGATAAAAATATTTATTACAATGATTTTAACAACAAAGTAAACCACATGCTCATATTGTAGGAAAAGGAAAAAGGAAAAGCTTAAACATTTATTTAACTAATTTTTTGATATTATTGATTCCCTTATCTCATGGTTCTTTTCTCAGTTTAAGATCCTTTTTCCTTTAGAGTGTATTTTGTATTCTTTAGAATGTAAGCTCCTTGAGGGCAGAAAAATTATGTAGAGCCAGGTATTCACTAAATAGTGTGTGTTTATTTTTAAGTCAACACAAGTCACATTTAAACTGACAGAGGAAATTTATTTTATTTGTCAAATGTATTTTAAATGAAAATGAGGAAAAATAGTGCTTGATAAGAGTTTGAGTATGGCTAGATCTTAATACATTTAAGAATAAGAGTTAACCTGGTCTCCAGTAAATAGATATCTCTTCAGTGGAAGTTGGATAAGCATGGCAATGTTATAAAAGGTCTTCCCATTCAGTTGTTTTACTTATAGATCCCTTCTTAGCCTGAGATTCTCGTCTTTAGTATCTAACATGAAAAGTAATTCTCTTTCTCTCATCTCCTACCCCTAACATATATCAAAGAAAAGTTTGGGAAGTTGATTGAGCTGGAATAAAAATTGGTGTAATGGGGAAAGTCAAGGACTAGGGTAGGACCTCATAGTTCAAGTGGGTCTAGATCAGAACTGTAGTGTAACCTGAGGCTGGCAGCTAGGAGACATGGTGAATAGAGTGCCGGGTCTAGATTCAGGAAGACATGAATTAAATTTAGCCTCAGACACTTACAAGCTGTGTGACCCTGGGTACATCACTTAATCCTATTTTCCTCAGTTTCTTCATCTGTAAAATGAACTGGAGAAGAAAATGGCATATATGAGAGGAAGGATTATTTGAAGACCCACTCCAGTATCTTTGCCAAGAAAACTTCAAATGGGGTTCCCAAGAATCACACACTCCTAAAGTGGCTGAACAACAACCACCAAGACTAACAAGACAGGCTTAGGGGTCTGGATCACAGAGAGGGAAAAAAATTAAACAGCATATTCAGGGAGAAACTGAAAATCCTATAATACTTGGTCAGAATTTCAAATGAAATTAATCTAAATCTGATTAAGGGTTTTCTTTTTCAAACTCAGGTCAAATTATATGTTCTTTTAAGTCCCTCTTAATTCTGAGTTGCCTGGTCCATCTTCTACCATCTTCAGAGAAAAAGAAAAAAGAAAAGAAATGAGGGCTCTATGTGCTCTAAACTATGACATTCAAACAAACAGTACCTAAACTTACCTAGTTATGATAAGCAATCTGTATTCTATAAGCTCATTTCTGTGCTTTTCTATTTCCTTCCTTCCATCCCACCCCCACTCTTAGGTACTTAATAAAGTTGAAAAACCCCCATTCACTCTTGGGTTGGGTATTTTCTCCTACCTCAGTCAGGTTACAGAAAGGGCTCAGTATACTCCTAGAAAACAGATAGTGTTGGCATTGGGAGCTCCAGATGGAAGCACAGAATCTGGTACTGATAGAGATGATGAGAGGGGTTCCTTCCTACCTGAACTAACCTCTCATAAATTCCAATCTTTGATTGAAACACTGTCCTTGGCACATCTTCATTTAGTTGGATGTTCCTTGCCATGAGACTAAAACTATTGCTGTAACATTGGTTCAGTGCAGCAGTTCTTGATTAGTCCTTAGAAACACTTTATTTGTCTTTTTTTTTTTTTCTCTCCTGGATTCATCTTTACTACAATGAGATTTCACTTGTAAGATGACTAAGAGCTCTAAGAAAAATTGACATTTGTGATGCATAAATTTTTTTATGAAGATAACACTTGTTACTTAATTTTTTTCTGCAATACAGAGAGAGCTTAAGAATACCTTGTATCTAAATGAATGAAGCATTTATTACATATTTATTATGTGCAAAGCACTTTACTAAGTGCTAGATATTCAAATCGAAAATGAGAATGGTCCTTGATTTCAAGGAAAGGCGATGTAGAAGCACCAAAATGAAAGGGGGCTCAGAAACTCAATGAAAACTATGTTTTCCCAATATGCTTATGAATTCCTAATTAAAATACCCACTCTGAGTTATCCTATGAAATTTATATTCATGATAATGCAAAGCATTACATCACTTTTCAAATATACTAATGAAACTGTGACCTTTCATCAGTGTAGATAATTCTCTCCAATAATGCAGATTGCAGCCTCCACCAGTACCTACCCATTCTGGATGATTCCTGTCCAAATCCTATCATTAGTTCCCCACTGGGAATCCAGTCTTGGCCCGCCCTTCCTCTCTCTTGACATCACAAGGATGACAGAACAGCACAAGGCTACCTATCAGTTAGCTCTTGCTCTCACCAACTGGCCAGCCCACTTTTTTTCACTTGTTTTTTCTTTATGAGGATCTTTTATCCCACTTATTTCTCATTGAGGAAGTCTGAGATGTCATAGCTTGATTGTGCTCACTTTGTACCCCTTCCTTGCCTTTTGTGTAGTCCTTAATTTCAATTCTTTTCAGACATTAGTATTCCCTGATTTATTGCCATACAACAACTATGAAACAAAGAGATTACTAAATCTTATTAAATATTTCCTGTTTCCTTATACCAGTCTCCCACCCTCTCTCTAATCCTTGCTTTACTTTGAATCATTTGCAGTTTCCCTGCACTAACATCTTGCTCCTGAAGAGCATCAGTCTTCTGGAGAGCTTAGAAGAAGCATATATTTCATTGCCAAGTAGAATGCTTTTTTACATTCTACCTCTATGCTTTGAGCTTGGGAACACAGACTTTCCCCTTTTCCCTCCCTCTGTTACTCCTGTTTCCCAAAGCCTTCACCACATCAGACACAAAAAAAAGAAATTCACCACAATGTGGGGAAATTTCAGAATACTAAGTTCAGTGCTCAGCATTTAGCATAGTGCCTGGCACATAGTAGGAACTTAATAAATGCTTTTTGATTTGACTTAAAAACTACTTACAGACAGGTAAATTATAGGTGTGTGCTATGTTATTCAATTCAATTTTACAAAGCTTAACAATAAATAGATTTTTATGACTACCATTGATTTCATTTACTATTTCCACTTCTAGATTCTGTCTCCAGTGTAGGTAAGAACTTTTTCCTTTCATTAGGTCTGTTGATAACTGAAACTGTCTGGTTTCGGGCTGGTAGAGTTGGAAGGGAACTCAGTGGATATTCTTAGTAAAAATTTATCTTCTGATTTCCAAAACACATAAATCTCCCTTGAAATAGTTTCTATTTTTTTTCCTGATTTTTTTTTTACTCTTTCACAGCATATGTGAAAAGGAGTTGCAAAAAATAAGGCTGGAAATGTAGGTAAGAACCATATTATGAAAGCCCCGAAATGCCAGGCTAAGAAGTACTTATTTATATAAGTGAAATGGGGAGCCATTGGAGATTTTTGAGTAAAAAAGTGAAACCACAAGGATTAGGGATCCAGGTGGTATGAATCTATCATTTACAGGACTATGGAAATCCCAGTTTATTTGAATCACTATTTCAGATGGACATTTGGAAATGGAGGTGGGAGCTATGTTGGATTACTGTTTTATCTTGAAAAATCGGGGAGATGTAACAGAATGGGGTAGGGGTGGGGTGAAGGTATCAGGGAGTCTGAGTGAGAGCTTTGGCCAATAAATATCTGGAGATCTAGTCCCCAACAAATGGGCTGAACTCACACTGTCTGTTAAATAGCTCCAACCCAAAAAGTATGGATTAAGCTATTCCCAGAATATACTTTATATGTGGAACATATATATCTTTATCTCAGATCTGATTTCTGCAAGCCTGAGGTAGACTTTCAGTGTGAGGCTTATGGTGACAGATCCAACATAGGCACTTTAATCTGAACCAGAGGACCTAGGATAGAAAATTATGTCTTTTGATTAAATTGAAAGAAGGCAATTAGAGTTCCCCCTAAAGACAGAAAAAAGCATGAAGGCTACCAAGCTGGCAGTTGTGACGTGTTACTAGAATAATAGTTAATAATAACAGCTAACAAGAGCAGCTAGATAGCATACTGGACAGAGCACCAGCCTGAAGTCAGGAAAACCTGAATTCAAATTCAGTCTCAGACACTTAATACTTACTAGCTATTGATCCTAAGCAAGTCATCTGCCCATTTGCCCAGCCAATAATAATAACAGCTAACATTTATAAAGCATTTATTATGTGCTATATATTTACAGTTATCATCTTCTCATTTAGTCCTATAGCTACACTAGGAGGCAGATGCTATTATGATCCACATTTTACTGATGAGGTAACTGAGGCAAACAGAGATTAAGTGATTTCCTCAGAGTCACACAGCCAGGGACAACTTTGAACTCAGGTCTTCCTGACTCTCATCTCTGTATTCTAACCATTGTGATACCCAGCTGCCCCAGAAGGAGATTATAGAACAAAGTTAAAGTTAAGAGCAAGTTTTAAAGATTATTTTATTAATTGAGGTCTTTGGACAAGATCATGAATAGAATAATTTATTGGGGAAGTGATGAAAAATTAGTGGAGAGATATATAAGTACATGTTACAGTTTATTCATTTTTTTTAAAAAAGAATTGCTCCTAAAGTAATAGCTGTTTTGTTATTTCATGGATATTTGATTGTTTAGTTCTTTTAATAGAGAGACTTACTTCTTATGAATAAAATTGTGCAATTCAAAGGTAGAACTTGTATTAGGTCCCAAAAATGACCTTTCAAGTCTGGAAATAAAATGGTAAATGACTGCCCCCCTGTGGCAATATACTAAAATTCAAGTGCAATTTTCTGGTTGTAAACAAGGTTGAAACTGCAAAATTAAAGCCTTAATGCGACAGCTTCCTAATATCAACCTTGTCTTTCACATAATTTGTATATCCGTGCATTTTATGGAGCTATTTGGATTTAGGTTTGTTCCACTCAAAAGGACCGAATTCTAAAAATTACTTTTATACATATTTGATATTTCGTATTTAGAACTAGAAGCAACCATTTAGGTTACTCCCTCTTTGTATTTCTTTGGTGTATGGAAACTGAAGTCCAAGAGGGTATATTACCTGTTCAAAGACATATTGATAATAAACAGAAGAGATGTAATTCTAACCTAAGTCAATCTTTTGACTCCAAATCAAGTGTTCTTGCTATTATACCAAGGAAGGAGCTGTAGTCCAATCCACAAGATGATTTGAAGGGGCAGAGTACATATCATGCCTCTCATTCAAAATCACAAAATCTCAGAATTGGAAAGGAGCTCAGAGACCATCTGTTATTGTCCACTTGTGTCCAACTCTCTAGGCCCCATCCAAAATTACTGAAGTGCTTTGCCATTCCCTTCTCCAGTTTGTTTTATGGATAAGTGACTTGTTAAGGGCTACACAGCTAGTGTTTGAGGCTAGATTTAAATTCAGGTCCTCTTGACCCCAAGTCCAGCATTCTGTCCACTGAGCCACTTCGCTGCCCTAGAGGACATCCAGGTGAACCCATAATTGAATAAGAATTCCCTTTTACAAACTAAGTCCTTTAGTGAGTCCTAAATTCTCCAGTGAGGGGAAATTTCTTCTTACTGGGACAATCCATTCCACTTTTTTTTTTAATTATAGCATCAACATTTTCATTGTTCTTATTATGAAAACTAAGTAAAAGTGATTCATTGGCCCTTTCTCTTCTTGTCTCCACCCCATACAAATGCTTACATCTCTTAATGGCCAGCATCTTCCAAGACCTGCAATTGGGCTCAACATAATTATCTTAGTGGCTTTGGTCTCTATTTGAAATAAATATTGGCTTTGTTTGATCATCAGCTTCATCTCTGCTTCTTGGTATAGGGACTTTTTCCCTGATGACACAGGGAGTATTTTTTAACCCATCTCATGCTGGGTCACTCTGTGAGGCTGTTACTTAGCATACTTTTTTTTTTTTTAGGCATTCAGGGTTAAGTGACTTGCCCAGAGTCATATAGCTGGTACATGTCTGAAGCTGGATTTGAACTAGGTCCTTCTGACCATGTCATTAACAGCATTATCAGCACAAAAAGAATCTTTGAAAGAACTTTTTCAAAGAATAATTAGGAGCTGCCTTCACTTCAAGATGAAATCTACTTCCAGGCAGTTTCACCTTTAAAAGGTGAATTTAAAATGCCCTATCAGAAAGCACGTGTATGTTTCCTCTAGGAGCCAGACAGAATAAGATCAGTTCCTCCTTCACAAATAGCTCTTCAGTTTATATTCCCTTTGTCCTGTCTTCTCCTCGTTCCCTCAATCTTTCCTCTCTGTGACATCATAGGGGACTTTTATCACCTTGCTTGCTCTTCAGCCTGTCAATGTCCCTAATAAAATGTGATACCCAGAAGTGAACAAATGTTCCAGATATGCTTGTTTGTTGATTTGAACAGGACAGGATACAGAAGACTATCACCTTTCCTGTAGACAACATGTCTCTCTTAATGAAGCCTAAGACTGAATTATATTTTATTGACTGCCATGTTACACTATTGATTGATAGTGAGTTTGCAGTCCACCAAAACCATTAGATCTTTTTCAGACTAACTACTATACAGCCAGGTTTTTTCCTCTCCTATTTTGAATTTGTGAAATTGATTTCACATCTCTTCAGCAGAGAGAAAAAAAAGTAAAATTTAAGACCTGTTTTCTTCAGAAATCATCTGGATCCAATCACAATGCCTCAGTCCTACCTCAGGGGTTTTTCACATAATATGTACTTGGTAAATATTTGTTGAATCTGAAATATCTTCCTCTGTTCCAGAGGTAAGACAAAGTGACCCAGTCTGAAATATAGTAATAGGTCAACACTGAGGAGGAAAAATTGAGGCTGAAGTCAAGTAAGATCATTTCTGATTTAGAAAGACTGTACAGCATATAAGGAAACTCAGAAAAGTTGTGCAGTTTCACTAAGATGAAGTCTCATCTGTCTAAAGTTATTTATTTGTAAGCCTGCCTTACAAAAAGGAGGATGAAGTGAGTAGCCTCTTCAAACCCTTTTCAACTTGCCTCCTCTTAACAGCTGTCAGTCAATAAAGAGAGGTGCAGTATCTTTGGATATTAAGTAATCATAATGAATCACACAATGTCAGAATTAGAAGGGACCTTAGAGATGATCTAGTCCAAACCTATCAGAACATATCCCTTCCAAAAGAATAGTTGTTCTACATGAGTATGAAATATAACCAAATCAACCCCATTCCAAGGGATGTTCTCCTGGAGCCAAACTTGCCCTTGAAGATAGCATAACATATTTGCCAGCTATTTGCTGGCTGACATTCACCTCAAATATGTCTTCAGCAGAATTTATAGACTCCCATGGAAACACAAAAAGATGACTAATTTAGCTTGCCACTATCTTTTCAGCTTTATTCTTTGGGGCTTCTTCCCACCTTCTCAACTCTTTTTTCGCAATTCACTATTTAAGTTAGCAATCAGTGAGTTATGTACTAGCCTGAGAGGCTTTAATAGTTTTTCTGATTAATGTAAGACAAAACCAAAAACAACTTCCCACAAACAGGAAGAAATGGTTTGGGAGAGAGAGTGAGAGTGAGAGCAAGAGCAAGAGTAAGAACAATATTCCAAATGAATTTCTACTTTTTTAAAAATTTCAGTCCAATAAACATTTGTTTGTTTGTTTTTTTAATATTTATATTTACTATATTTGATACTCTTGAAGCACAGTCCAGCACATATTGGGCCTAGCAAACCAGAATCAGGCCTCAGGAACTGCAGCTGCAGCAACTGCTTCCAGAGGTCTCAGCCCCAAACAGTAAGGGTGTCAAACAATTAATCAGAAAGAAATTACAGGAGTCTCTTTGCTATCCCTAGGTCAGAACTCTGTTGTTTTTCTCATACATGGATCTACTTCCCAGTTCTAGATGGCAAGGGCAAGAAAAGCACTAACACAACAGAACTTGCAGTCACAATGGAGCAGATACCCTCCTCACAGTTCCAGAGAAGTAAAAAATGTTTGATTTCACAGGTCAGAGAACAGGCTAGGACAATTGTAAATCCACTTCTTCTTAGATCATAATATTTTGGAAGAACTAAAAACTTACAGGTCCCTAGAAATGTCTCTGAAAACAGTTGCACAAAACCTCTGAAGCTTGGGACAGTGCCCCTTCCATCCTGAAAATAGAATCCCACTTTAACACAGAGTAAAAAGTCAAGAAATAGACTGAGAAAATAAGTTAACAAAGCTGAAAGGTAGATATTATGACCATAGAAAGATATTTTGGTGACATTTAGAAGATAACAAAGTCAAAGCTCCAACAGTCAAAACCTCCAAAGCAAATATGAGTTGATCTCAGGCCATGAAAGAGCTTAAAAAGAATTTTGAAAATCAAGTAAGAGAAGTGGAAGAAAATTTGAGAAGAGAAATGAGAGTGATTCAAGAAAATCATGAAAAAAAAGAATGAGTAATTTGGTAAAGGAGACACCAAAAATATGAAGAAAATAACATCTTAAAAAACAGAATAAGCCAAATGGTTAAAAAAGAGAGAGAGAGATACAAAAAAAAAAAAAAGAAAACCAATAAGAAGAATGCCTTGAAAAGCAAGATTGGCCAAATGAAAAAGAGATAGAAGAATTCACTGAAGAAAAAAAATGCATAAATTGGCTAAATAATGGTGAATAAATAAATATACATACATGCTTATGATGTAAAATCATGTAGTGCTTAGAAGTGACCAAATGGAAAAGGAGGTACAAAAGCTCAGTGATGAAAATAATTCCTGAAAAATCAGAATTGAGCAAATGCAAGTTAATGGCTTTATGGGAAAGTAAAAGAATAAAGCAAAACCAAAAGAATTTTGAAATAGAAGACAATGTGAAATATCTCATTGGAAAACCACTGACTTGGAAAAAATCCAAGAGAGATAATTTTGAAATTATTGTATTATCTGAAAGCCATGATCAAAAAAGGAGTGTAGATAACATTTTTTAAGAAACTATCAACAAAAGCTTCTTTGATATTCTAGGATCACAGGATAAAATAAAAATTGGAAGAATCCACTAATCACTTCCTAATAGAGATTCCAAAATGAAAACTCCCAGGAATATTATAGTCAAATTCCAGAGCTCCCATGTTAAGGAGAGAATATTACAAGTAATCAAAAAGAAGCAGTTCATAATAACACAAGATTTAGCAGCCTTTATATTAAAGGATCAAAGGGCTTTGAATGTAATATTCCAAGAGACAAAGGAATTAGGATTACAACCAACAGTCACCTTTACAGCAAAATTAAATATAATCCTTCAGGGGGAAAAAATAGAAATTCAATGAAATAGAAAATTTTTTAATATTATTAATGAATTTTTAAAAATATTATTAATGAAAAATCAGAACTGAATAGAAAATTTGACTTTCAAATATGACTCAAGATAAGAATAAAAAAGTATATAGGAAAGGAAATTCACAAGGGACTTAATAAGATTAAACTGTTTATATTCCTACATGGGAAGATAAAATGTAACTCTGAAGAACATCTCATTATTAGGGCAGTGAGAATGAATATATATAGGTAGAGGTATGAGTGGAATATGAAGGGATGATATCTTTTAAAAAATAAAGTAAAGGGATGAGAAAGAGTAAGGCACTTAATATAATGAGGTAAGATCTCATAAAAGAAGCAAGAAAAATTTTTACAGTAGAGGGGAAGCTAGAGAAAGTGGAGGGAGAGGAGTGAATGAACCTTACTCTCAAAATTGCCTCAAAGACAGACTAACATACATGCACAATTAAACATAGAGATCTATCTTGCCCTACAGGAAAGTAGAGTGGAAAGGGATGAGAAGAGAGGAAGGGGTGTGACAGAAGAGAGGGCAAAACACTTTTGAGGAGGGATAGAATGAAGGGAGAGACAGAGACTGAGAGAGAATAGAATAAATAGGGTGTGGGAAAATAGAATGGAGGAAAATACATTTACAATAATAACTGTGAAAAAAAGTTTGCAGCAAATTTCACTAATAAAGATCTCATTTCTCAAATATATAGAGAATTGAATCAAATTTATAAAAATACTAGCCATTTCCTAAATGATAAATGAACAAAAGCTATAAAACGTTTTTAGATGAAATAAAGCTATCTATATCCATATGAAAAAATGTTCTAAATCACTATTAGCTGGAAAAAGTGCATATTTAAACAATTCTGAGGTATTCCCTCATACATAGCAAATTAGCCAATAGGAAGGAAAAGGAAAATGACAGAGACTGGAGAGGATATAGTAAAAATGAAACATTAATCCATAGTTGGTGGAATTGTGAACTGATTTGATCATTCTATAGATCAATTTGAAAAGGATATATGTCCAAAGGGCTATAAAACCATGCATATTCTTTGAGCTAGCAATATCACTACTAGGTCTGTATCCTAAAAGAGATTTTTAAAAAGGAAGAGGAACTATATGTTTAAAAATGTTTATAATACCTCTTTTCTTGTAGCAAAAAATTGAAAACTGAGGAGTTGGCCATTGATTGGGGAATGGCTGAACAAATTGTGCTATGTAATTGTGGAATACTATTGTGTTATAAGAAATGATGAGCAGTATGCTTTCAGAAAAATCTGGAAAGACTAATATAAGTGAATGCAAAGTGAAATGTATAAGTACGCAAGTACAAAGTAATAACAATATTGTAAAATGATCAGCTGTAAATGAATTAGTTATTCTCAGCAGTACAATGATCCAAGACAGTTCTGAAGGCCTTAGAATGAAAAATGCTATCCATCCCCAGAAAAAGAACTGATGGTATAAAAATACAGATTGAAGCATACTTTTTAAAATTTATTTATTTCCCTTGAAAAAACTTTTGGTCTAATGTTTTCTTTCACAACATAATTAATATGGAAATATGTTTTGCATGGCTATCCATGTATAACATATATCAAATTGCTTTCGTTTTCAATGGGGAAGGAGGAAGAGAGAGAATTTGAAACTCAAAGTTCTAAAAATGAATGTTGAAATTTTTTAATTTGCACTTGGGAGAAATAAAATACTAAATATAATATAAATATAATAAATATAAACTATAAATATAAACTAAATATAAAAAATAGAAAGTATATTGATTTTTCTTTTTTCTTTTTTTGGTACATACTTTTTTTCCAATTGCATGTAAAGAGAATTTTTAACGTTCCCATTTTATGATTTTGAGTTTCATATTTTTTTCTCTTCTTCCCTCCTGTCTCCCCTCTCCAAGATGGTAAACAATCTGATATAGGTTATGCATGTGTAATCATGTAAGCATTTCCACATTAGTCATATTGTTAAAGAAAAACACAGAACAAAAGGGAAAAGCCACCAAAAAATGAAAATATTAAGCTTTGGTTTCCATTCAGACCCCATATTTCTTTCTCTGGATATGGATAGCATTTTACATCAGGAGTTTTTGGGGATTGTCTTGAATCATTGTATTGTTGAGAAAACCTAGGTCAATCATAATTGATCATCACGCAAGTTGTTGTTGCTGTGTACAATGTTCTCCTGGTTCTGCTCACTTCGCTCAGCATTAGTTCATGTTAAATCTTTCCAGGCTTTTCTGAAATCAGCCTCATAATTTTTTAGAGCACAATAATTTTTCATTATATTCATATACCACCACCTGTTCAGCCATTCCCAACTGATGAACATTCCCTCAATTTCCAGTTCTTTGCTACCACAAAAAGAGTTGCTATAAATATTTTTGTACATATAAGTTCTTTTCTCTTTTTTATGAACTCTTGAGATGCAAACCTAGTAGCATTGTATTGCTGAATCAAAGGGTATGCATTATTTGATTGCTCTTTGGGTATAGTTCCAAATTGCTCATAGTTAGATCAGTTAGAATGGTTAGATCAGTTCACAATTCCACCAACAATACATTAGTATTTTCTCATATCTTCTCCACCCTATAACATTTTCCTTTTCTGTCATATTATTCAATCCAATAGGTGAGGTGATACCTCAGAGTTGTTTTAATTTGCTTTTCTCTAATCAATATAGTCTTTCCTAACTGAAGCATTTAAACTAAATATGGATTAATTACTCAATTTTATTACTAATTCCAAAAAAAGTTTCCGAGATGCTTGGACTATAATTGTTGCCAAGATTACAAGGTAAATTGATGGTAGAACCCCAAAATCCTCCTTTTCTGGCCTAACCAGTGCTCTGTTTCCTCCTAAGTTTGATTTTATAAGACAATGGTTCTACCAAGGTAATGCCAGTAGAGGTCTATCATATTCTTTCATTTTGGGAAGGCTTTAAATGTGGTCCCAACAATAGACTATGTCTGCTTTCTAAATTCTAGCCTACATAAAGTTGGAGAAAATCATTACCCAGCAACTGTTCACTCATGGAACAAAGAGAACTATAAAATGATCTTCATTTCTGTGAGTCCATCTTCTGCTTCTGCAGACTTTGCTAGAAGGCTGGAAAAGAGAAGATACTAAAATCCAGAGAGTTTTTAAATTATCTATAGATACTGACAACTAATGGTACCCAGAATGTGAGATCCTTGTACAGTGATCAGCAAGTGAGAATTCTATGAGAACCTGAATAACATTAACATTGACATTTTTTCTGTGAATGAATCCTAAAGATATGAGGTAATCATATGAAAGTGGAAGAAGGCTTTCAGTACTCCTTGGAGAAGCAAATAAAAGAGTTGGCAGATTTCATTTTATCATTCCTCCAAAGACAATAAGAAACATTTTTTCATGTAACATAATCAGCTTATAACTAACGTGCTTATACTGAGCATTTGTTTAAAAAAAAAGACTAACTTGCAGAATATTCCATCATATGTACAAACATTTGTTACAAGGGAGAATGTGTACAACTAAAACCCTCTAACAATCAACAAATATATTAATATTCAACAACTTCCATATAAATATTGGCATAGGGAACAAATATTTATTAGAAAATATGAGTCAAGATTAAGAAATAGATGACATCCCCAAAGGAGAGTTAATATAAAGAGAAAAAAGTACCATGTCATTGCCTGGACTGGGATATGGAGAGACAAACATACTAAGAAGACTGAGAAGAAATGGTCAGCCAGAGATCAGAGTCAGATCAGATGAAATCAATCATAAAAGCCAAGAGAGAAGTGTGTGTGGTCACACATATCAAAAATTACAGATAAGTCAGAGGGGATAAGGACAGAGAAAAGTCCATTGAATTTGCTTTCAAAGGAGCACTTTGTAACCTGTGGGTCATCTGAAGCTATATTACAAAAGATTGAGAAATGATTGAGTGAGGAGACAGTAAATATAAGCAATTGCTCTACTTGATCTGATCTAGTTGCTCTTCCATCTTTATCTTCTTTAGTGACATTTCTGGATTTTTATATAAACCATATTAAAGTCTAAAATGTTTTTCTGTGTTTTCATTGATGGAAGTAGTTTTTTACATACATGCTGATGAATCTGTTCTACTTTTTCATGTATTTGTTGTTCTCCATTTTTTCATTTGCAAATGCTTTGGGAGTAATTTGACTTTTATCTTACAACAAAATGTCTATAGACTTATTTTTCTCTTTATTATTCTTTGCTGTTTTGTGAGGTGATATGACCGGTTATGTTTTGCAAGTAAATTTATTTCCTAAACCAGTATTGCTTTTGACCATTGTTTCTCTGGTTGGCAAAGAATCAGCAAGTATTCTCTGAAATGTTTCCTGAAGACTTTAAGTACATGATAAAACTAAACCTGCCAACTCTTTTATTTGTTTTCTCCAGAGAAATCTATGGACCATCCTTTTCACTTAGCTGAAATTTTTCTATTGTTTTATGGTTTCACTTATAATGAGAATGCTTAGATTGATATGGTTTAATGCCTCTAGTCAAATCGCCATTTTTTTGGTTTCAGATAGGGTCTTACATTTTAGAGTACCAACAGTCAAATTAATGTTGCATTCCAAAAACTATATATTTCTTAAACCCTTCAACTGCCTTTTCTGAAATTCAGTGGCAAATGAGGTCTAAATAGGACTAAGGATTACTTTGCATTTTTTTGCCTCACGTATTGACATGATCAAAGAATTCATTGTCTAGGGGCCAAATTACTAATAATGAGTGTCTCTTTACTGAGTATACTTAATGAAATAACTTGATGGGTTGCTCCTCAAACAGTAGACATAGTCCAGCTCCATAGAACTCTCAGAGCTTTTGCTCCATTGGTCTATCCTTGGAGAACCCAAGATCAACTACATGTTCTTTGAGGAGGCCTTTATTAAATT
Organism: Myrmecobius fasciatus; assembly: GCA_023553655.1. Lineage (NCBI taxonomy): Eukaryota > Metazoa > Chordata > Mammalia > Dasyuromorphia > Myrmecobiidae > Myrmecobius > Myrmecobius fasciatus. Next base: position 68,759 of record JAJPUD010002387.1, on the reverse strand, counting down.
GAATTAATCAGTTATTGGATGGATTTGAATTAGTTATTGAATTGAATGAAACTGAATTAGTTGATTTTACTTCTAGTTAAGAGCCTTTGGCTTCAAGTGACAGGGCAACCTTTAAGTGGAATAATTATGGGAGAGCAGAAACAGAATGTCCTTTATAGAAAGTTGCCACTCCTACATGCTGAGCAACCAAATTCTAAACTTATGGGATGACTGGCAAGTCAAGTGACCTAAGCTAGCTATAGAATGTAAGTTTCCATAGAAATTGAATAACAGTATAGTTCAATTTTTCTATACATATCTCTGGCCAAAATTTGAAAACAGTTATTCTCTTTTGGCCTCTTCATCTTGTTTGCCATGAAATATGCAGAAGAATTTGTACCATCTAGTTAAAGTGAATAAATCATATAAAATGATTCTTTAATTATTGAATCTTCTGGAAGCTTCTTTATAATGAAGTTTTCAGTGGTAAAAAAAATTTCATAAATTCTGTGAAGTAATGTTGGCATAGATCCATATAACTCAATTAAAAGTCTCATTGCTCTTTGCTACTTTCTTTTAAGAAACCTGTGGGATGACTAGGATGCTTTCAGAAAAAAAACAACAATCTGGAAAATCCTCCATGAACCCAAGCAAAATAAAATGGACTGTATACAAACTAATAGCAATGTTCTGGGATGACCAGCTGTAAATGATTTTGCTATTCTCAGTAATGATTTTATTACTATGTAGTAATCTACTACTATGTAGTCATCTATGACTACTCTAAAGAATTTATGATGAAAAATACTGTCCATACCCAGAGAAAGAACTTACTATGTTGGTATATTGAACCATTCTCTCTTTCTCTATGTCTCTTTTTTTAACTTAATTTTTCTTGAGGGTTTTTATTTTTATTGGTTGGAAGATCAATGTTTTCTTTCACAACTTGACTTTTATAGAAATGCCTTGCATAACTTTACATGTGGTTTCTTAATTGTGGGTGGGGATAAGGGAAAGAACCTAGAACTCCCAAATTTTAAAAACAAATGTAAAAAATGTTTTTTTTAATGCAAATGGGGGAAAATATTAAATAAGTAAAAAAGAAACCTGGGGGAACCAAGTAGAATAGTTAATAGAGGATATCAAGCAAGTCAGTGCAAACTGGTGACTTTTTTTTTTGAGGGAGGAGAAATGGTACTATTATTATTGTTAACAATGGTGCACTTCAAAAAACCAGAGAACTGAGAAGTAGTCAAGTTAGAAGAGAACTGTATTTGCTGTTTCCTAACTCTTCCCTCCCATCTGTGTAATTTTTGAGGACATGAGTCAAATCTTGTTATTCTTTTATTCCCAAAGTGCCTAGTAAAGTGTCTTGCACTTAGTAGTCACTCAATAAATATTTATTGAATGAATGAAGTCATTTAGCTACTCTGGACTTCTGTAAAGTGAGGACATTAGATTAAATTATCTGCCGGATCTAATAGTCTATGATTCTATAATTATGCTGATAACCAAGACCAATGGGCATAATTTACTACGAGACTTATTTTGTTTCAATAAAAGAAAAAAACTAATAATTAGAGCCAATCAACATTAGAATGACAGCTTCACAAAGTTCACATAGTAGTGAGCTATCACTGGAAGTATTTGAGAAGTTGAATAACCATTTTTCATCTATTTTATAGAAGAGATTTCCATATTGGTAGGGAGATTGTACTAAATGACTTTTAAAGTCTCTTCCAAATCTGAATTTCTATTAGCTTGATCACGTTATTATGTCCTATTTTGAATAATAAGCCACAGCAGGAGACTGTTGGGGTTCCATGTACATTTTCTTCTTCTGAACTACACCTAATATAAATCTATCTCCTCCTTTTAAAGGTACTGACTTTGGAAGTCACTTAACCCCTCTCGGCCTCAGTTTCTTCAATGTATACATAAATGCTTATTCTTTTCCTTCAGAAATCATATAAGGTCAGCAAAGCACTCATTTGATGTCATTTTCTGATGTAGTCATATTTTCTTGTTCAGTCTGACTTCTGACCAAGTGTATGCATTTATGAATCAGTTGACTAGGACTAGAGGTTCAGACCATGGCTCTGGAGGGGAACGACTCTAACCAGATCACATAGGGAATTGAAATCCTGATGAATGTGGCCTCCTAATACTTGTGCTCTAGCCAGTTGAGCTAGTCATAGAAAAAAGTACTTGGTGTCTTTCTGAACCAATCTAGTAGAGTAAGAAAGGCTACTAGATCTGAAGTCATGAGACTGGATAGAAAACTGCCAGCACTGCCACTTACTGCTTGTGTTAACATAGGCAGTTAGGTGACACAGTAGATAAAGTTCTGAATTGTTGAGTGTCATAATCAATATCCCTTCTTGAGTACCAGGAAGGGTGATATCAAGCCAGATGGGTAGAATGTAGAGAAACAAAGCATTCTTGCTATGAAAAGTGCCTGGAATGCTACATAGTCCTGGAAGAATTCAGCTAAGGGTTTCTTTGATCTTTGGATCAGTCCAGCTCAATCTTGTCCAACCTCCAAATAAACAAGAGAATCAGAAAATGGATGGTGAGATAAGGGAATTGATACTTAAAGGAATCAACATTGTTTAAAAGAGGTCAACATACAGAGTCTTCTTGATTTTGATGCTTCCTCCCCTCAAGACCTTTGGGAAAGTCATTTAACAAACTCTGGCCTCAGTTTCTTCAGCTATACAATGAGAGTCAATTTAGATAGCACTGAATCCTATAATTTCACTTAGATATGGGTAAAGCTGATAAGGAACACTTCTAGTGTATGTAACCCAAGGATATTTGGGCCAGAGAGCTGAAAAGGACAAAAACTTAGATATCCAAAATCAAGTGAAGAAACAGATCCCACCAGGTCAATCACATCCTGAGATGCAGTAGGAAAATTTTGTTATCAGTTAAAAGCAGGACCAGTTCCTTGAACATCATCCAAGCTATTATTGTCATTTTTTTTGCAATTCTTCTAAACATTCCCACATTTATCATGCTGCACAAGAAAAATCAGAACAAGAAGAAAAAAAATCATGTTTCTTATTTTAAAGATCTGTGTTTTTGTCAATGGAGCTATTCTTTCAATTGATGTGGATCTCAACCCCTCTATATTCTAGTGGATGACCTATATTACCCCCTCCCCAAGGCTAACTTTCTAGTTATGAATCTCTTGCAGTTTAGCCAGGCTGATAGAAAATAGAGTCATCAGTCAGCATATACACAGTCTTTCAGATTAGTAGTTCCTGCTTGCAATCCATGACCTTAATTTTCTTTTTTTTTAATTTTTATATATGTTTTTATTAAAGCTTTTTACTTGCAAAACATATGCATGGGTAATTTTTCAAAACTGACCCTTGCAAAGCTTTGTTACAATTTTTTCCTCCTTCTTTCCACCCCCTCTCCTAGATGGCATGAAGTCTAGTACATGTTAATTATGTTAAAATACACGACAAATCAAATATATGTATACCTATTTATACAGTTATCTTGCTATACAGGAAAACTCAGATCTATTAGGAAAAAAACCTGAGAAGGGAAACAAAATGAAAGCAAACATCAACAGAGAGCATGAAAATGCTGTGTTGTGGTCCACACTCAGATCCCACAGTCCTCTCTCTGGGTATATATGACTTTCTTCACTGAACAACTGGAGGTGGTTTGAAACATTTCATTGTTGAAGAGAGCCATGTCCATCAGAATTGATCATCATATAGTACTGTTGTTGCCGTGTATAATGATCTCCTGGTTCTGCTCATTTCACTCAGCATCAGTTCATGCAAGTCTCTCCAGGCCTCTCTGAAATCGTCCTGCTGGTCGTTTCTTAGAGAACAATAATATTCCATAACATTCATATACCATAATTTGTTCAGCCACTGTCCAATTGATGGGCATCCATTCAGTTTCCAGTTTCTAGCCACTACAAAAAGGGCTGCCACAAACATTTTTGCACTTGTGGGTCCCTTTCCTTCCTTTAAGATCTCTTTGGGATATAGGCCCAGTAGAAACATTGCTGGGTCAAAGGGTATACACAGTTTGATAACTTTTTGAGCATAGCTCCAAACTGCTCTCTAGAATGGTTGGATCCGTTCAGTTACACCAACAATGTATCAGTGTCCCAGTTTTCCCACATCCCCTCCAACATTCATCATTATCTTTTCCTGTTATCTTAGCCAATTTGAGATGTTTGTAGTGGTAGCTCAGAGTTGTCTTAATTTGCATTTCTCCGATCAAAAGTGATTTGGAGCACCTTTTCATATGGCTGGAAATAGTTTTAATTTCTTCATCTGAAAATTGCCTGTTCATATATGACCATAACTTTCAAGAAACCAGGAACACCACTGCATCATGATGATACATTAGAGGAGGACTTTGATGAAATCTAAAAATCATTAATGGCCAAAAAAACTATTAATAGCTTTCATACATCAACTTATAGAAATCTTAGAGGTGGAAAGGACTTAGAGGCAATTTGTTGGCCCAGTAGATACAGGTTGGTCCCAAAGTCAGAAAGACCTCAATTCAAACCTAGCTTCAGAAACATGTTAGCTGTTTCTCTCTGGAAGACACTTAACCTTTCTCAGTCCCATTTTCCCAAGTTTATATATAAATGCTTATTCTTTTTCCTTCAAAGATCATTTAATCTAACACTCTTACTTTAAAAATGAAGCTAAAGCCCAGAGAGGGCTTCAAGGAACTCCTTTGATATTTGGGACAATTGTATGAGTCCTGCTAGATTTTATAAGACAGCTGATTTGTAAGTGTAAATCATATGGTAATGAGAATTATAGGCACTAACATGAAGTACCAGAAAATTTAAGAAATTATGATGATGCCTTTAAATTCATTTAGACATATGTCTTCACTAAGGCGGCAGCCTAATATAACATTGTTTTGTCCTTGGATTAAGACAGTTGCAGATGGAGTTTAAAAAGTACTATCTTTTAAATTCCTTGGTTAGAACTAAAGGTGATTTCTGTGAGTTCAAGGAAGCTGAGAAATAATGAAGATAGTAAAGAAGTTGGAAATGGGGAAGAGAATGACAGCTGGAAATGATAAAGAGGCTAAGATTTGAAAACTGAAAGATTAGAATGATATATCAAAAGACATTAACAAAGTTAATCATTTATAAAAAAAATTTCCTATTATAAATGTATTTTAGGTATGCAATTAATATATTTTATATATGACATTTGTGTGTGAATAATACTAAATTGAAGATTGTCATTCTTTTGGGTTAATGTGGTCATTTCATTGTGTTTTGTGTATTCTATTCTCTTCTAATTTTTTTGAAATGTGGCAAACCATACATGACATATGGGATATTCTGATTATTAGCCAGGATATTTGGTTGTTCTATAGATAGATGCCAAACAGAATTCATAGCATAGGTTGTAAACTTCAACAAGAAAAGGAGCTGACAAATGAAGTATATATACTTGAAATATACTTAAGCTACATTGGAGACAAGATAGATAGATAGATAGATAGATAGATAGATAGATAGATAGATAGATAGATAGATAGA
>JAJPUD010002387.1:49366-63222 GCA_023553655.1 Myrmecobius fasciatus | reverse complement strand
AGATAGATAGATAGATAGATAGATAGATAGATAGATAGATAGATAGACAGATCAATAAAATAAATAGATGATAAAAATGTCCATGTGTATAGTCTATATATATTCAAGAATTGATATATCTATAAACACATATACATGTGTTTATATATATAAACACATATACATGCAGGTAATGTATATGTATATTTGTTTAGATTTAGTTTTCTAAAGCTGTCACTCTGTTGGCTCCAGTCTCTCAAATCTTTTGAAAATAAGTAGAAGGAACAAATGGATCATTAAAATCACTCCTGAAACTAATTGTTCATGGCCAGATCTCATTGTTGAATAAAGACTTTTGGAATCTTTATCCTTCATCCTGAAGAAATATAATGTTGTGGAGAGAGCAGTGACTTGAGAATCAGAAGTCTAGAGTTTGGCTCTATCACTCATTAGTGTGACCTTGGACAAATGGTTTAATTGCTTAAAATCTTGGATTTCCTCTTCTATAAAGCAAGGATAATTATACTTGCAGTGTCTCTTCCTAGGATTGTTATGAAGACAACCTCATGTAAATGAGTGCTCTTCTTATCTGGAAGTCCTGTTCTTAGAATATGATTCAAGGGGCAGCTAGGTGGTGCAGTAGATAGAGCCCTGAAGTCAGGAGGACCTGAGTTCAAATCTGATCTCAGACACTTAACATTCCCTAGCTGTGTGACCCTGGGCAAGTCACTTAACCCCAATTGCCTCAGCCAAAAAAAAAAAAAAAAAGAATATGATTCAACTTTTTCATTGGTCTTCAGAGATCTGGCACAGGATGTAGAAAAGGAGAGGGAAGAGAAAACTAGTGAAGTTATGAGTATAAGTACCTTCCCCTCCCAAAGAACCCAACTAAATTAAAAAGCTTCTGGTTTGATAAGTTGAGCTTTTTGATACACCTTTTAGCCAACCAGAAGTAAACTTTTTGCATCTTTGCTTCCTTTTCAGGACCTAGGAATGTAACTGATTCCCACCCCATTGCCACCAGTACACCTGAAGGGAGCAGCTATGGAGCAATAGGTATATACTGAGTCCTCTGTTGGAAGTGTTTCCTGGGGCCCCATGGGATGAAGAAGCATTTTCTGCCATTGACTAACTGTGTGACCTGGGATTTTTGGACAAGTGACTTATCCGGTCTGGGACTCACTTTCTTCATCTGTAATACAAAGGGTTGGACTAGATCATCTTTTTGATCCCTTACAATTCTAACACTCTAAAATTCTATTTCTTGGTGTTTTATGTTAGTAAGATTTCCTGGATTGCTTTGTCTTCCATCCTAGAATCCAATGGGTCCTTTTCCTAATTGAACCTGTGTGCTTAGGTAATGACATGCCTGGTGCTAGGTTGCTGATGGGCAAGTTTGCTTATTCCCACACTTCAGAAGAGTAAAGGCATATATCAGAGGAGTGGCTATATATTATTCTAGGCCTTCTGGGCCATGGCCAGAACCATCCATTCTTTTTGGTTATCTTCATGATTGACCCCAATCACTATGGTCAAATCAATCATGTAATAATACACCTAACTCATTATTATAGCCGGTTCAGTGATTGTCTCAGGGGTACAAACACAACATTTGAGCAAGTAGGTGCACAATAGATAGAGTGCCAGGTCTCAGATCAGGAAGACCTGATTTCAAATCCAGCCTCATTCACTTACTAGCTGGGTGACTCTGGGCAAATCGCTTAATCGCTGTTTGCCATAATCCACGGAAGAAGGAAATGGCAAACCACTCCATCATCCCTGCCAAGACGGTATGGTCCATGAGGTCATGAAAATTCAGAAACAATTGAGTGACAACAAGCAACACAGCTTTTATGAAAATTCTCTTGTTGGAGTTTGGAGAAATAAGGGGCTGTACAAATTAAACTGCCCCTTCCAGGAAACCTATCTATACACAAGGAGAATACTCCTTAAAATGTCCCATGATAGAGCTTTATTTCCCTGTGACAATTAGAGGCATGTGAGCTCAACATCAGACTGCTTATTTTTGATGCTGCAGAAACAGAATTTTAAAAACCATCTGAACAGAGGAGGTAGCCAAACCTCCACAAGCTAAACAAATTCCCATCTGCTACAAGACACATTCATGGGAACAGGAGGTATCTTCTTCCTGAAAATGTTGATTGTATTATATAAATGTAGGTATAGCATGTGTGACTTCTACTGTAGGCAAATACTCTGTGCAGATATATGTGTTTGTGCTTATATACATACATGATAGACAATTGTACATAAAATTACATTATTTATGTGAAACATGTACTAGAAAATTTGAAATATATAGTATAAGCATGATTTATTTTTTCTAACAAAAAAAAATCTGTTGTTTTTAAAAGGATTAATATAATAGCCTATTAAAACAGTCAGAAGGAAAAAAATATTAAGCAAAGTTTCAGTGAGAAGGAATTTGGGGGAGAGAATATGTGTCTTGAGTATCCAATCAGCATGTAAATTGATTACAAGATTACACACACACACACACACACACACACACACACACACACACACACATGATTATAAGTTGAAAAAGCAACATTTACAGAAAGTTAAGCTTGGACCTTTTGAAAAAAAGTTAGTTCTGTGGTTTGTGATCCTCTAGTCTGCTTAGTTTGGAACTTCCATGAGTTTCCTGCTTCAGTATCATTTTCTTTGCTTCCAGATGAGTCAGTCTCCAGTGGTGGCAGGCAGATGTCTTCATCAGATGGTGGAGGACGATACCAATCAGACACAGATAGCTCTGTGGAAGAGGAGAGTGATTTTGACACTATGCCAGATATCGAGAGTGATAAAAATGTCATCCGAACCAAGGTATGACTGCCTGATCTTGTTCACTTGAAATGAACTTAGAAATTAAGAGATTACTTGTTTTTTTCTCCATGAAAAGAAATTAAAAGTCTCCTGTGATTTCCAAGATTGCTTAGAGAAAAAAGAACTATGGACTTAAGTAAATCTATTAATGAGTACATCCTTCTCAAAGTTAGAAGGAAAAAAAAAAGAACAATAGGAAGAACTTTGTGGAAAGAGAATAAAGATAGAAGATCACATTCAGTATCATAAAAGAAAATATTTGTCAGTGAGGGTAGAAGGGATCTATAGCAATGGAAGAATTACATGAACAAAGAGTACAGACAATCAAATTATCTAGTAATATAAAGAAAATGTACTTTCAAGAGGGAAGTCTTTCCTTTTTTTAATTTGGTAAATCTTTATTTAGCATGTACTATATTATATACTGTGCTAGATTCCATGGAAGATTTTAAAAATGAACTAGACATGGCTTTTGCTTTATTGTGATTCTCAAAAAGTTTAAATGTTAATTCTAATAATTTTAATTGTTTTTTATTTTGTTTTGTGCTTTTTTTAGTCTTATTATTTAATAAAACATTTCAGACACTTTAATAGATATTTCACCTCGACTTATCCCCCAACATTCAGAAAAAAATCCTGGGTTTTTTCATTAAGAAAGTGTTCTGAAAAACAGGAAAAATGAAATAAAAGGGAAAGCTATTATCAAAACTTTGCCCCTAGAGTAAAATCATACTGTAATATATACAACACTCCTTTCTCCTCTTTATAGTAGTGATTAGGTGCAGTTATACATTTTCTCCCTATTTGAAGGAAAATATCATCTTATGTGAAATCAGATTGTTGTATTTGTTTAGTTTTTAGTTAATAGTAAGATAGGAATCTCAGTATCAGTAACTTTGTTCTCCTAATGAGCTTCCTACAAATCTAATCCTGATTAAATTACAAAAAATTCCTTTGTGATGACATATTCCCTCTCCACCCAGATGTTCCTCTACCTGTCGGACTTGTCTAGGAAGGACCGAAGAATTGTCAGCAAGAAATATAAAATTTATTTTTGGTAAGTGAAAGGCAGGTAAAAAACCATGGGCAAAAAAAAAAATTCACATCTAGGAAAATCACTTTCATTGTCTAAATTAGAGTTTGAAGAATGGCTTATTGGCTTTTCTTTGAAACAATCACCTTATTGTAACATAAGGATCAGTCTTTATCAAACAGTAGTACTATTTTCTGAAGATGCTTTCCTAGGAAGAAAATGTCTACAGAAATGCAAAGTAAGAATACTAGTGATAGTAATATCCCATCAATTAAGGTGATAACAAACACCCAACCCCAGAGCACAACAGGCAGCAACAATAGCATATCTTAATGAAATAATTTACAGTAAATACCATTCCAGTGGTGCACTGCTAAAAGTGGTGAACTTTTCCACTGGAACTGAAATCATGGGACCTGAGTTCAAATTCCAGGTCAACGATTTGCTACCTGGGAAAGTAATTTTATTTCTGGGCCTCAGTTTTCATATCTATAAAATACGGGGGTAGATGACATCTGAGATTCTTTCTAACCTTAAACTTATGATCCAGTGACCCTGAAATGTGGTAAATTAGAGACCATCATCCTTAACTTTTTGCTTTGGAGAGGGAGAGTTCCCTAATAAGAAATTATTTGGGATAAAGGGGACCTTAAGGGAATTAGGAGGGAGAAGAAGCTAAGGATAGAATTCTTCTCCCTCAAAAAAAAGTTACATGTTGAATTTATTATACACTTAAAAGACAGGTAAACTGTGTGTGATAAGAGATATGCAATTTCATGTAAAATCAACTCCTGTTGCATAATATATAAGGTAGTGCTCATTTCAATTGCTGCTTGTTAAATTCCGAATAAAAAGAAAAAATGGGTAAAAATTTTAATAAAAAATAAAAAACACCTGAGATGTTCAACTATCATTCATCTAGTCATTGAATATTCAAGACTCTGAGATTGGCTACCCTGTAACAGTGTTCTTTACCCTTTCACATGTATAATGCCCTTCCTCTGGTTCCCCCTACTAGCTCCCACCCTCAAACTTGACTGGTAATATGCTGCCATTTGTGACATCTCCTTCCCTTTTCTTCTTCATGGATGCTCTTAATGTTCATTTTAACTATATTTCTCTCATACAAAAGTGTTAAACAGGGGACCACAAATCCCATAGTAATACAATTTTCCCCAGTTGCACATACCCTAGCAATGTCCCTTTAACTAGTTCATAACTTCCCAAGGACTCAAAACATTTCTAACATTATCCCACTAGACAGGGATGAAATAGGGAAGTCAGTGGTGTTAACTCCATTTTACAAGTATGAGAACATAGGTAGGAGAAGTTTAGTCTTCCCCAGATATCATAAAAAGAGGCATTAGCAAAGATAGGATTCAACCAAGTGTTCTACAACCTGGAGGTTGTTTTGCTAGAGGCTATTTCATTATGAGTTAGTTGAAGTTGGTCTATTATGTCTGGCATCACTTCTATGGAACAGTAAAGAATCTGAGGGAAATTGCACATCTGAAAAATTAGAAAACTTGGATGATTAGAGCTGGAGCTAGAATGAATAAATGAAGTTCCCAAATAACCCAAACTTTCCTTTTAGCTGATAACTGAATTACTTTCTTCCTTATTTAAATGTTTTTTTGTCAGGGCTGTCAATAATTAGTGACCAACTTGAATTGCTTCTATATTTTTCTCCAACTTCTCTTTCAGTGAAAGTATTAATGAACAAAATGTTCCAGAAGTGGCCACGATGAGGGGAGAAGGAAGCCAGATAAATGAGAAGCTAAATTGTTGACTCCTAAAATAATTTTGAGATTTGACTGACAAAATAGGGTAGCTAATGATGGCTAAACATCTCAGGTCTCTTTTAGTTTTTATATGAAAATTTTCCCACGTTCTTTTCTTTTTATTCTGAACTTAATAAGCAGCAAATAAAATGAGTATTTCTTATATATTATGAAACAGAAGGAGTAGATATTATATGAAACTGTGAATCTCTATTATATACAAATGTTGCATAGTTCTGATAATTGCTTTTTTGTCATTATGGAATTAAATAGTTTTCCATTCCTTCTCATCTCACAGGAACATCACAACTATTGCTGTGTTTTATGCCCTTCCTGTGATCCAGCTGGTTATCACTTACCAGACTGTAAGTTGGTCCATCAGTGAGTGGAGACTATATTGGCTCTTAGTTTGACATTACATGTAGAGATGGACAAGTGGATCTGTAAACTTAACAATGGGGGTATTTTCTCCAGCAATACAGATCATACGACCCATCTGTGCTCATTTCTCTGACCGTGATCAATGGTCTCCCATAAGTTGGATACAAATGGTCCAGTTCAATGAGACTAAGGCTACCATGACAAATTCAAGCTATAAGTCTCCCTGAAGCCTCTAGTTAGTTTTGTTTTTGTCTAGAGAAGACTTCAGTAGTCTTCCCCGGAATTTAAATGTACAATAAAAGAGATTGCTTTTCACTCACTCAAAGGAGAACAGAAAATGGAAAGGCCAATGTCTGGTGATGAGAATTGGCAATGTTAGGAGCTCAAAAAATACAACATTCTACTTGTGTTCAACAGAAGTGCAATACTTATCTTCTCATTAGAGAGTTTTCTCATTTTTTTTCTCATTAGGTAGTACAGTAGATAGATTAGTAGAACTGGAGTCAGGAAAACCTGAGCTAAAGTCTAGCCTCATGGGGCAGCTAGGTGGAGCAGTTGATAGAGCACCAGCCCTGAAGTCAGGAAGACCTGAGTTCAAAATCTGGTCTCAGACACTTAACATTCCCTAGCTATGTGACCCTGGGCAAGTCACTTAACCTAAATTACCTCAGCAAAAAAAAAAAAAAAAAAAAAAAGTCTAGCCTCAGACACATATGACCTGGAGAACCTGGACAAATCATTTTACTTCTTTCAACTATAAACAGGAATAATAATAGCACCTACCACACAGGATTATTTCAAAGATCAAATGAGATAATATTTGTAAAATGTTCAGTACAGTCCCTGGCACATAGTAGGTGCTTAATAAATTCTTATTTCCTCCCTCTCTTGCTTCCCTCTTTCCCTTCCTTTCCTTCCTGTCTCCTTCCCCCCCTGCTCCTTTTTTCTTCCTTTCTTCCATTCCTCCCTCCTTTCCTCCCTTCCTTTCTTCCATTCCTCCCTCCTTTTCTCCCTCCTTTCTTTCCTTCCTTCCTTCCTTCCTTCCTTCCTTCCTTCCTTCCTTCCTTCCTTCCTTCCTTCCTTCCTTTCTTCCTTCCTTCTTTCCTTTCTTCTCCATTAATTTAGTTACCTATTAAAATAAAGTCATGGCTTGTGGCAGCTAAGTGTTACAGTGGCTAGAACATAACTCTTGGAGTCAAAAGGACCTGAGTTCAAATCTGGCCTCACATATTTGACACTTACAAGCTGTGTGACCCTGGACAAATCACTTAACCCTAATTGTCTTAAAAAAAAAAAAAGAATAAAGTCAGGGCCTATTTCACATGTACTTCAGAAGTATATATGTGAGGGGAAGAGGGAATCATACTTAATCAAATGCTCACAAACGTGATAGCGAATTAACATAGACAGTTATTGAATATATGCAGAATGCAAAGGAAAGAACATTGGAGTGAAGATAGGAGACCTGAGTTTGAATCCTGACTCTTCCCCTTACTCTTTGTATACCTTTGGGGAAGTCACAAACTATCAGCCTCAGAGGCCTCATTCTGTAGATGACAAAGTTAGATGGAGCTCTGAGGGATATTCCAGAGCTAAATCTGATAATGCTACATTTACTGGCCTAATGGTTTTTATTTCAGCTCAGAGGATGCAGACAGCTCTCTTCCAGAAAAGAAGAGAAAAGCATGTTAGCCTTAAAAGCCTGTTACCAATCTCAATAATCTCAATTTTTATCGGCTATTTTTATTATGAAATAATGACAATAATGGCATATTATAGCAGAGAGAAAACTATTGCTAGTCATGAATTTCATCTTAAGGAAATGGGGTAAAAGGGAGAGCACATAAATAATATTTCAACTTCAATATTAGACTGCAAAATATAACAAGAAATTTGCCTCTGCCCTATAAAGCTGTACAGCGTAATGATGTGTCTCCTGCTGCTCCTGGGAGCTGCATGACTGTAAATCATTCACCTTTGGTCTTTGTAAACTATCCCAGCTCTGCACAGTTCCAGGCTTGACTTGAGGGACTGAGCACAATTGAATTTCATTTTTTGTTTCTTCACCTTATAGGTTGTGAATGTGACTGGCAATCAGGACATCTGCTACTACAACTTTCTCTGTGCTCACCCCTTGGGGGTCCTTAGGTAAACATAGTTTCCTCTAGGTTACCGGTGATATTTTGGGATACCCTTGTATTTAATCTCAGTGATTTATATTTCTCTGAATACGAAGAACAACTGTGGAAAACTATATATGACAACAGTGGATGATGGAGAAGGGCTCCAGCATTGACATAATTGAATCTAGAAGATAGGATCAGAAAATTCCTTTCATCTCTAGGCATTTTTGAAAAACTGTCCTAGGAAATGATAATCATAACCAGAGAATTGTGTGAGTTTTAAAAACATCAGATAAAGATGGTACAGTAGAAAGAACGACCATCAGCTCTGGCATCAAAGGACATAGATTCTGTTAGAATTAGCTGTGTGATTTGGGGCCCATCATAAAATGAGGGGGTTGATCTAGATGTCCCTTTCAGCTCCAGATCAATGATCCCAAGTAGCGGTTGAATAACATTCAGACTTCATTGCCTAGCCCTCTAAAATCTGGCCCCAAATCATCTTCCTGCCTTTGGGAAGTAACAATGATTTTGGTTACTATGGAGAAGTACTAGCAGAACTAGGATCCAGATCTTTTGACTCTCAGTCTATTACTGCTTCTACTATACTAAAATATAGTCTCCATTTTACCCATTCAAGTCATAAAGATTTAAATAATCATAGCTGACATGGGCAGTCATGGTTCCCAGTTCATCACAATGTACAAATATCACAACAATATTTATTTATTCAGTTATTCAGAAAACAGTTTTGCTAATCTATGGTGTTATACTAAGTGTTGAGGAAGATATATATTAAGTTTAAATAAGACATAGTTTCTTGCTTTTGTAGAGCTTATAGTCTGGAGGGAGATCTATCCCAACTCAGAAAACAATAAAATAAAAAGTTCATTGAATAGGGTCAAAACAACATGCTTTGTTAAGTTGGAGGATGAAATTTGTTACCACTAGTCAGACAATGGAAGGCTTCATGTTGGAGGTGACGTGGAATTGGACTTTAAAGTACAGGAAGTCAGCAGATGAAGGAAGGAAGGAGGGGATGATATTCCGTGCAGATGGAAAATTGTGAGCAAAAATGCTAGATCACAGAGTACAAAGAGGAGCTAAGATTGTGTAAGAAAGATAGCAATTTTGCTTGGTAAAGCAAAAATGGCCCGTTTCCTGGGCTCCCTATGGTCCTTTTCAGTCTTGTTTCTTTGTTGATTAATTTGGCAACCGAAAGCATGGTAGATATTTTTTTATTAAAGCTTTTTATTTGTATAACATATGTATGGGTAGTTCCCCAATATTGATCTTTACAAAGCTTTCCATTACAAATTTTACCCCCAGTCCCCTCCCCTTCCCTAGATGGCAGGAAGTCCACTACAAGGCATGGTAGATATTGAGAAGAATCTGCTCCCCCTGGTTCTATCACCTCCTTTGCTGTTGTGCTCAATGAAATAACCAGAATGATTTCAAGAGAATAGCAGACCAAAATGCAAGAATTTTGAGGTGGCAAAAAAAAAAAAAGCTTCAAAAAGACAGATTTAACCTAAACCTGAAGGCTTCCTTTGGCTTTTGTTCCCTGGTTAGCTGACTGGATGCTGTTGCAGCAGCCTCCAGGTATTAATGCCTAAAAGAACTGAAACCTCTCCTTGCTCGAGGGGTGGCTACAATTTAGCAGATGGCAGTGGAAAGCAATGGGGCTGAGGTTGTGGGGATGCAGTGGGGATACAGTAGCACCAGAAAGGTGTATTCCTTATATATGGGACCTTTGAGGAACTCTTCTTTGCCATAATCCTGTTTTCTTTCATACATATCCCATCCCCTGATGGAATGATAACTGTATCCCTGTGTATACAGAACAACTTTCATGTCACTTATATTACTATGATATTTGATTCAATGAATTTTGCTGTGAACCAATGTGTCTTCTTGTAGGTCTAACAAATGCAACAAAAGGATGGGGCTTGTGATCTGTGGTTGTGAGTGGATGCTGGCTCATGGAGTACCTTAAACCTGAAGAATAATGGGGAACCCATGTCTTAAAGGGCTTAGGATACTTCATTTTGGGGGGAGTCTTGTTGACTTGTAATTATCACTATCTATTTTTAGAGTTATTATAAAACTATATGGCACTTATTACTGATTTGAAAACCATTTTACGCACATTACTTAATATGTCTCTCACATTAACCCTGGGAGGTGGCTACCTTCATTATAACTTAGTCTTCAGATGGGGCAGGTATTATAGGTATTATTCCCATTTTATGGAAGAAGAAATTGAGATTCAGAAAATTTATAACTTACATATGACTTCTGATATTGTTTAGTTGTGTTTGATTCTTCATGGTCCTGTTTGGAGTTTTCTTGACAGAGACACTGGAGTGGTTTGCCATTTGCCATTTCCTTCTCCAGATCATTTTACAGATGAGGAAACTGAGGCAAACTAGGTTAAATGATTTGCCCCAGGGTCATACACCTAGTAAGTAATCTGAGGCCAAATTTGAACTTGGCACTATCTACTGTGCCATTACACAGCTAGTCATTATTAGAACTGAGATTTCTAACAAGGACAAACCGAGCACTCTATCAACCTTATGACTTATGAGAATGATACTAAAAATACTTTTATTATATATTGTGATTAATTTGGGGAAGATGATGGGTTGACGGGTACTAAGATTTGTGGGGAGGAAAACAAAGGCTTTCCTGTATTACGTAAATTGTCTGAAACAATGTGATATTCCATAATCCTTAAAGAGACAAAGAAGATTTCTAGAAGTCACTCCCTACTTCCATCCTCAACCACAGAAGACGGGATGTTGAGAAGACCTAAAACAGTTCTGGAAAGAAAAAGTTTAACTGAAAAAAATTTTAAAGTGCCTGCTAGAAGGGAAAATAATACCTGCAGTAGGTGGATAGAAAACAGATATTATTGCAAATAGAAGAGACTCACTATGAGAAATTTTCTTAGGGAATATTCCTTGTTCATCACACAAAGAATGCCTCAAATCCCATCTGGAATATGACACTACAATAATGTACAGGAGGCATAAAACAGTTGACAGAAAGCCTTAGGAGTTCTGCTTTTGATCTCATGTATTTTCTGAAAATGCAGAACCAGGAAGTCCCTGTGTTGAAAAAGCTGAGTGGAGGTTTTGATGGAATAGAGATTGAACATGAAATTCTTGTCCTACTTCTCCATAGTAACCAAAACCATTGTTACTTCCCAAAGGTTCTGCTACGAAATAGTGATGTAAATTTAAACAAGTTAATTCATCATTTCGGCCCTCAAGTTTCCTCATCTGTAAAATAAGGAGTTTGTCCTTGGTGATTTCTTAAGTTGCCATGAAGCTCTCAAATTCTAATAAAATGCTACAGTAGAAATGCTGGAATTAGTCATTTATTCACTGATTGAACTCTTTGAAATTTTATTAACACTTCCTCTTCCCTATAGTGCCTTCAACAACATCCTCAGTAACCTTGGTCATGTACTTCTGGGCTTCCTTTTCCTCCTGATAGTGTTGCGTAGGGACATCCTCCACCGAAGATCATTGGAAGCTAAAGACATTTTTGCTATGGTAAAGGAACAGTGCCTGTACTAGAGTTGGGGCTGGTTGGGAGGATCAAAGGATCAAAGGGAATGGTTAGATACCATATGTTATGGATCCATTACAGTATGAAATAATGGTTTCCATGATGTCTTGAATATTGGGGTATAATTTTCTAAAGACAGACCAGTGATTGTGAGTATTTTTCTATTTACCACATTTCTTTTCTTTTAGGAATATGGGATTCCCAAACACTTTGGACTTTTCTATGCTATGGGCATTGCTCTGATAATGGAAGGAGTACTCAGTGCTTGCTACCATGTCTGCCCTAATTATTCCAACTTCCAATTTGGTAATCAAAATTTGTAATAGTTACATAAAATTTAATTCTAGAAAAGCTAGCCGAGGACCACAAAAAGGAGCACTAAAGTCATTTATAAAAAATTAATGTCTTTTTTATGGATCATCTGTTGCAGGAATTATGAAATGAAGTTAATCCATTTAGTCCCATCAACACAAAAATATACATACATATATATATATATAAATATATATAATATGTGCTTATATGTGTATATATGTATATATATATATATATGTACTGGTGCACTAAATGGATTTGCTTCATTTGAAATTCCAGCAAACAGGAAACCCACAAAAAGACAATATACTCACACATATATATACATACATATGTGTATACACATATACATATATAAATCTTAGACAGCCCAGTATTAAAGTGGAAATTTCACTGGCTCACATTTGGGATTTCCACATTCCTTTGAATGATTATCTCCAAGCTGCAACTTTTTAACATTATTTTTCCAGTGTTGCTATATGACTGTGTATCCTGGAATATCTTGATCTCAGAAGAATGAAAATTGTAAGTGGACCAAAGGGAGATCAAAAGATGCACAGTGGGTATAAGCAGATTATAACTTATAAAAACTTATGTCAGAAGTGGCATAAAAAAATACCATCAGGGCAGCTAGGTGGCTCAGTGGATAGAGCACCAGCCCTGAAGTCAGGAGGACCTGAGTTCAAATCTGGTCTCAGACACTTCCTAGCTGTGTGACCCTGGGCAAGTCACTTAACCCCAATTGCCTCAGCAAAAAGAAAAAAAAAATACCATCAAAGGCACTTGTGAATTGGTGATGAAGTAGACCTTTCTCTGAGAATGTGGAAGAACAGATAGGCAGTTGAAGTACTCTGCTAGTCAATCTATGAAATATTAAAAGACTTCTAGAACATCACAGTGCCTAGAACATGGTAAGTGCCTAATAAATGTTAATTGATTGATTGACATTGAGAATATCCTTATCAAAAGTCACAAACAAGAATCACTTAGTATGATTAGTTGGAGGCTTAGGGAGAGGGGGATGGGGGATGGAAACTATTATGTGCATCTGTGTAGGTGATAGTCACAAATGAAATCATGGATCTGCCAAAAGATTTAATGTTGTCTCTTCATTGAAGAAGGAACCTAAAAGCACATAATAAAGGATCATCCTTTTCCTGTGTAGTTGCTTCTCCCAGTCTCTACATGCTTACTCTGAGATAGTAATAAACAAATAGTATTGGTTCTGCCAATTGACTGTTTCAGTTGATTAACATAAGTTAAGTGCTAGGACAGAAGTTAGGGTATGAGTGACTTTAAACTTTGAGGGACTGTATGATGCATGATCCATGAATAGGATTAACAATTTGGTGCTATGGCCATGTTCTGGATATTATATAGGAAGTAGCTTCTTAATGGAATTTAAATAAGAAAGCCCCTGAACCTAAAAAAGATTTCCCATACACTACCTGAAATTCATTTCATTTTCATACACATCATTCTTTTTAAATTAATAAAACCCATTTTAAATGCAAATAGTCATATGAAAAATGCTCAGAATTGCTAACAATTAGAGAAATGCAAATTGAAACAACATCAAGTTTCCCCCACATACCACAAAACTGGTAAAGTTGACAAAAAAGAAATATGACTTGCCATCAGAAGATAGGTACATTAGTAGACTATTGAATTGGTCCTGCCATTCTGGAAAGCAATTTGTTAACTATTTCCAAAAAGTTGTTAATCTGTGTATATCATTTGGTGTGAAATCGCTACTAGAAATCAAAGAAAGAACAAAAGGGCCCATATATATATATATATATATATATATATATATAT
>JAJPUD010002387.1:9919-49266 GCA_023553655.1 Myrmecobius fasciatus | reverse complement strand
AAATGTTTATGATGACTCTTTTTTTAGGATAGCAAAGAATTTGAATCCCTAGCTGGGGAATGGCTGAACAAGTTGTGGAATATGAATGTGATAGAATACTATTGTGCTGTAGCAAATGATAAAGGGGATAGTTAAAAAAAAAAAAAAAGAAGAAGAAACCAAACAACTTGGGAGGATTTATATGAATCACTAGAGAGTGAAATGAGCAGAACCAGGAGAACATTTGTATAATAACAATAATATTGTAAAGACAAATAGCTTTGAAAGACTTAAGAACTCTGATCAACATAATGATCAGTCATGATTCCATGCTGCTCACATCTGGACAGAAAGATGATGGAATCAGAGTACAGATTGAAATACACACACACACACACACACACACACACACACACACACACACACACACACACACACACATATATATATATACATATGGCCAATACAGGAATTTGTTTTTAATAGGGTTTTTTTCTTTCTTTCTCAATTTTGGGGGTAAGGAGGTAGGGGAAGAAGATAAAACATTTTAATTTAAAAATAAATGAAAACATACCTAGAAAGAACTAACATTAAATGGGAATAATCAGTTATTCATATTTCATTGTGAAACAATCTAGCTGAGATGTGTCCCCTAAAGGAATTGGAAATTTTTTGCTGGACCAGAGAAAAAAGTGAATTATGGTAGAGAAGAAAGTATCATTTGAAATATAAGGGTTTATCCAGAGGATAGAAGGAGATGGGGGAGAAGCAATGTCTGATTAGTCAAAGCATAGCATGAAAATACCAGGTGGTACCCATATGGTAAAAGTAAGGGGCCACATAGTAATGAAGAAAGAAGTCAGAAGATAAGTCCCATGTGAAAGAATACTGTCTGCCTCACCTTGTTTCCCCAGATACTTCTTTCATGTATATGATTGCGGGACTCTGCATGCTGAAGCTCTATCAGACCCGCCACCCAGACATCAATGCCAGTGCCTATTCTGCCTATGCGTCCTTTGCCGTGGTCATCTGTCTGACTGTCCTTGGAGTGGTATGTCTATCTTAATTGCATTTTTTGAAAAGGAGGCTCATGACATTAGGACAAGGGTAAAATGAAGATTTACCCACAGATTAGGGGAACTGGACTAGACTTACTAATTCCAACTCTGTCTCTCTCTCTTTTTTTTTTTTTTTTTGCTGAGGCAATTGAGGTTAAGTGACTTGCCCAGGGTCACACAGCTAGGGCATGTTAGGTGTCTGAGATCAGATTTGAACTCAGGTCCTCCTGACTTCAGGGCTGGTGCTCTATCCACTGCACCACCTAGCTGCCCTACTAATTCCAACTCTAATCAGAAAAAGTAATACTTCAGTCAAGTCACTTGTCATTCTGGATTTGTTTCCTCATCTGTAACATAAGACTTGTACTAGACAGAAAAAGGATCATCTTGCCCAACTCCCTCTTTTTACAAATAAAGAAATTTAAGTCCAAAGGAATTAAAGGATTTGACTAAATTCACACCAGCAGGAATAGGAGAGTTATATTTTTAAACCTCAATCCAGTGTTTTTCTACTGCACTGTATTTTTATCATTCAGTGATTTTGTTACCCCAAGAATCATTATCAACCTGCTTTTAAACTCTACTTAGCCAGGCTGCTCCTTGAAAAGCAGATTTAGTCTGTGGCCAAGTCAATATTTTAAGCTTTTAAGCTTTTACAGCATGTTGGCCCCTGCTAGAGTTTACTAATTTGCTGGCATAACCTTTGAGAACCTAGGGGGCCACCTCCAAGCCAAAAAGACACATGGGATTCAGACTTTGTGGGTAACCAGAATAATATATACATATATACATGTATATATGTATGTATATATGTAATTTTCATATATATATGTGTGTGTATATGTGTATATACATACATATATACATATATATATAAACAAAGCTAAAAGATAGTGTGAGACCAGTTTTAGTTCCGGAGGCCAGATATTGAGACACACTTCCTTCCTCTCAGGAGAAAGGTGAAACATTATAGAGGGTAGACTGTGAGAAGTTGAGAGAATGCTAAGAGAAACAGTTGTTTTCTTAGTTGATTTTATTAGAATGATATTTTCTCTCTCTTTCTCTTTTTCTCTTTCTTTCTTCCTATCATGGTGTAAAAAGTTTAAAATATTGACCTGACAACAGACTAAAACTGCTTTCCAAGGAATAGCCTAACTAAGTACATAGTCTCATCATCAGTAGACTGGTCACTTGGTAGTGAATTCTTATGCTATGACAACATGAAACAAATATAAATACAAAATGACTGTTCCCATTTCCACTTCTGCAGGGGAGTAGAAAAGAGACAAAAAGCTAAGAATCACACAGATTTTAGAATATTTTTAAACTTTAATTCAGCTGTTGGTTTTATAAATGTGAGCTCTTTATACAATGACTGACCATTCAGCTACCTTATTCATTTCCCTCTAAGATTAACTCCCATTTACCTTGTATATGTCACATGTGTGTTTACACACATATATGACATGTATAAAGTACCAAGTAGAACATATATACATATACACATATGCATGTAAAGTCTTTTGTATGTTGTCTCCCCCATTAAAATTTTATTTCCTTGAGAGCAGGAATCATGTTTTTGCCTTTCTATCATCAATGTTTGCTTAACATAGTCAGTGCTGAGCATACAATAAGAAATAATAATAATGAGAAGGTATGTCATGCAATCAAAACAACTCCAACCTGTTTAGGAGAAACATTTGCTAATGATGATATTGAAGAAGCATACTATATCAATTTTTAAAATCTTGCCAAAAAATGAAACCAGAAGAAGGAAGGAAATTTTAACTACATGGAAGAATGGCTCATAGGAATTCCCTGGAGGGAAAAAAAGGAGTTATCAGAGTTAGTTGAATCATTTACCCAAAGACAACCAAAAATAATTTCATGGGATAATTAGTCATCTCATATTGCAGTGCTCATAATTGCAATTTATACACTAACATCAGTTGCAGAGGATGAACTGGTAAAGAAATTCTAGAACAAACTTGTTAATACATTCCAAATTAAATCAACCTATATTTTAACACTTCATATCTTCATTGAAATGGTAGGAATAGAGAAGCATGGTATGAGAAATATTTTAGAAAGCTATCAATTAGGAAGAAGGAATGAGGAAGGTCAAAAATTATGGAAGCCTCACATCCCTGTCATGACCACTTTATTCAACAATAATTAGTAGATGCTACTACTATGATAGATACTAGCTATGGCAGATATTAAATAATATAACAAAAAATAAAAATGACTATATTTTAATAGACTGGAAAGATTTATTCACTGTTGTGAGATGATCCTTAAATCAGTTATCTTTATACAACCAAACTACCTTTTTGTTATAGAAAATATCAGAATTAGAAGCTAAAAGAAATAATAATAAATATGGGGGCAGCTAGGTGGTGCAGTGGATAGAACACCAGTCCTGAAGTCAGAAGGACCTGAGTTCAAATCTGGTCTCAGACACTTAACACTTCCTCGCTGTGTGACCCTGGGCAAGTCATTTAACCCCAATTGCCTCAGCAAAAAAAAAAAAAAAAGAAAGAAAGAAAGAAAAAAAAAGAAAAAAATATGACATGCAATTGAAACAACTCCAACCTATTTAAAATTTACTTAAACAAGTAATATCAGAAATGGATAATGGATAGGATTAAGGACATTGATACCAATTAAAATGGCTTTATACAGAAGTTTAACTGATATAAATCAATTGCCATAACAAGGAAAATCAAAACTGCTTAAATCAGCCTATTCTGAGAACACTGATATATTTGCCAAGAAGAGAGATGATGGCCAAAGGCAACACTGGTTTAAAATATAAACTTATTTGCAAATCTTATAATGAAAGATGATGGAAGTTTATCAGCAGTATTACTTCAAAGAGCAGAGAAATTTAGTGAAGGGTAAAATCAATTAAAAGAAAGTTTGGCAAGAGACCCAACTAAGCATCATCTTAAGGATATTTAAAAATGAAAAGGAAAGAAAAATAATAGCAACCAAAAATGAGAGAAATGGAAGAAGATGAAAAGATTTCACAGTAAATTGTTTTCACCATCAAGTAGAACAACTGCAGTTGAATTTTAACATCACATTATAAGTGAAGTAAAAATGACACTTTTTAACATAATGGGGAAAGAAGCCAAATAAGACCATGTATAAATAGAGATCCATGTGAGAGGTGACACAATTTTGAGGGCATTAATGGATTAATTTAAAAAGTATATGAAAGTTGTTAAGGGGAATGATACCATAGAGATGGGGAAAATTTCACATTAATAATACCCCCAAAAAAGAGATAACAAAAGAACATTAACAACTATTATCTCTGTACCTATTTCCTATCTACAAAAAATTTTAATGAGATTCATTTCCATACAACATCAAGAACATCCTTGATGAGAACAAGCAGATTTTCACAAACAATATTCTACAGTAGACCACATCTTTACCATCACACAGCTAACTAAAAGATATAAAGAATACAAGTTCCCAGGGCAGCTAGGTGGCGCAGTGGATAGAGCACCAGCCCTGAAGTCAGGAGGACCTGAGTTCAAATCTGGTCTCAGACACTTAGCATTCCCTAGCTGTGTGACCCTGGGCAAGTCACTTAATCCCAATTGCCTCAGGGAAAAAAAAATACAAATTCCCACTGTGCTTATTTTTGGATTATGATTTTATTTTTTAAAACTTTGATTTAGAACAATATAAAAATATGTCATCAGGAAACTCTGTGATAGAAAAAGATTAGGTTGGTCATGTGGTGAGGGCAAGATACAGCAGGCAGACAACTTGAGATATGCATTGATATCTTCACGATGTTAGGAGAAAACTTTCAGCATTTTAGATGAATCCCATATAGCAAACTTATGGGAACATGTATATAAGAATCACACAGGATGGTCAGATATGGATGGGTTTTAATCTGCATCATTGTAGGGGATATCAAAATTGATAAGAAAACATTGGATATTGGAGCCATTGTATAGCAACCCTGATTATACTAACTTGTTTCAGCTCATTCAAAAACAGACCCAAGTTTTTCTGAATTCATGCTTGCAGTTTTCTTATTGTGGCACAGCAGGCAGCTAGATGGCATGGTGGGCTTGGAAGCAGGATCTTTCTGAGTTCAGATACAGCCTCAGACACTTACTAGCTGTGGGACGCTAGGCAAGTCACTAGTTTATTTCAGTTTATTTCAGTTATTTTTTTTATTTCAGTTCCTGTTTATTTCAGTTCCTCCTCTGTAAAATGAGCTTGAGAAGGAAATGGCAAATAACCCCAGTATTTTTGCTAAGAAAACTCCAAAATGGGGTCAAAAAGAGTTGGATATAACTGAAACAGTTCAACAACAATATGGTACCATTGCATTCAAATGTCATATTTTATTTAGCCATTTCTTAATTGATGGGAACCTATATTGATTCCAGTTCTTTATTATCATAAAGAGTGCTATTGCAAATATTTTACTATATGTGAGACTTTTTAGTCCTGTCTGACCTTTTTGGAGTCCAATAGTGAGACATCTCACTGTGTCAAAGAGTTATTTATTTACGTCTTGGGTAAAAACTTGAAACTCAAGAGTTGTCTTTCCTTTTTATTTATAGTTGTTTGGGAAAAATGACATGTGGTTCTGGGTTATCTTCTCAGCAATCCACATTCTGGCATCACTTGCACTCAGCACACAGATATACTATATGGGCCGCTTCAAAATAGGTAAGTCACTTCTCTTTTTCCTAAAGAAATTAATGTTTGTCAGACACCTCATTTATTTATATCGAGTGAAATCATAATTAAAAATTATTAATAAGTTCAATGAACCAGTTCTGTGTTGTAATCTGAGAGTTTATTCTCTTTAGAACTTTAGGGTCTAAAGTCCTAGGTCACATATGGACATTTGTTAATATTTCACAAATACATTAAATTTTCTTAGTTATTCTTTAAATCAGTGGTCTCCCAATATTTTTGATGGTAAATGCCTTTTATTAAAAAATTTTTTGAGCATTCTCTCTCAGTGTATGTATATAAGTATATATGCATATATATCTATACATACATACACATTTACACATAAACACATATGTAAAAATGTGTGCCTGGTTGCATATATGTGCTTGTTTATCCATATTCTACATGCATTATAGACATGTACTCCTGTACTAATAATTATATACATTAGAAAGTCTGGTTCTAAGTTTAGTTTATTTTTATATTTGGTTTTAATGATTGTCTTAGTTTAAAAATGAATCTCACAAGACACATAGATCCCAAGAAATGCATTGTCAGCTGCACTTACTAAATCGCTATTCATTTTTCAATCCCATCCACCAATTTTGCACAGGAACTTCACAAGACACACAGATACCAAGAAATACATTGTCAGCTGCACTTACTAAATCGCTATTCATTTTTCAATCCCATCCACCAGTTTTGCACAGGTTTTTATCAAAGTATTTTCCCGGTTTGTTTTTGCAACTAATCAGAATGTGTTGCATTTTTATATGTTTTAACAAATGGGTTCAAAATCCACTGAAACTCTTCATTTGGAAGAAAAAAGTTTAAGCATTTTAGAAAATGCTATTTCTGTGTTTCTTAAGTGTGCAGATGTGAGAGCTTGTGGCACACTTACATGATTCTCAGCAACCTTGAAAGAAGAGATCAAGGATCCAGGAGGCTGGGATGCTCAGTGGTGTCAGACACCACTGACAAAAAGATTGAGAAAAGACCATCAGATGTAATGATTAAGAAATCACTGGTAAGTTTGAAGTGGGCAGTTTCAGTTCAGTGAGGAGGCAAGGATAAGAAGGAGTTTGAGAAACCAAGACAATTGAAGGATAAGTTGTGTCAGAAATAGAGAAGTTCAAAGAAGAGAATGAGTTTGGAGAGAAAATGAATGTCATGAGGTCTGTGATACAGACTGAAACCCATTTGCATCTGCTTATCATGCGTGGCTCACTTTTTCCCACCAGAAATAAAAAGGCTAGATGAGGCAGGGCAGTTAGGATCTGGGATCCTACAGGAATACCTACTGTGAACATCTTAGGAAAAGAGAAGTAGGGGGAGCATGTGGTGAGGATTTCCCCACCACCATCTGCCCACTGGCTTCCAATGCCTGCGTGTTGGTTTGAGCTGAGAGGCCAGTACCTGGCACAGAAAGGGAGGGAGGAAGATTTGGAATTTACAGCCCCATGGGAGGCCAGCTTCACACAGCAGGGAAGTGTTGTACACTGATGGATAAAAGTAGTTGTGTTCTTGCATTGGAGATAAACCACTTAGGGCTTACACACTACTCAGGTAAGTTATTCCTTGGAGTCGTGCCATTGCCCACTGTAGGTTCACAACTCTCTCTTTGCAGAACACTGCTTTAAATCCCTAGCTTCTGATCCATAGAGAAACCTTTCTTCAGTCAAAAATAAGTAATTTTATCCGTGCCAGCAGATAGCCTTTAATTTCAATAGCCATTGCACTACAAAGCTGTCCCTTGGAGGCTGATTGGAGGTACTTGTTACATAGCCTGTTTGCTGGAATAAATCCAGACCATTTCTGTAGGTTCTGTTTCCCCTATTCTTACCACCAAGACATTTTGTAATGGGGTAGGTACCATTGCCTTATGTGAATGCCTGTAGAAGTGAATTCCTCCACCCTTTAAAATGGAGTGGATTGAGCTATTTATATCAGGATCATACCCTATTTGGCCAAATATTACTCATTTTTACTATTATGGGATTTTTCCAGATGGATAAAGATATGGAAAAGTAAAAAAAAAAAAAAAAAAAAGGAAATTCTTAGTGTTTTGCAACACAACATTGACTTCATCTGAATTCAGTCCAAGGCCAAGAAATGGTCATGGATGCTCAGGCAAATCTTGCCTTGTTTTGTAATTTAGTTAGCTTTACTTTCAGTTCAAATGCTCCTTCCTCTGGGTGGATATTCAAAATGGAAACAGGCAGAGCATAAGAGAAATAATAGAGAAAATAATAGGTTAGAAGTTGGTTTTTTTTTTCTTGATGGTTCATGAAGATGTGTGGCCTTCCACAGAAAGCACTGTTAAGGCTCTTAATTCACTACCAAGGTATGGCATTGACAATAGACTTCGAGAGCCACTATATCATCGGATTCTACGTAAATGGGAGAACACAGAGACAAGTCTTTACTCACTACAAGGGAATAATAAATTCTAGGGGTTTTATGTGGTCAAATGTGTCAACATTCTTACAAATCAATTTTTTTCTTCCCTCTACTGCTTTCCCTAATTCAGAAGTGTCTGACACAGGTAATGATAAGCTGTTCTCTCTTTATGGGGTTCTTAGAAAATGTTTATAATAAATGTGCCCCTGCTTTTGCCATTAGCAATGTTTTTGAATGCACTTTGGGGTGGGTTTGGGGGGAATGGATGTCTGATGGATACACTTGAGACAGACAGACAGAGATGAGAGAGAGAGACAGAGAGAAAGGGAGACAGAGGCAGAGAGACAGAGAAAAAAAAGAGAAACACACACAGAGAAAGAGACAGAGATAAAAAGCCAGAAAGAGACAAAGACAGAAAAAAGACAGACACTGAGACAGAGATAGACACACACAAACAGAAAAACTGAAAGACAGAAATAGGGACAGACAGACAGAGACAGAAAGACAGAGATACAGAAATATAGAAAGAGATGGACACAGAGAGAGATAGAGACAGAAACAGAAAGACAAAGACAGAGAACAAGTTTTATTGCTGAAAGAACAGTAATGAGGTTGAGGTCTCAAAGGGCTGATGTATGTACCACTTCTGTGTTTATTTTGCTATTCTTGTTTTCATTCCAAATTCCATTTTTATAGGATCATAGGTGGAAGATATTAAGGAAAATATTAAGATATTAAGGCCTAGAGGGGAAATATTACTTCTCCAAAGTTATTCAAGTCCTCTACCTCCAAATCCATCATGCCATGCTGCTTCTCATTAGTGCTAATATAACTGGTATTTAACCCAAGTCTGATGCATTTGGCACACTGCTGCTCTGGATCAGGGTTGAATGCTGAAACTCAACTACAGACTTACATGAGGGGTAGATTTGAGGCAAAAGCTTTAGAGAAACCTTGAATAAGTAACTCTGAAATATTGCCCATTCCTTTCCAAAAGAGACTGATTCCTGCTTTAAGAACTGCCGTGAGGCTGGTTGTTCTTTCTTCCAAACTCTGGAAAGGTTTGACTCCTAAATATTGCTGGTCTAGCAATATGATTTTGGTTCAAAACAAAAAGCAGCTAATCTGGACATTCTTTTTTTTTTACATTTCTTTTTAAATTTTTTGAATTTTAGGTTCTCTTTTTTATCCCCACATACAATGAAAAAACCACATGTGAAGTTATGCAAAACATTTCCATAAAAGTCAAGTTGTGAAAGAAAACTGAGATCTCCTACCCTAATGAAAATAAAAACCTTCATGAAAAAATAAGTTTAAAAAAGAGAGATAGAGAAAGAGAGAACACGTCAGTCTATATTCAAACACAATCAGTTCCTTCTCTGGTATGGATAGGATTTTCCATTATAAGTCCTTCTGAGTAGTTGTGGATGATTGTACTACGGAGAATAGTAAAGTCATTTACAACTTAACCTGGACATTCTTAAGGAGTGAGGAATGCCTCAGACTTACACCCACCAACTTGGCTCCTTTTCTTTACCAAATTCAGGTTACACAAAAGATCACCAGAACTAACTAATAGAGAGTAATCATTTATCCTAGCAGATAACAAACAAAAAATAAAAAAGTCCAATAGATTACAAGAGACTCCCTTCAATTTTTTTTTAAGGGAATGAACTCTTTGCTGAGAGCAAAATGAAATCTCAGCCCAAACCAAGAAATAGACCCCAATCTTAGCCAAGGAGAAATTCTCCAAAGTCTCTAGAGAGGAGAGCTAGTACCAGGGACATGTGGAGATCCTGAATCCCCCTACTTGTGGAGAGCTCCCAGTCTTTTTCCTTCTCTCCATATATCTAGGGTCAGTACCAAAGAGAATCTGTCACACTACAAATGTCCTCTCAAAGAAAAAAACGTCTCTCTGAAGCTCTTGCCCCAGCTCCAGCCTCACACAGGGAGGCAGACCTGAACCAGCATTCTCTTCGCCAATCCCATCACCCCTAAACTACGGCATTAGGTGAAATCCTGGCTTACTCTAATGTGGGACAGCCAGATGTTGGTAGAGTCCACACCAAGGCCATTCCTGAGTTTTGCTGGTTGTACATGACACCCTGGGGTCTTTTTTTTAACCCGACTTGGCAAGCTCTATTTCCCCCCACTTCTGATCTGTATCTCCTGACTGCTTTAGCTGTTTGGCCCCTACAGCAGCACAGGTCTCAGCATGATGGCCCTCAATTGCCATGCTCTAAAGATGGCCCTGGTCCATATAATGCCAATAAAATGATTAGAAATATGAAAGTAAGGTGATGTTGTCAGCTGTGGGGAAACTACACCAACGAACCAAGCTTAGCATTTGAATTCAGTCTCTGACCAAAATGGTTCAGTCAACTAAAGTGACTAACTTTCTAGCAGAACAAAGTTTTTCTGAACAGAAATTATTTGATTGGCAGTGAGTGGCTCAGTAAGGCAGGCAATATGCCACAGTGAATACAGCCATGGACCTAAAGTCAGGAAGATCTGGCCTCAAACTCTTAGGAACTGTGTATCTTTGTGAATGTTGCATACTCCTATTTGCCTCAGTTTCCTTATCTGTAAAATGATCTGGAGAAAGAAATGGGAAACCTCTCCAATATTCCTGCCAAGAAAACCCCAAATAGGGTTATGAAGAGTCAGCTGTCAACAACAAAAACTAACTCACTTAGACAACACAGAAAGTAAAAATGTATACCTTGTGAGGTAAAGTTATTGAAATTCTTGTCATTTAGAACCAACTTTCTTTTCCTTAATTTTTTAAAATGGTAACGAATTATAAGAAGCCATCCAGGCTTCTGTGCATAATTTTATTTCTATGCCTCCTTGTTTCTAGATTTTGTTTTAAATTCCTTCCGCATTGTGAGAGTTTTTGGATATTCTTACTGTTATTACTAATGACGGTGAAAATAAAAATGACTAACACTCAGCTGATATTTTACAGTCATACATCATCTCAGTAGATTTTTAGTATTCTGGAATAGAAAGTACAATAGAATGATTATCTACATTTTGCAGATAAGGTAACAATTTTTTGGACTACTTAACACGATCCTTAGGGTTTTTTTAATAATAGCTTTTTATTTTTAAAATACATGCAAAGATGGTTTTCAACATTCACCTTTGCAAAACCTTGTGCTCCAAATTTTTCTCCTTCCCCTTTCCCCACCCCTCAGTAGAACAGTAGTACTCAGCGAGTAATTCAATATATGTTAAACATATGCAGTTCTTCTCCACATATTTCCACATGTCATGCTGCACAAGAAAAATCAGATCAGAAAGGAAAAAAAGAAAAAAGAAAGAAAAAACAATTAGCAACAAAAAGGTAAAAATTATATGTTGTGATCCACATTTAGTCCCCACAGTCCTCTCTCTGGATGCAGATAGCTTTCTTTCACAAGTCTATTGGAACTGGCTTAAATCACCTCATTGCTGAAAAGAGCCATGTCCATCACATAATCTTCTTGTTTCTGTGTACAATGTTCTCTTGGTTCTACTCACTTCACTTAGCATCAGTTCATCTAAGTCTCTCCAGCCCTTTCTGAAATCATCCTTCTGATTGTTTCTTATAGAACAATAATATTCTATAACATTCATATACTATAACTTATTCAGCCATACTATAACTGAGCATCCACTCAGTTTCTAGTTCCTTGCCACTACAAAAAGGATAAGGCAGCTTCTAATTCAATTCAATAAACATTATTATTATTAAATATATTAAATACTGGTAATTGCCCAGATACTGGAGATACAAAAACTAAAATAGAGTGTTCATCCTCCCTTAAAGAGCTTCACTTGGCTCGGAGACAACATATTCTCAGATAATTAAATATAAAATGGAGCCCATGGCCCAGAGTTCACTTCTGTAGACTATACCAAAGGGTCATTTTCTTTGACTCAATTTTTCCACTTGGAGTTATCCCAGAAAAATCTCTCATATGCAATTTACTATTTTTGAGGCAATCAGGGTTAAGTGACTTGCCCAGGATTACACAACTAAGAAATGTTTGAGACCAGATTTGAACTCAGGAAGATGTGTTCCTGACTGCAGAGCTGGTGCTCTATCTTCTTCACCACCTGGCTGCTCATCTAAGTCTATGCTCCTATAAAATTTCTGTTTTAAATCAAAACCAGTTCATTGGTAAGTTTAGGTTTTTTTCTACATGATCTAAAAAGTTTTCTAAACTTATGTGAGTAAACTCTTACCAAGAACAATGACCACTATAAAAAAGACAGTTAAAATGTCTCTTACCCCAGATAGGTGGAAAGAAGGACTTTAAAAAATCAGTTTGGCATGAGAACAAGGTCAGGTTTATAGATTAAGGAGAAAGTGCTCTCTTCCTTTCCTGAAAATTAAAAAAAAACCCACTAGCTAAATAAACTTTAAAATTATGGGACATCAGCATAAAGAAAACAATTGGACAAGACCATCTTGTGCCTTGGCTACCTCCTGTTTGCAAGAAGAGAAAGTTCCTTTCTCTTCTATTTGGTTTTTTATATTGCATAATATGAGATGCCCTCATTTGCCTTGCCCCAAGGGCAGCCCAATGACTAGATAGTATATTTTTTTTTATTTTTTTTATTTTTTTTTAATAAAGCTTTTTATTTGCAAAACATATGAGTGACCTTTCAACATTGACCTTTGCAAAAGAACTTTTTTTTTTCCCAAGCTTTTCCTTTCCCTCCCCCCGCCCCCCACCCCTAGATGACAGGTAATCTAATACATGCTAGATAGGATAAATTATATGACAAGTACAATACATGTATACATATCTATACAGTTATCTTACTGCACAAGAAACATCAGATCTAGAAAGAGAAGAAGAAAAAAAACAACCTAAGAAGGAAAACAGAATGCATGGAAATATTCACAGAAAGCGTTAAAATGCTGTGTTGTGGTTCACTCTCAGTTCCCACAGGCCTCTCTCTGGATGTATATGACTATCTTCATCGCAGCACAACTGGTTTGAATCACATCATTGTTGAAGAGAACCATGTCCATCAAAATTGATCATCGTATAGTCTTGTTGCTGTGTATAATGTTCTCCTGGTTCTGCTGATTTCACTCAGCATCAGTTCATGCAAGTCTCTCCAATCCTCTCTGAAATCCTCCTGTTGGTCATTTCTTTTTATGTTTCTCTTGTGTTCTGTGTTTGTAGATCAAATTTTTTGTTCAGTTCTGGTCTTTTCAGTAGAAATAGGTGAAATTCTCCTATATCATTGAAAGACCATCTTCTTCCCTGGAAGATAATGCTCATTCTAGCTGGGTAACTTATTCTTGGCTGTAATCCAAGTTCCTTTGCCCTTAGGAATATCTGATTCCAGGCCCTTCGATCCTTCAAAGTAGAAGCTGCTAGGTCCTGTGTGATCCTAATTGTAGCTCCCCGATATTTAAATTGTTTCTTTCTGGCTTCTTGTAATATCTTTTCCTTGGTATGATAGTTCTGGAATTTAGCCACGATATTTCTGGGGGACTTAATTTTTGGGTTTCTTTCAGGAGGTGATCGGTGGATTGTTTCAAGGAGTATTTTGCCTTCTGGATGTAAAATATCAGGGCAGTTTTCTTTTATGATTTCCTGGAATATAGTGTCCAGGTTCTTTTTTTCATCATGGCTTTCAGGAAGCCCTATAATCCTTAGATTGTCTCTCCTACATCTATTTTCCAGGTCAGTTGTTTTTCCTAGGAGATATTTCGTTTTCCTCTATCTTTTCATTTTTTTGTTTTTGTTCAACTGATTCTTAAAGTCTTGATGAGTCATTAATTTCCAATTGTTCCATTCTAATTTTTAATGTCTTATTTTCTTCAGTTACTGTTTTTAGTTCCTTTTGCAATTGACCAATTACATTTTTTTTGTTCACTGCATTCTTTTTCCATTTTTTCTATTTTATTTTGCAGTGATCTCATTTCGTTTCCCCATGTTTCTTCTAACTCTCTTTTAAGATTTTTTATGCAATCTTCAAAGAAAGCCTTGTGACATGGAGACCAATTTATGTCTCTCTTTGGGGCTTTTTCTGGAGTTGCTTTACCTTTAGGGGCCTCAGGATTTGAGGTCTGTTCTTCCCTCTCTCCATAAAAGTTGTCTATGGTGAGAGCTCTTTTTGGTTTTTTATTCATTTTTTTTTAAAGGTGTGAGGTCTGTTTAGGGCAAAGGTGGGACAGCTGCTTTAATTTGCCCTGGGGCAGTTCTGCTGATTGAGTTATTTCAGGAACTGGGCAGTTCTGCTGATTGAATTATGTCAGGGCTGGGCAGCTCAGCTGATTGAATTATTTCTGGTGCTTATCAGACCTGTTGTTTGATTGATTGCATTAAGGTGCTGTGTAATGGCAGCTAGTTACAATGCTCATCAGGGGTTCAGTGGTTCACAATCTAACCCCCTCAAAAGGCAGACCCTCCAAACCACCTGCCCACAATCAGAACAAATTGTTCCAAGAGGCTCGAAGAAGACTCCCAGGTGTGTGAAAAGCACAACGCTCCCACTCCTGTTCTGACTCCTGTTCCAGCTCCCTGCTCCAGCTCCCTGCCCCGGTCTCCCTGTGCTGCAGTCTGGGTTCAGTAGGCCACCCCCTGCCCCATTAAAACAGACCTGTTTTGAGGTTCTTCCAGAGTATCTTCTTCTAGAATCGTGTTGTTCTCCGGATATTGTGGATTTTTTTGCTTCAGAATCAGTCTAGAGGCTTCATATTTTGTTGGTTTGAGGGGAGGTTAGAGGAGGTTACAGAGAATCCTGTCTGATCTCCGCCACCATGGCTCCACCCCTGGAAGGACTCTAGATAGTATATTTTAACCATGCTCTAACTCCCTTCTGTGTATATGGTACTGTTCCAGATATTGTAGATGGAAGATGACATTTTTTGTTTATAGAACCGACATAATCTTAAAAAAACAAAACAAAACAAAACAAGATTGTGCCTGCTAGAAAGGTTCCCCACCACCACATGTGTCCTCAGGGACATAACCCATTGCCTGAGTAAGTACTACTTTTGGCTGGTGACTGTTTGGGTGTCTTGTTGTCATTAGCAGATTTGGGAATTTTCCGCCGGATTGCAATGGTGTTCTACACTGACTGTTTCCACCAGTGTAGCCGACCTCTATACATGGTAGGTGGAGTCTTCATGTCCCCTGAACTTACAGCATCAGCCACCTGGAAGGGAGGGAGGAAAAAAGGTTAGTAGAGTTCTGAAAGGTTTCTGCTGTAATACAAATATAAAGAACCCAGGGCAGCTGAGGTCCCATCAACTGGGTAGCTGAGCAAGAGCCACTGCTTATTCCCTCTAGCTTTTCTTTCATGTTTTTGAGGGTTTTTTTTAAAACCTATCAAATCAGTAGTTGACAAGTCAAATCTAGGCAACAAGCATTTATGAAGTTCCTCCTGTGTGCCCGGAACTAAGTTTTAGGATACAAAAAAAGGCCAAAAGAGTCTTCATCCCCTGCTCCTGTCAAGAAGCTCACAATCTAATGATAGTTCAATATTCTCTGATGGTTCTCTCAGGACTCAATGCACAAAGCTTTAGAAACAAAAAGAGGGTACAAGCAAAGGGAATCGAGGCTACTGTTTTCTTTGTACAAGAAGAATAAGGAAAAGAGCATCAAAAAGACTTATGGACATTTTGAGATTTAATTCATGTATGATTTATAGCATGTCTGCTTCCAAAAACAATCTGAAAGGGCCACAAAGTTCACAAACTTTGTATTTTGGCGAAAAGGAAAAGTCCTGGCTGTAGAGCGCAAGAGGAAAAAACTCAAAGTAAATAGAAAAGCATTTCCTTTAGATAGAGAGGTCCCCCTGGATGGGGAGGGGTCTTCCTGGAAAGGAAGAGTCACTGTTCTAAGCCATAAAAGAATAGTCATGAAGCTCCTCATCTGTAGTATTTTTTTACATGCTTTATGACTTATAAAAGCACTCAGGTCCAAGATAATCTAGTGACAGGTCAAAGTTTCAAGAAATGACCTTTGGTAGAGAGATGAGGAATTACAAATGTTGAATGTTGCATACACTCTCAGCCCTAGTCACTATGTTGATTGGATATGCTTGACTATTTTTTCTATTTTAAGGGAGGGTTCATTTGACAGGAGTTGAGTGAGAGCAGAGATATTTGGAAAGGACTGTGGGGTAAAAACAAAAAACATCAATAAAATACCTTTTAATAAGTATCTGGAGGGTTATGAGACTTTTCCCTTCCTCCCTCCCAAGATAAGCTATACTAGAAGAAGGAAAAATGTTCAAGCAAATTTGCTCTGACCACAAGATACTGCCATCTGGAGCCAAAATACAGGAGTTGGAAAGAGCCTCCATGAAATAAGAATAAAAATTAGGTGTATTCTGGAAGATATGGAGTCAGGAAGACCTGGATTCAAGTTCTTCCTTTGATACTTATTGGCTGGCTGCTGATCAGTAATCCATCTGATCTCTCAGAATCCCAGACACCTTTTTGATAATCTATTTTTTAATAATAGCTTTTTATTTTCAAAATACAAGCAAAGATAGTTTTCAACATTCACCCTTACAAAATCTTGTGTTCCAAATTTTTCTCCCTCCCTTCTACCCATCCCCCTCTAAACAGCAAGTAATCCAAAATATGTTAAACATGTGCAATTCTTCCATACATATTTCCACATTTATCATGCTGCTAAAGAAAAATCAGTTGATACTCTATTTGTAAAGCACTTGCACAGTGCCTGGCATATAGTAGCACCATATAAATGCTTACTCCCTTCTCTTTCCCTTCCCCAATTCATTGGTAGATAAATCCTTCTCCAATTGTTCCCCATTCCAATGAAATATTATCTTTAAATACTTCAGATGTGTTCTGAGGACCATTTAATAAGGTCTCAGGAAAATCTTCATTCTGTACAGTAACTTGCTACATAATAATGATGGCAGCTGGAGAACTGCACTATTTTAGATACCTGTCACTCATCACACAATACCAAGGAAGCCGCAGGGCCACCCAGCCATTTCACTGCTTGAGTTTTATTTCTTGACCATATTTTCATCTTCAGTGATGCAAAAAATCTGTTTGGTCTGACAGAGGCCATCGTCAGTGTTAGAGTTGTCACCTTGAGAATCTTGGGAAGAATTTGCTTGCTTGTTTAGTGGGTATTCTCCAGAGGTACTTATAGCTTTGACTTCCTTATAGTACGGTAGAAAACAGAATGATTATGATGTTCTTTTCTATCCCCCAGGACAGAATGGTACTGCTCATCGTTGGAAATCTTGTTAACTGGTCCTTGTAAGTAGTTTGAGAATATTATGATTTCCTTATTACTGATTGTTGTGATATTAAGGTTTATGGACAGAATTGTTTGGACTCTGACTCAATTAAAGAAATTAAAATTAAGCAGGAAAGGACAGGTCTATACTGTCTTGATGGAAGATGAGCTGAGTATGCTAGCATACCCAGCCCATGCTTTTATCAATGCCTAGAGACATAGGGAAGATACTTCAAAAAGCCATGATTTTGCCAGTATAGGTATTTCTTCCAGAACTGTAGGTCTGGACATTCTATGTTATCATAAATTGCTGTGGTCAAAGTACATATTGCCTAATGGCCAAGCCTTTAGTGATAAGTCTCTGACCCTAATGAGATTGAGTAACTGAATTAATACTGAAAGTCTTTCTAGCTTGATTGGTTGTCAGAGTTTATACTCTACTGAAATAACTTTCCTGAAAACAGCCTCCTCCATCCTCAGCAATGCATTACAATAGGGCTTTAATGGACTTCCCTCTACATCAATACCTGTTATATATCCTATAGGAAGTGGGGTCTCTAAGAGCTTGATTCTCAACACGTCATCTGATCTTTATGACAAGTCCCAAAAGGTTATAGCCCTGTTTGTGTATGTTTTTCTTTATATGTTTACACATCTCATTTTCTATATTTGAAAGGCCCATCTCTGTTTTCCCTTCTTTTCCATCTATAATTATCTACAATTTTTCTCTGTCTCTTTTCTGCACTCCTTTCTCTCCCCCTTACTCAGTCTATTCCCTTAATTGGCAATAATGTAACTGTAGAATTAATGTATTTTCTTAGTTGTGTTAATTTGATTGGTTCTATGTTCTTTGTTCTTAAAATTAAATGAGTAGAAAGGGTTTGTTTGGTGGGGGTTTTTATTCTTCCTGAAAAGAAAGGGAACAAAGGAAAGGCCTAAATTAACTTGCTGTTTGTCTTATGAACCTAACTAGATTTATTCCCTGTGAAGTAGAAACAGTATGGTATTGTGGACAGAGAGCTGGCCTTGAAACCAGGAACTGAGTTTAAATCCCTCACATATTCTGAGACCCTGATCAATTTACTTAACTTTTTGGCAAGCTAAGCAACTTTGAAAGGCTATATGTTGTAGAGAAAATGCTGACTTCAATTGGTAGAGGGAATTTCCCTATATGGGGAATAAATCACAGATCCACTCCTTATCCTATTCCTAAATTCCCTATTCCTGTTCTATAGTGACTTATGCCAGGAAATGGGGAAAATCATAATCCAGTCTTGAGAGCTACTCTGGCAACTGACTCTTGGGAGTCAGAGGACCTGGGTTCAAATTAACATCCTTGATCCTCAATGATCTCAGCTAAAAAAATGAAGGTGTTGGACTCAAGGGTCTTTAAGGCATCTTCTAACTCTAGATCTATGAAGTTAAGGTCCTATGAACTGGATTCCTATTTGGGAGCTATATGTTTTTTGGAGGAACCTTGTCGTAAAGTCACCTAGCCAGAATAAAATTGTTTGTCCAGAGGAACCCTGTCTCTTTGGTTTCTGATGCCTCAGATCCCAAAGAGATAATTCTTTAAAGATAATTGTCTTCCCTTGATCTCTATTACTATTTCTAATTAATCATTTCAAGATAGGGTTAACCTCAGTATAACTGTTACTGAAAAGGCTTATCCCTGAGAATCTGCCATTTGCTTGGAAATATAGCCTAAGAGGGAGAATGCAACTTCCCCAAAGACCTATTTCTTATTAATATGTACCATTGAAAGGCCAAAATCATACTGTCTCTTGCTCCTTCCCCTCTTTGCTGCTACTAATACAAGCATATCAGAGCTGTGGGTAGAGAGAGAAGTGGAGTAACCATAGTTTTCTTCTGACTAGACAAACCCATGTAGTTTTACTAATTAAATAAGATGATGATGATGGTTAGAGATGAAGAACTGTGAAACACGGTGGTAAATGCCCAGAAAGGCTGATGCATCTTCAGGGTAGGTACTTCTCACTATAGAGATTCACTTGAAAACCATACTGAATGAAATTGGCATGATCCTTAAAACGATGTCATCATAAATCTACTTTCCCAGGTTTAAAAAAAAAAAAGTTAAACAACCTTTTCATCTTCTTGCATCCTTTAGTGCCCTCTTTGGACTAGTATATCGACCCAGGGACTTTGCCTCCTATATGTTGGGGATTTTCATCTGTAACCTGCTGCTGTACCTGGCTTTTTATATTATTATGAAGGTAAGAGTTTGCATGGGGGCAGAGTTGATTTCTTAGACACCCAGCCTTCCAGGCAGAAACTGGGCTAATAACCTAGACACTGCCATGTGTCCTAACTGCTTGACTCACTTCTCTCACTATAGCTCCGCAGTTCTGAGAAGGTCCTCCCGATCCCACTGTTCTGCATCGTTGCCACAGCTGTGGTGTGGGCTGCAGCCCTTTACTTTTTCTTCCAGAATCTTAGCAGCTGGGAGGTAAGAGAACATCTTTTTTTTATTAAAGCTTTTTATTTGCAAAACATATGCATGGATAATTTTTCAACATTGACCCTTGCAAAGCCTTCTGTTCCAAATTTTTCTCTCCTCCCTGCCCCCTCCCCTAGGTGGCAGGTAGTCTAATACATGTTAATTATGTCAAAATATGTGACAAATCAAATATATATATATACATATTTATACAGTTATCTTGCTGTACAAGAAAAATCGGATCTAGAAAGAAAAAAAAAACTTGAGAAGAAAAACAAAATGCAAGCAAACATCAACAGAAAGCATGAAAATGCTGTGTTGTGGTCCACACTCAGATCCCACAGGCCTCTCCCTGGGTGTATAATATGGCTTTCTTCATCACTGAACAATTGGAACTGGTTTGAAACATCTCATTGTTGAAGAGAGCCATGTCCATCAGAATTGATCATCAAATAGTCTTGTTGTTGCCGTGTATAATGATCTCCTGGTTCTGCTCATTTTACTCAGCATCAGTCCATGCAAGTCTCTCCAGGCCTCTCTGAAATCACCCTGCTGGTCGTTTCTTACAGAACAATAATATTCCATAACATTCATATACCATAATTTATTCAGCCACTCTCCAATTGATGGGCATCCATTCAGTTTCCAGTTTCTATCCACTACAAAAAAGGGCTGCCACAAACACTTTTGCACATTTGTGAGTACCTTTCCTTCCTTTAAGATCAGTAAGAGAACATCATTACAAGGGATCATTCTTTCTCCATATTTATGATTAATTCTGTTTGCTTCTGCATTTTGTATGTAAGCTGCAAAAGGGAAAATTTAAGCTTGATCTTAGAGAAAACTTCCTAACAATTCAAGTTGTCCATAAGCAGAAAGAGCTGCCTTAGGATATCATGAGATTTCCCTCATTGGAAATCTTTAAGCAGAGGCGGGATGAGCCCTTATCAGATATATTGCAATGTGAATTCCTTTTTTAGATCTGCATTGAAAGAGATGACCACCAGGATCCCTTCCATCTCTAAAAGTTTGTGATTCAGAGATCTTGTCTTTTACCTTTTTCTTTGATATTCCTCTACTTTGTTTTGTTTGTTACTATATCCATTTGTCTCTGATATTTTCAGGAAGCAAGTTCCTTTTGAATCAGAATTGTTTCATTCATATAATAATCTTACTACATAGACTGCTTCACACGAATCATCTCATTTGCTGCTCACATTCAATTTCTTTATTCAACAGTAATGCAGCACCTATTTTGTACAATACACTGTTTACAAGTTGGGAGAGATATGGAGATCAAACCATACAATATGTGTTTGTGTGTACATGCTGGAGGAGGAGGATAAAAATTCTACATGAATTACTACAAACCCAAAATAGACTATGAGAACTAAATAAGAGAGTTACAAAGTACTAAAGCCTTTCTAGAAGGGATGGTGGTTGAGCTGGACTTGAAGGATGGGTTGAATTTTCAACAAATGACAATGGCTCCTTTCCAGGAAAGGAGAACAACATAATCAAAGACATAGAGCAAGGAAAGCCCAAGACATATTTGAGGGAGGAGAAGTAGTCTGAAGCATAAAGTGTATGAGAAGGAATAATGGGAAAAAAAAACCTAGCAAGTTATCTCAAGCCAGACTGTGACAAAATAAGGACTTCTGTTCTATAGAATATATGGGGCTTCTTAAATGTTTTGAAAATGACATGGCCAGGGATAGTTTGGAAGAAAGAGAGATTGAAGACAAAGGAGACCCCACATTAGACATATTGAAATAACTCAAGGGAAAGGTAACAAGAATCAAATTGGGAATGATAAAGCATGGATGGATATGAGAAATTATAGAAGTGGCACAATAATAATAATAATTATCACTAACATGTATAGACCATTTTAAAGGTTACAAAACTCTCTCCATACCTAGAGATATAGGTATCACATCATTTGATTCTTACAAGAACCTTACAAAGTAGG
Organism: Myrmecobius fasciatus; assembly: GCA_023553655.1. Classification (NCBI taxonomy): domain Eukaryota; kingdom Metazoa; phylum Chordata; class Mammalia; order Dasyuromorphia; family Myrmecobiidae; genus Myrmecobius; species Myrmecobius fasciatus. Next base: position 27,435 of record JAJPUD010002387.1, on the reverse strand, counting down.
TACTATTGCTAACTCCATTTTATAGATGAAGAAATTAATGAGAGATTATATGACATAGTAATTAAGCAAGGCAGATTTGACCTCTTCTTCAGATTCTAAGCCTAGCATTTCATCTAATACAACAGAGGTGACAGACATGCTTCCCATATGGCTCATGATACTTCTAAATATAGCTAAACCCAATTAAAACATAATTGGGGGCAGCTATGTGGTGCAGTAGATAGAGCACCAGCCCTGAAGTCAGGAGGACCTGAGTTCAAATCTGGTCTCAGACACTTAACACTTCCTAGCTGTGTGACTCTGGGCAAGTCACTTAACCCCAATTGCCTTAATTAAAAAAAAAAACATAATTGGGATAACCCAAACTCAGGAAAGGAAAGAGATCTTACTATAAAAGAATTACCAAAGTTGGGGGAGGGGAGAAATCCTGATCTTGATGAATTTTCCTGATGGAGAATTATCATAATTTTAGAAAATAATATCATACTTCAAAATTATCCTCCAAAATAGAAAGAACACACCCAACCAGAATCCTTTATTTTTTCACTTAATAGTATTTTTTCCAGTTACATGTAAAGATAGTTTTCAGCATTCACTTTTGTAACATTCTAAATGTTTTTCCTTTTCCCTCTCTTACCTCTCCTTCCCCAAGACAGCAGTCTGATATAGGTTATACACATACAGTCATTTTAAACGTATTTCTATATTAGTCATGTTGTGAAAGAAAAATTAAAATAAAAGGGAAAAAACATGAGAAAGAAAAAAAAGTGAAAATAGTATGCTTCACTCTGCACTCAGTCTCTATGATCCTTTCTCTGGATGTAGATGGCATTTTTCATTCCAATTCTATCCCAAAACATTCAATGAGCATTTCAATAGATTTGGGGGGGGGGGGAAACCTTTGTACAGTTTAAAATCCTATAAAGTAGAGATATAGAGGGATCTTTTTTAATATTCTTAATAGTTTCTATCTAAAACTAAAAGCATCATTTGCAATGGGGACACACTAGAAACTTTTCCAATAAATACAAGAGTGAATCAAAGATGCTCTCCCCACTATTATTTGATATATTCTGGAAATACTAACAACAACAATAAGACAAAAGAAAGAAATTAAAGAAATAAAGATAGGTAAAGAAGAGATTAAAAATATCCCCATGTGCTGATGATATGAAAGCTTATTTGGAAAATTCAAAGGAATCAGCAAAAATATTAACTGAGGCGATAGCTTCAGCAAAGTTGCAGATTACCAAAAAACCCCCTCAAAAACCAGCATTTCTATATAATAATAACAAAACATAAGAAACAATATAGAAGGAAAATCACACCCCAAATAACTACAAAATGCATAAAATATCTAGGGATCATCCTATCAAAATACATGAAAGTCGCGTACTTACATTACAAAGCATTCCTTAAATAAAAAACAACTTAAATAACTGGAGGAAGATAAAGACATGAGGAGGCTGGGACAAGGGTAGTTACCATGGCAGAGCACTAAGTGTGTCCCTGTGTTTGGGAAAGCAAAGGCTGGAGGAAGCAGAACTGGATGAAAGTGGTGGCCCAAGGCCCAAGATTCTTTTCATACCCCCATAAAGGCCCAAATTATGACTAACCATTGGGATTATGTGAAGATTTTGGCACAGGAGTCATCCCCTCAGTTTTCTTTCTAAAGTCTAAACTTCATTCAAGACTTGGTAAGTCAGGAGCCCAGAATCAAGCTCCAGCCAATAAAATGTTCTAAGAAGGGTAGGTAACTTACCCAGATCCTACGCAGTGAAAATGCGTTCAATGACCTCAGCAACTTCACAGAAACCATGTCGCAGCTGTTGGAGCATTCGCAGGACCTGGCTTGGATTGACTTGTCCTTCAGTGATCTCTCCAACACTGACCACATGCTGACCACTGTCTTTAACTTTACTGTACTTTTATCTCCAGTGCAACTGCATTCAGCACTTGACAGAAAGAGATAGTCAAAACTTCGATACTTGATCCTCCATGGGAACCCTACAGAAGAAGGGAAGGGATATGGGCAACACGTGCTATCCATTATATCACTACCTTCTACTTCCCTGGAATCACCGAGCAGATAGGGTCATGGCCACTGTTTGGAGAAGAATGATTATCAAGATAAAAAAGGCTGAAATCAAACTGGATAGTTTCTGATTTATTCCTGTCCATGCTAAAGTCCGAAAGCCCTCAGACTCTATAGGACTCTTTCTTTCAGTCCTTATTCCTTAGTGTGGCTTAAATCTTTCCACTTCAAAGTCTAAGAAGAATAGGCACCAACCAGGCTAGCATGACACTAACCAGCCCCAAACATATTCAAGTAGGCAAAACCTGCCCTATATCCCACCCTGATATCTTGACACCCAAATCTTGCTTGACAGATCCCTAGGAAATTCTCAGAGGGTCTCATCCAGTCCTAAGCCCCACTTCCTCATACTTTATATGTGAAAAAAGTAATATCAAGACCTCAGCTGGAGGTCCTCCTGAATCCTGCTGCCATCCTAGGAATGGCATAGTTGATTTTCAAGCCCTAAGAAAAGTGAGAGGCTCATAAGGAGGGAGTGTAAGCATAAGACAGAAGAGCTTGAGCTAGGATGGATAGATGTCCTTTTTGAAAGGTAAAACAAAACAAAACAAAACTTAGGGGTTAAACATATAAAAAATTGCTAAAAGAATATTCAGAGGTCATGTCATGATCATGGTAGGCCATGTTAATATAATAAAAATGACAATACTACCAAAATCTATATTTTTATGCTATACCAATCAAATTACCAAGGAGACACATCATAGAACTCAATAAAATCATAAATTCTTTTTGAAAAACACAAAATCTAGACTATGAAGATAAATGATGAAAAGATGTATGGTTAAAGGGGGAATAGTACCTGAAATCTTTAAACTATATTATGAAAGCAACAATCATTAAAAAAATTATTGGTTTTTTAAAAAAATACAAACATAGATAAATGGAACAAACTAGGCAACGGAGAATCAGAGAAAATAGAACTCAATAATCTGTAATCTGATAAAAGTAGAAAACATGAATTACCTAGGGAAAAAATCCTTATTTAATAAAAAAAAGAAAGAAAAAAATCACTGGGAAAACAGTCTGGCATATTAGGCTTAGACCAACATCTTAACTATATTTCCACAAAGGATTCTACATGAATATGCAACCTTAATACTCAGTTTTATATCATTAAAAATTAGAAGAAAAATAAATAATGTGCCCCTCATAGCTATGGGTAGAAATTAGATTCTTAATCAAATGAAATAGAAACAAAGACAAAACTGAAATATTTCTGCACAGACAAAATTAATGCACCAAGGATTAAAAAAAATGAAGTGACCTACTAGGTAAAAAAAAAAATATTTGTATAAAATTTCTTTGATAAGGATTTGGTATCCAACATATATGAATATTAAATATAAATAAGGCTAATAACTATTCCCCAATAGATAAGTGGTCAAAGGATATAAACATACAATTCTCTTTTTTTCATTTTTTATTAAAGCTTTTTATTTACAAAACATATGCATGAGTAATTTTTCAACATTGACCCTTGCAAAACAGTGTTCCATATTTTCTCCTCTTTCCTCCCTACTCCCTCCCGTAGATGGCAAGTAATCCAATACATGCTAAATATGTTAAAATATAAATATATGTATACATATTTATATAGTTAACTTGCTGCACAAGAAAAATCAGATCAAGAAGGAAAAAAAAACTGAGAAAGAAAACAAAATGGAAGCAAACAACAACAGAGTGAAAATGCTTTGTTGTGATCCACATTCAGTTCCCAAAGTTCTCTCTCTGGGTGTAGATAGCTCTCTTCATCACAAGATTATTGGTACTGATCTGAATCATCTCATTTTTGGAAAGAGCCACATGTATCAAAATTGATCATCATATAATAGTGTTGCTGCCATGTACAATGATCTCCTGGTTCTGCTCAATTCACTTAGCATCAATTCATGTAAGTCTCTCCAGGTCCCTCTGAAATCATCCTGCTGGTTGTTTCTTACAGAACAATAATATTCCATAACATTCATATACCATAATTTATTCAGCCATTCTCTAACTCCAAGTCAACCATCCACTCATTTTCCAGTTTCTTGCCACTACAAATAAGGCTGCCACAAACATTTTTGCACAAAAACATACAATTCTCAAAAGAATAGAATAGCAAAGTATTCACAACCTTATAAAAGAATACTCTAAGTAACAATAAGAGAAATACAAATCATGATAACTGTTTTATGTCACACCCTAAAAATTGAGAAAAATGACCAAAAAATAGCAATAATGTTGGAGGTATTGGAGAATGATAGGCACAATGATATGTTGTTAGTAGAAATATGAAATGGTATAATCACTGTGGAAAGCAATTTGGAATTTTGCAAATAAAGTAATAAAAATGTCTTTGAATAGGGAATCCAATAATGGTCTTATATACCTAGGAAGCCACTGATAAAAAGAAAGTCTCCATCTAGGTAGCATAGTGCATAGAGTGCCTGGCCTAAAGTCAGGAAGACTTATCTTCCTGAGTTCAAATCTGACCTGAAACACTTACTAGCTATGTGACCTTGGACAAGAGACTTAACCCTGTTTACCTCAGTTTCCTCCCTGTAAAACAAGGTAGAAAAAGATACTCCAGTATATTTATGAAGGAAACCCCAAATTGGGTTGCAAAAAGTTGGATGTGGCTGGAACAGCTGAACTACAAATATATTCCAAAATATTTATAGCAACACTTTCTGTGACAGCTAGGAATTGGCAAGAAGATAGATGCCCATTAATTAGGAAATGGCTAAACAAATTGTGATACATGTGCATAATGGAGTATTATTGCTCTGTAAGAAATGTGTATGATGAAGACAGAGAAATATGGAAAGATTTATATGAACTGATATAGAGTGAAATAAGCAGAACCAAGAAAATATAAACAGTATATACTCAACAACTACAATATATACACAGTGACTATAGATATACAGAGTATCTACAATAATGAAAATAGAAAGAACTACATACCTACAAATCAAAAGTAAATGTAACAAAAGCACAAAGATCAAACAGGATACAAAGAGAGGACAACCCCAACCTACCTCTTTGTGGAGGCAAGAGGTCCACAAGTATTACATGTTGCACATATTTTCTGTCTTTTTCAATGTATTGATCAGCTATGTTGATTTTTTCTTCTCTTGTAAGAATATGATTTGTTATATGGAATGATTCTCTGGGAAGGGGATACTTGGGATACATGACAATGTAAGAAATAGAAAATATCAATAAAAAATTTGTTAATATGTAGCCTACATGGATACTTATCTACATATCAATGACTCCCCTTTTCAATAGCTTTCTTGACTCAAATAGGAACTTGCCTCTTTCTTGGCCCATTCCAATTCTAGCCTACTGTCTCAATTTGTCTGACCATATGAAACTCTACCAGCACCAGTACTTTATCAACAACTGTTTTTAAGTGCTTTATCAAGATCCTCTTGTGGCGTTTTTGCCACTTTCATGCATGAAATTACTATTAATTACTATTACTATTAACTTAGACACATTATATAGAAACTGTATAGCAGTTAGTTTGTACTTCTTTTAAATCCTATTTTGCCTCAAAGTAATTTGTGCTTGTGTTGCAGCCCTAACCTGCTACTAGAAAGAGATAGCTATAAACACTGTCTTCTGTACTTGTCTTTTTGCCTAGGAAATCATCTCCTTTATCAGTGGGCATTTACAAAGTAATCAGGTAAATTCACTGGAATGTTGCCTGGCTTTATCTCCCCCCAGGAAACTCCAGCAGAATCCCGGGAGAAGAATCGTGATTGTATCCTGCTGGGTTTCTTTGATGACCATGATGTCTGGCACTTCCTTTCTGCTACTGCCTTGTTTTTCTCATTCTTGGTGAGTTTTGCAGCTTTTTCTTTATTACTATCGTCTTCTCTTTCTCCAGTATCCTCCGACCCTCTCAATACCTTCTGGATCTTTTTTTTTTTTTAATTTCTACCTCTCCCCTTTCTCCCTTTCCTTGAGCTTTACCCCCCCCCCTTCTTTTTTGGTTCTCCAGCAGCAGCGTCCTGAGAGCTTGTTAAGGATCTACATAAACACACACACACACACACACACACACACACACACACACACACACACCCCAAATGAATTGAGGCACCAGTTTAAACAATTTGTCCTGAGCACAAAAATTGCTGGTTATATCTCTTTGGTGCTTCATTTCCTTTCCCTTTTCCACTTTCAGACCCTCAGGTACAGAAAGACTAAATGTTTGACATGTGGACATGTGGACAAAAGTCAAACTATACCTTTTAAGAGTTGTGTTGCTTTCCACACTAGATTTTTTTTTAATAAGTAACATTAGACTATCCTTCTAGATGATGTCCCAATCCTCTCTTAAGCTCATGGGATTTACAACAGAAAAGGGACCTTAGAGGTCATTTCCCCCAAATATTTTATATTCCCACTACTTTATTTTATTAACCAATTAGTAGACTCAACAATGGATATGGGTCCTGTTATTTCTCCACTTCTCAGTATAGAATCTGGGATCTTTCTAAATTAATTTCATCTTTTATCTAAACTTCCCTGACACTGCCAAGAGCAGTGATACTGAGGGATCACATGTGTATTTGCAGCAGTCCTGTGTTATAAGCAGACAGTCTCACCATCTTCCAATATTATCTTAAGTTATTTGTCCTAAACAGTGGGACTATGGATCAAGTAAGAGCAGCTCTCTAATCACTAGACACATTGTATAATTATATAAAAAGATCCCCAGAGTTTAATTTGGGGAATTTAAGCAATACCAATTCTTATAGAAAAGGCAGACTCAAATGGCTCACTTTCCCTCTGGGTATTTTGTTCAGATTAAATTGGCAGCTTTCAATAACACTCAGTCAGATCACCAAAATAGAAGCAAGGATTGTGAGGAGGGAATATTGGAGGAAAGAAAGATAGAAAACCATTTCTTTTACATAACATGATCTGCCATATTTTGTTCAGTGTCACACTGTTTTCAGTCCTTTGGATTGTAAAGTGAAGAATAGGTACTAAATATGGCTCTCTGTCCTTTTCCTATTTCTCTCTATCTCTGTTTCTTATTTCAGGTATTATTAACTCTAGATGATGACCTGGATGTTGTCCGGAGAGACCAGATCCCTGTCTTCTGAGTGAGAGGAAGTGGTCACTCTTGGTACTGCCCCCTAGATCATGCAATGATTGCATCAGAGCAGCTATTGCTAGAGATTCTCTGATCATCTGCCAAGACAACAGATCTAAATGCATCCAAATAGTGAGCATGTGAGAAGAGGAGAAGGAAATGAAAAGATCCTGACTATGTAAAGGGACATAATGCATCATGGCCAAGGCCGAAGGCCAATGATACACCTTGAATTCTTCTATTTGCCACTGTGCAAGTGAGAAGTGAACAAGACCTATAGATAGCATTTATGTGGCATTGTCCTGCAACCCCTCCTCCCAGAATTGCTTAGCAGTGGCAAACTGATGGTGCCCCATTTCCCATAATCTCAGTGCCTAGTAAGACTAAAAACTGGCATCACCTGAGAAATTTTAGCTACAGTCACTTGTTTCTGTAAGCTCTTTGCTCCTGAACAAGCCAAAGCATCAGTTTGCATTTCTGGGCTCTGGTGGCGATGGTCACTCCTTCAGTGTGCGGTATATAAACTAGATGGCCCATGTCAAAGTCTCCCTCAGACAGGGGATGTGTCATGAATCCAGTATGGCACAGTCTTTGAAGGAAAAGCTGAGTATTTTTGAATAGGCTCCTGAGCCCATTAAGAGGACTCAGAATAGGACTTTTGCTGGCTGTTCCTATGACAGAGCCCTTGTTCTCATGATGGTCAGAGTACTCATCTTTTTACTTCTCCTTCTGCCTATCAAGCACGCTTTTCAAATGTCTGCATCTCACTGCCCTCTGTTGACTCCATACTTCAACTTAACCTTCCTGGGAAGGCTCTGCTCCTTGATTCTCCCACAAGCTCTTAGTGGGACAGATACCCTCCCAAAGCATGTGCCAGGGCAGGAAAATCCCAACACCAGCATAATAATATGCAGCAAATGAAGTCAACCCAACATTCCAGTTGACAAAATCATCAGCAACTTCAGGATTAAACATAATCTGCCTCGCTCCAAGGGGCCTAATCTTAGAAGATTCTAGACTTTGGTGCAAATGCCCCATAGTAAAAATGATCACTCTGTGCTTCTACCCAAATAGCTAAATGGTGCACCTAAAACATCAGTGGGAGGGAGGAAGGCAAACACTCAGAGCCAGCAGACTTGGCAACATACTCAGATGAGCTCTAACACTAGGAGGAGGCCTGCCTCTTAGTTCACCTGTTCTTCAATAGGCTCAGATCATCTTGCCTTGAGCTGTTTTTAAGCACCCTTTCCTAGCTCTATCGATTTTAATGATCTCTTTTGGTAATACTTGATAGTCTTTTTTTTTTCCTCAAAAAAAAAGTGTGGAAAAGCTTAGAATCTTAGGTTCATTATCTTACTGTGAGGCAGGTCTGCTTCTGTGAGGCTGGGAGGCTCCATTTTTACCTTGTTCCCTTCTTAGAAGGTATTTGATATGAAAAGAAAACAAAATTTGCATATATTTCTTTGACCATGACCAAGACCAAGAGATGAGTTTTGCATTTTTAAAGTGCTTTTTTAGCATTATCTTTATTCTAACATATTTGCATAGCATTAAAAAATACATTTTGGAAGTTTAACTTGGCAAACCTTTTCTTGCTTTCAAAACATGTGCACATGTACAAAGATGCTTGCAGTGAAATATTTTGTGAAAAATTTCTGAACAGCCAAAATGGATTTAATAGCATTCTGTTTTTCTTCATTCTTAAAAAGGTTCATTTTTATAGTTAAAGCCACATGGAGGTCATCAATTACATACTCATCTTAAACCATGAAACCGAGTCCAAAACCTGTTTAACTACACCTGGTACTCTTTTAGACTATCATCTATGAATTTTTTATTTTTTTAATTAATTTTTTGTTTATAATCCCCACTAGGAAAAAATAAGACCAATAAAAATATATCCAACCAGCACCATCCAACCAACCTAATCAGAGCAAGTTATAAGATCCATTACCAATTCCGCATCTTCCTTGGAAAATGTCAGTGGGACCAAAGGGTAGGAAAGTGACCTGGAGAGATCAGGATGGCTATTACAACATTATATTTTTTATCATTACTCTGATGTCTACTTTGTGCTGTAAAGTCCCTGATTGTTGTGGATTTTGTTCTGTGCAGCAGGATTGTAAACCCAAATCAACCCTGCCATGATAAATATCAATACTGAGATGCAAATGATTGTTTCTTAAGTTTTATACAACTGTATCTGGAGATGCTGAAATGTAAATTCTTGGGAGCACCTCAACAGTAAGGGGTAGCACCCAGTTAACTTAGAGCAATTCTTGGTCTGCCGTGACTAAATTAAAAATTATACACTTAAGAGTGGGAAAGCTGAAATCTAACATAATCCCTGACCTTATTCTTTAAAGAAAAAGAGGAGAGTTATTCTGAAAATGATGAATTCAATGGATGGGAAAGCCAAAAGAAAATTCATATCCCTGTCTGGCAGTAGGAGCAGTTAAATTGGGATACGATATTAACCTCCAATAGGGTCAAAATTTCAAATGGACATCAAAATGGCCTACTTAAGCACTTGATAAAGTGCTGCAAATGGGACCCCACCTGTTTGTGGGGATTGCTCACAGATTAGCTCTAGTTTTATTTTAGCCATAAGAGAGACTCAGTAGGAAAGGTTCTACTCATTTGAAGAAGGGACTTTCCAAGGTTCATGAAAATAAACAGAGAGATCATTCACAGCAAGGACTATAACACTTATACCATGGTCACAGAAAGACATGGACTGTCTAGAAAACACATTATATAATATCTGTAGATAAGCAACTGTTATTTTCTTCAGGGAAGAAAATTGAGTTTTAGAAAGGTAACATTTCTTCCCATAAAACTCATAGAAAGTGGCAAAGGTTTCATAAGCTAGGTCTCCTGATCCTCACTCAAATATCATGCTCATCATCAAGGAAGGTTGGGCCTGGCAGCTGGAATGGCTCTCCCCTGGGAGCCCATTACTTACAACTGCTGTGTAGCTTAGAGAGGATCTGCCTGATTCCCTAACGGTTTGGCTGCTATTAGCCTGACCCTGGTCTTCCCAACCCCATCCAGAACTCAGAGAAAAATTGCCTAGGGAGCATCACACCCTTTTATTCCTTTCTCCTCAGAGATCTCAAGGAGAAAGACCAACCCCAGCAGCCCTTCCATAAGGAATGGTCACACTATGGAATCTTCTGGCAGGAGACCCTTGATGATGGGATCTTAGGCTGAGAATGAAGGGAGAGGAAAGGCCATCCAGTTCAATCTCTGTCTTCTCTCCTTTGACAATTGAGGAAATTGGGGCCTAGAGAGATGATTTGCCCAAAATAGCCTGTCTAATAAGTGGCAAAATCATGATTTGAACTCAAATCCTCAATACCAATCCAGCACATCCCTCCTCCCCCCTCCTTCCTCTTGAATGACTGGATGTTCAGACTTTATGAAGATAGGGAGAAAGCCCTCAGGTAAAAGGCGATGAAACAGGCTGCAGCAAGAGGAGGCATAACACTTGGACCTGGCCCTGATGCCCCTGGTAAAATGGGCTACTAAAGAATAAGAAAAAATTGCTATTCACCTCAGCAACTTATAAACTTGTTGATGCATAATATTGTCTTATATTTCCTGAGACACAATCTGTTGCTTTAATGCCATTTGGGATATAATGTGCTTGCAGCTCAATTTATAGTCCTACTCAGGTAAAGAGTGAGTGCTAGGAAAGCCTCAAGATTTGGTAAGTTGGAGAAAGGTCACAGTTCCAATGCATCATTCATCATTAAACCTATATCCCATGACCAGAGTAAAGACAGCCTTTACTCTTATAAATTAAGCATTTTTAAGTGCAAATTTATTAAATTACACAATGCTTCTCTTGCCCTGCCCCCCAGGAATAAGTCATTGCTTTTCTAATTTTTATATAAAGAAATTGGGACTGAATCATTCTTTTCACTTTTAATCACTCTTGATTTTGCTGTTCCAGTTCCTTAGGAAAAAAAAAACACTCCATGATTTTATGTGTGTGGCTTTTCACCAAAAGTTCAGGTGCCTTCATAGCTTAATAGATGGCTTAAATGAATTGCTCTAATAAAAACAAAAAAATTCCCCACCCACTCACCCCCAAAAAAATCCTATTTTAGCTAACCAAGTTATGAGCCTCTCTGAATTTAGTTAAGCCAATCCTCACACAGAGGCTGTCACGCCATACTGAAAGTTCTGGGACCAGCAAGGAGCTTCTGCTTCCTTCCCCAACTTTCAAAAATCCATAGTCACCTCCACAATAAGGGATTAAAGTAGGATAAGGGCTAATGTAGCTACATCATCATCATCATCATCATCATCATTACTAGAATTTATGTAGTGCTTTAAGGCTTGTGAAACAAACACTTTATATATGTTGTCTCAATTGTTCCTCATAACAACCCTGAGAAATAGATGTATCCTCACTGAAGAGATGAAAAAACTGAAGATGAGAGAGTGGTGTGCCTTTCTGGGAAGCATCTGAGACAGGATTTGAACTCAAGTTTTCTGACTCCAAGTCTAGCATTACATGTCACCTAATTGCCACATTATTCCAGAGAAGTGGAAATTTGCTTCTTTGTAAAGATATCTAAGAAGAGGGATCATGAACCTTCTCTGAAATCCATATTAGTTGTTTGATAGGTTTTGGGCAGATCTTCAATCCTTACCCTTATTTCCTTTCTTCTTGCCTTCATTAAATATGGACAAGTAATTGCTATCCTTCAAACAGCAAAACTTTTTAAAAATTTCAGCTTCTATAAATGTACACCAAAATTCTAATATCAATAAAATAAGACTCCAGTGTAACATATTCTGTTCTAACACTGACTTGATACATCTCTGACTTCTTAAAAGAGGTAGGCAGGACATTTATTTCACTTTGAGTAGAGTTTCTGCTTCTAGTGGTTCTATAAGAAGCTACAATCTGTATATGGACAAATCATTTCATTTCTCTGTGCCTCAGTTTCCTTATCTGTAAAGGAAAGGAGTTAGATTAAAGACTAAAGTCTTTTTCAGCTTTGTAATTCAGAAAAGAGACAGGGATAATTCCATGGCCCAGGATTCTATGGAACCTAGCTTCTTAAACTGTGGGTTGCAACCTCATACGGGTTCTCATAATTGAATATGGAGGTCATGAAATTGTTATCTATTATCAGTAAATGTTTGATTTGCATACTTATCTTATATAATTATATACCCACATAAAAATTTCTTGAGCAAAAAAGGGTCATGAGTGGGAAAAAAAATTAAGAAGCCCCTTTAGTATAAGGGAAATCAGGAAGAATGGGAAGCTCTTATAAGTAAAATGCTAAAGAGATAAATCATTCTAATGAGATGGAGGAAGTGGAATTGTCCAGAGCAGTGGCTTCCAAAGTGGAATGATGAACTGACCAGAAAAGATATGTGATTAGTCAATAGGAGAAGGTGAAAACAGGTAGCATCCTGCTGTAGCAATGGGGACCTATCATCTCCAAACAACATAACCCATCTATTGTTGTACTCATTCCTTCAATCTCCCAAGACCTCTTTGTGCTAAGTAAACTCCCTTCTAAGCTAGTTGAGGAGGTGTCATTCAGAAAATTCTACTCCTACTTTCTGCCCCTATATCATCACCTGTGACAGACAAGCCATATCTCTCAGAAGACAGGTCTGCACTTGGGGGCAATGAGCAGTAGGATAAGGTCCCATATTCCCCTTTTCATTTTGGGTAGAATAGAGCAAATCACACAAGATGAACAAATATGGATTGTGATCTGGGACACAGATACTCCCCCCCCCAAGCCTACCCATCTTGCAAATATGTGCTACTATATCCTATTCTAGTGGTTCTATAAGAAGTGTTGTTTTTCAGCTTCTCACTTTCTTTCACCCAACATATCCAATCAGTTGCCACATCTTGTCAGTTCAACCCTTGTGCTGGATCAGAGATTACAGAATTGCACATCTCCCAGCTATACCCTTCCCTCTACTCATATGGCAATGATTTCTGTTCAGTTCCATATCAACTCTTGCCTGAACCACTGAGGTAATTTCCTAACTAGTCTCTTTGCCTCAATTCTCTTCCCTATTCCAATCCATACTCACACTGCTAGTAATTTTCCTAAATTGCAGAACTAACCAAGTCATTCTCCTATTCAATAAATTCCACTGTCTCCTCCTATTGGCTCTAAGATCAAATATTATTTTATCTTTATCTTGTCCTTTTAAAATGTCTATTTTTGTACAATTTTTATAATATAAAATAATTATTAGTGAAGGTATATATGTATATAATCTATAAATAAGTATATATATAGGGGAATATATGTTCTAAATGTCTTTACTGTTAGAAATATGTGATCAACAAAATATAGGGACCAACCACTGACCTAAAGAGAACAACAATAGGAAGAAAACAGGGAATTTATCAAATGACATGAATATCTTTTTAAATTCCTAAATTCCTTTATCTTTTTCAATTGTAAAGACAATTTTCAACATTCTTTTTTATCTTGAACTACAAATTTTCCCCCCTCTCTTCCTTCCTATTTTGCTTCCTAAATGGTAAGCAATTTAATATATATATATACACATATATGTGCAATCATGTAAAACATATTTCCATATAAGTCATAGTTGTAAAAGAAACACATCAAAAGTAAACACGCACACTCACATTCACACGCACATAATAAAGTGGAAATCCCATACTAAAGGAAATACACACACACACACATATACACAATAAAGTAGAAATCACATACTTTAAGTCCATCAGTTCTTTCTCTAAATGTGGATAGCATTTCCATTGTGTTCTTTATAATTGTCTTGGATCATTGTATTGCTGAGAAGAGCTAAGGTATTCATATTTGATCATTGCACAGTGTTGTAGTTATTATGTACAATGTTCTCCTGGTTTCACTTTTTATCAGTTCATATAAGTCCTTCCAGGTTTTTCTGAAATCCATTTGATCTCATTTCTTATAGCACAGTACATTCATATACTGCAGTTTATACAATTTGGACTTCTAAAACATGTACAGAAAATGAAAGCAAGGGAAGGGGGAAAAATACAAAAATGTGACATAAGGATAGGTCAGATTGCCAAAGCTCAGAAGGAGTCAAAGCTGAGAGAAGATAAGAGTGATAACCTCTTGTCGGGCATCTTGGAGAAGGGATTCCTTTTGGGCAGGAACTAGATGGCTGTCATTCTATGAATGAATACACAGTGGGGTGGGCCAGGGAAGGGAAGTGGAGTGAAGGTGCTTTCAAGTAGGAGGGCAGAAAAATGTCCAACAGGGACAGATTGTTTTAATTACCTTCCAATTCTAACCCCTATGGTCCTAATTACCAAGGGTTAGAAATTGCTGCCCTGCTGATACACTCTTCATGTTTCATCAGAGAGGTTAAAATTAATTTTCCATCTCCTCCACCATGAGAATTCTAATAATTGCAGTTATATTTCCACAATGCTTTGCACATATCATCTCATTTAATTCTCACAATAGCTTTGTGAGGTGGTGAAACATTATTTTCCCCATTTTATAGGAAAAACCGAGGCTTACACAGGAAATGCCACCTAGCTAGTAAAAGGCAAATTAGGGCCTAGAAGCCAGATCTTCTCACAACAACTTTAGTGCTGACTTTCAAATGACTGGCACATCCCATTTCATTCTCAGAAAGGATAAATGTTGGGTACTTCAACTCCTGCTCCATCCTTATAATCATGACTGAGAAAATAACTTGGGCTTAAATAGTAGAGAGTCTTCAAGAAGGTGCAAGAGTTATCAAAGTGACATTTCTCCCCACCCTTCCCCGCCACTGTCAGGTTTTTGTTTTTGGTTGGGTTTTTTTCTTTTTATAGGATTTTGCTTTAATCCAGGGTATCTCTGACAAAGGTGCATTCAGTTATTGCCTCTGATCCATATAGGCTGTGGGATTCTGGGCAAGTCACTTAATTCCTCAGCACCACCAGCAAATCTCTAAAACCACAGGCTCAATAAATTGCAAAACAGTTGCTTCTCTGCATTGGAAGGAGGAGTTTTATTGCCTGGAATGCCCAACACCAATGAAATAACAGGTTTACACACACACACACACACACACACACACACACACACACACACACACACACACATATATCCCTAATTTTTAAAAAATGAGATTGGAAAAGGCAGTCTCTTAAAGGCTTCTTTCTACAGCAGCCAATGTCTCTATGGTTATATAACTGACAAAAACACAGAGCACATCAAATCTTGCTGTGTTGTTTTCTTTATTTTTTTTTTAAAGCATCAGTCTTTGTAGAACAAAATGCAGTCTCCATAGCTGGTCTCAAGTGTTCTACATATGAAAATTATACAAGTCTGTATAACAGATAGGATTATGGGCACAAATTTGTTCACAAGAGTACTGTCATTCAAATTCAAATTTAAAATACATGCTCACCTAAGGTATTAACCCATGTGATGGAAGGTGTCCTATTCAAAGTCCAAGTAAAAGACTGGATTTTCTATTGTTGAAGAAGTTTTCCAAATACTCCTATTTGTAAATGACACTATATTTAATTTTAAGCCTTGACTGAAGGCAAGATTGCATGACTTTATCAAAGAGGGATATATTATCCCCTCAGTCTAGACAATAAGAGTAATGCACATGCCAAACCACTAACCCCAGTCCCGCTGAGTCAGGAAAACAAAACTGATAATGAGAAAGTAAAAGAAACTTATGTTGTCAAAGATGATATATTTTAAAGAGTAACAATTCTGGGCTAGGATTCTTGTAATTGAGTTGTGTCCAAATCTATGTGAACCTTGTCCATCAGGTTTTCTTGGCTAAGACACTGGAGTGTTTTGCCATTATTTTCTCCATGGTGTCTCCATTTTACAGATGAGGAACTGAGGCAAATAAGAGTTGTGACTTGCCCAGAGTCACACATTTAAGTGTATGAGTTTAAAATTGAACCCAAACCTTCCTGACTCCAAACCTGATACTCTACCACACCACCTAGCTGCCTGGACCAGGCTTAACGAAAGTCAGTTATATGATTTAGGTTCAGGAGTTGAAGCACTTAGAAACCATAAAATGTAAAATAAGAAAAACAACAGAAACCCCTCTACTGTTGACAAAGGATACAATTTCTTGAGTTTAAAAGGTACAAATTAAAGTAAAGTAGTATTCTGCCCCCAACCCCATCCTTATTGTTCACACAGCAGTAAGCAGAATCATGAAGGCAGTAGCCTGTCCCATACCCTCAATTTGCCATAAGTCTTTCATGCCTCAGGAAAACAAGGAAACTAAAGTTAATCTCAAGAATGGCTTCTCCACATTGTCCACACTAACAGCAACACTGTGCAATGATGAACTATGATAAACTTAGCTCTTCTCAGCAATGCAATGATCCAAGATAATTCTAAAAGACTGATGATGGAAAAGCCTATCCACATCTAGAGAAAGAACTATGGAGTCTGAAAAGAGATGGAACCCTACTATTTTCACTTTTTAAAATTATTTTTGTTTCTTTTTTCGTGTTTTTCCCTTTTGTTCTGATTCTTCTTTCACAACATGACTATTGTTTTTCCAGATGAATTTTGTTGTTATTTTTTCTAGTTCAGTTAAATAATCTCTTGGGAGTTTGATTGGTATAGCACTAAATAGATAGATTAGTTTAGGTAGTATTGCCATCTTTATTATATTCGCTCGACCTATCCAAGAGCACTTGATGTTTTTCCAATTGTTTAGATCTGACTTTATTTGTGTGGAGAGTGTTTTGTAGTTTTGCTCATATAGATCCTGACTTTCCCTTGGCAGATATATTCCCAAATATTTTATACTATCAATAGTTATTTTGAATGGAATTTCTCTTTGTATCTCTTGCTGTTGAATTTTGTTGGTGATGTATAAAAATGCTGATGATTTATGTGGATTTATTTTGTATCCTGCAACTTTGCTAAAGTTGTGGATTAATTCTAATAGTTTTTTAGTTGATTCTCTAGGGTTCTCTAAGTAGACCATCATATCATCTGCAAAGAGTGATAATTTGGTTTCCTCATGACCTACTCTAATTCCTTTAATCTCTTTTTCTTGTCTTATTGCCAAGGCTAGCATTTCTAATACAATATTGAACAGTAATGGTGATAGTGGGCAACCTTGTTTCACCCCTGATCTTATTGGGAATGGTTCCAGTTTATCACCATTGCATATGATGCTAGCTGATGGTTTTAAATAGATGCTACCGACTATTTTAAGGAAAAGTCCATTAATTCCTATACTCTCTAATGTTTTTAATAGGAATGGATGTTGGATTTTATCAAATGCTTTTTCTGCATCTATTGAGATTATCATATG